>JASPKZ010009381.1:5017500-5442669 GCA_030220185.1 Diploptera punctata
TGTTAAATATGTAATAAATTATTTTTCGCGATTGTTAAGTAAATAATTATGACTCTCTTTACCACAAAAAAGTGTGCCACAGTAAACTAAATTTTATGTAAAACTAACATGAAATGTTGTCCTGTCAACCCGCTTGATTTACTGCTATAATTTAATGAACCGTTAATGTATAGGCCTATATATATATATATATATATATATATATATATATAATATGAAAAGAAAAATAAATGCCTTAGCTGGGATTTGAACCCGAGTTATATATATATATATATATATATATATATATATATATATCATCCGGTATCATGGTAGCTATCGCCTTCTTCCGGAAACCGAACGCCATTCCTCTCTGTCCATCTATTGATCTTCCTCCAATCTTCTGATATTCATTTCTTCGGTCTTCCTCTCTTCCTCCTTTCCATTGGGATCCATTCCATAACAATTTTAGGCAATCTTCGCTCTGGCGTTCTTTTGACATGGCCATACCACTGTAATCTTTCCTTATCTATAATGTCTATGATGTCCGGCTCCTCTTATACACCCAAAATTTCCCTTATTTCTTTATTTCAAATTCTATCCATTCTAGATTTTCCAGCTGATCTTCTTAAAACATCCATTTCTGTATTTAAATTTTTTTCATTTCCCTGGTAGGAATATGCCAAACTTCAGCACCATATGTTAAAATACTCTGAATTATGGTTTGATATATTTGTAATTTTCTATTTTTTGTAATATTCTTGCTCCACCAAACAGAGTTTAAAGCATTTATTGCTCGTTTTGCTTGGGCGATTCTATTTTTAATTTCCACTGTGTTATCGCCTGAATGGTCTAATTTTGTTCCTGAAAAAGTGCATTCAGTACTAGGTTGTAGTTCTTCTCCATTGTTGAAATTTATATTTTCCATTTCTTCTCCTATACACAGGTATTTAGTTTTCTCTATATTTATGTAAGTCCCCATTTTTCATATTATTCTTTTAGTTTTTGTGGCATATATTCTGTCACCGCGGTCTTGTGCTATTGATACCTGGACGTCTGCAAAATTTAGTGAATATAGATGTGTATTATGTATATATATATATATATATATATATATATATATATATATATATATACCAAATAATAATTCCTAAAATATCCTGACATTGTCTTACATATATATCAAATAATAATTCCTAAAATTTCCTGACATTGAAAACCATCTAACTAACTAACTCACTGACACTCGAACCCTTAAGTTCATGGCCGCGTGGATATAAGCTCTCCATATATGTCTATCCTGAGATAATATTTTACAATCATTCCCTGCTTATTCTACTTCACTCAAATCATAGTTAATGTTATTCTCCCACCTCATTCTTGGTCTACCAACTGGGCGTTTTCCCTCCGGTTTTCCTACAAAAAGCTTCCATGCATGTCATTCACTCCCCATTCTTGTCACATATCCTGCCCATCGCAGTCTACGAGACTTAACTGTTCTTATTATATCTGGATTCCTATAAAGGCCTTGTCCATTCGCCTGTTCATCTCTCTTTGGTCCAAAAATTTTCCTAAGAACTTTATTCTCAAATACTCGTAGTCTCCTTTCCTCCCTTAAAGTAAGAGTCCATGAAAGCCATCACCCAAAAAATTTGTTCCGACCGGGGATCAAACCCGTCCCGCTGCGTACGAGGCAGCGACGTTCCCCGATACCACAGCGGTGTATGAGAGATAATGACACCATGAATCCTCCGTTAATTATAATTATATGTATCATAAATGACTAGTAAATGTTCCATAATACTGTTATAAATATATTCTGTAAAACTTGTATTTCATGTGCAGTATTTTAACATTATCGATGTATGTATTCGGGATCTCTTTGCATCAGTGTAATCAGACCATTCGAATCAAACATAAACCAACTTACCTACTTGTACTAACAATACTGACAATAGTAATATGTCCATCATCCAGCCAATATAGAGGGACTTACACAGCAGTTAGGTCTATAGTTAGTTTTCTCAACCTTGAGTCGTTGCTTATTGCATCTACCCAAATTTATCATAATACTGATTGGGTATCATACTGTCTAAAATTCTGTAAACAAATATTTTCTTCGTCATGGGCCTTGAACCAGTCCCAGCGCAAGTCCCGTAACATGTTGCCTTAGACTATTCGACTACGGACTAGGGTGAGAGATATAGACATGACAAAAGCCTATTAAATTTCTCCATTTGTGTGTTTTCGTAAAATCTCTCTTGATGAAAAGGAATTTTCTTGTGTTATCCCTTAAATTGGCAATACACTAATTTCTTGTGTCAGGGTATTTAACTGGACGGATCGCAGTGAAAACGAAATCTTGTATAACTTATATTCCTTGTATTGTACAGAGTGTTCCAAAAGATGGACGGGGTTTAAAAGTTTCCCTTACATGATATATAGCCTATATATAACAACAAAAGTTACATGGGATTAAAAAGAAACTCTTCGAGTTTTCAGAACATACTTTATAAGTGTTCGATGTGAGCACCTTTCGTCACAATGCACACATCTAGCCGATAGTCGAATTCCTCCCAAACCTTAGTCAGCATATTTAGACTAATGGATTCAATAGCAGCAACAATCCTTCTTCTCAAGTCTGGAAAGTCGACGAGAAGTGGTGATACGTATATATGGTCCTTCACATACCCCCACAGGGAGAAATCACAAGGTGTGGGATCGGGAGACCGTGAAGGGTATGGGAATGAATCATGTCATCCGTTGTCATTTGGTGTTCGTGGACGTCCTGGAATTTTCCTCTTCCAGATACATCTAGTTATTTCTAACTGTTTATACCATTGATGGGTATTTTATCTGTCGGAGGATCAATTCCAAATCGTCATTTTCACAAATTTAACTCTGACGACGTAAAAATGACAAGAAACAAATTACTACACACAGGATATGAAAGGTTCACAGTTGTTCTTTCATTATAGCAAATAATCACGCATCCAATTTCGTTTGTAAAGCTATACCAACTACTTAAAACCGCGTCCATAATTTTGGAACACGGTGTGTAATTCGACACCTTCGTTTCACTCTGTTTTATTAAAATTATTAAATGAATTAAACCAGTTGATGTATTCTATAGGACACATTACTAATTTAAGGGTTAAATACATTATTTTTATGCATTATCTATGTTTGCTATAAAATTGAGATTTTCACTTGAGAAAATTGTTTTCAACCAATCGAAATTCACATTTCTTTATGATAGAATACTTATTTTCCTCTGATAAAGTATATATTTGTCGCTTAGTAAAAACAACTCTGACGCCAGCAAAGTGTAAATACTTCGCCCCATGTTAGTCGAGTCCATTATCAGGGGTTTTGCTCCATTAATTCTCGGGAAGAAATAAATTACCTTCTTCGCAAAGTCTCGACACTATCTTAGAAAGAAGTTAAACAAGAACGAGGAAGAACAGTCAAGTCTTGTTTCCGAATTTACTAAAGTCAGACTTTTTATATTAGAACTAGCGGACTCGACAGACGTTGTCCTGCCCGAATTATTCTCAGAAGGATTAACGGTCAATTATTAATTATTTTAATTTTAAAAATAACGGGGGTGAAAGACTTGCATGGAAGCTTCTTGTAGGAAAGCCAGAGGGAAAACGTCCAGTTGGTACACAAAGAATGAGGTGGGAGAATAACATTAACTATGATTTGAGGGAAGTAGATTATACAGGGAATGATTGAAAAGCATTGGCTCAGGATAGGGATGTATGGAGGGCTTATGTCCGCGCGGCCATGAACCTACGGGTTCGATAGTGTCAGTGAGTAAGTAAGTAAGGTGGTGGGGGTGAAATTTTGAGGTTATATGTTCTGATATGCGAAAAATCTTAAGAATGTTTGTAAAAAATTCGTCAAAAAAGTTTCCTATAACCTGATAGCAGTACCACCTACCGGTCCCAATTGTGTTTTTAAAGTATCCAAGGGTCCACTCAAAAAAGTAAGTAAATAAAATAAATATTATAACCCGATCGCAGCATCATCTATCGGGTCTAATTGTGAATCTAAACCATCCAGGGACCCACTCAAACATACACAAACAATTTTATTAAAATCGGTCCAGTCTTTTAGGCATTTTTAATGTCGGGTTTCAAGTAATCCTCCACTTCTAATTGTCGGATTTCCCTAATTTTTTGATAATACCTATCTCGGTTTATTTTGATACGATATACTGAGTTTTGCTGTGAAATATTTAAAAATGTGAGCGCTAGAGCGATTTTTAAGTTTTCACTTCATGTGAACTCCTACACCTAATAAGGGTCCAATTGTGAAACTAAGCCATCGAGGGATCCAATCAGACACACACAAAAAGATTCATCAACATCGATTATGTCGTATAGGAGGAGTTCAGTGACAAACACACGTACAGAAGAATTATATGCATATCTTAATATATATAATGTATATAAAAACGAATGTTTGTTTATTCGTTCGTACTTTATGCGCGGCCATACCGTTGGTCCGATTGAGATGGGACTTTTTACAAAATGTTCAGGAGATTCCCGCAATGAACATAGGCTATAAGAGTTGTAATACTCAAACCCTTCACCCATAAAAATCACCCTTTGTAGTGAAAAACATGAAATGAATTCCCTATTTAACGCTTAAAAGGCTTACGCTGCCTAAACCATAACAAATACACAAAATTAATGTACACAAAATTGAATATTTCAAAAATGTCTACAAAAAAGTCCGCGACAGCATATGTTTATCTCTTACCGATAACTCACAATAACCACTTTTGTCTTTCATTGGTGCCAAGAAGATCGAGACAAATACGTACATTCTTGTGCAAGCATAGTAGCACATGGCGGGTATTCTTTTACGGATAACTCACAATAACGAATTTTGTTTTTTTAGCTCATTTATGCCAAGAAGTTCGAGATAAGTAAATTCCCGGGCAACACCGGGTAATGAGCACGGGGAATCTTAATACAATTACGATATACATTTATAATTATTTTTCATTTTACTTATTCAACTAATCATAAGAAGTATATTATTTTTGTCTTTTAGCACATTTATGCCAAGCAGATCGGGATGAGTAGATTCCCGGACAACGCCGGGTAAATAGCACAGGGTATCTAAAAATAATTACGATATAAATTGTTCCGCCACTTATTCAACTAAACATAAAACACGTTAATGTTTCGTATTTCAGCTCATTCATGTCAAGAATATCGGGATAAGTAGATTCCCGGGCAACGCCTGGTAATCAGCAAGGGGTATCTAAAAAATATAAATTTATAATTGTTTTTCCTTATACTTATTCAACTAAACATAAAAGCGCATTGATTTTCAATTATTTATGCGTAGCAGCGCACGCCGGGTATTGGCTAGTAATTTTATAAAAAATATTCGAAAATGAACATTTAACCATAGATTATAAAATGCCCAATATATGCATGAAAATAAAAATAGAATAACCTATTAATGTATCTAAATGTAAAAAAAATATTTATCATGGAAATTGTAAAAATAACGAATTTTTATGGTCTTTAAAAACCACATATATCTAATGTATTTGTCCCAAAATCACTTACCGGTAATAGAAAATGAGCATGTGCTCATAAAGAGGCCCTCTGATTTTGAGCCATCTTTCAGAGGTTTATTATCCCGCGACATTACCAGTCTCTGGTTTTTAACGAGAATTTCGTTGAGACATATTTCCATAGCTCCAGTGTTTTCAAAATTTCCTTCAAGAAATGGGCGAAATGAATCTTGGATCGAAACAGATGGTAATCTGAAGGTGCACGATGACAGCTACATACTAGGTGTGCAGTTCGAATCCTCCAACTTCTGAATTTTTGTCATGGTTGTTCGTGCCGGATGAGGTCCAGTCGGGTTTGAACTCGCGATCTTCAAACTTTTATGAAATCGTTCCAATTTTGAGAATAATATCCGCACCGATTTAAGGCCTGTTCGGAGCAAACTCACAGTTAATCACGCCTTCAAAATTCTACCAATTACACGTTACATTAAAAAACCGACATTAGTTATGAGTAGAGCTAGGATTTTTATGTACTAAAAGTTAAGATTGCAACGTAGTATAATGAGAAGTTAGACTTATGGCTGTATTTTGTTTTTGTTTCACGTACAAAGAGTTGAAAAGTATAATGAGAAGTTAGACTTATGACTATATTTTGTTTTTGTTTCACGTACAAACAGTTGAAAAGTATAATGAGAAGTTTGGCTTATGATTATATTTTGTTTTTGTTTCACACACAAACAGGTGAAAAGTATAATGAGAATTTAGACTTATGACTATATTTTGTTTTTGTTCCACACACAAACAGTTGAAAAGTATAATGAGAAGTTTGACTTAAGACTATATTTTGTTTTTGTTTCACACACAAACAAATAAAAAGTATAATGAGAAGTTAGACTTCTGACAAACAGTTGAATAATATTTACTGTTATAATTACAAAGAAATAAACGTTATCTCAGTCAAAACATAAATTTATTACGTCAGCGTTTCAATCATGTCTTAAAAATGATCTCACAAAGAGATTGAAACGTCGACGCAATAAATTTAATATTTATTTGTGATTATAATATTAATTACTCTCAGTGAAAAATAATTTAAAAAAAAAGTATAATATAGTATATACTGTCTGCATTACAATCTTATATTTTATTACATAAAATCCAAGCCCTAGTTATGAGACAATCATTTTCAGAACGTTCTGTATTTTGCATACCTATTCATCTAGTACCACGTAAAATAAATAATGTGAAATGTTGGCACTGGACGGAGGTCAATTTGGACATTTTATTGAATATTTCATGAAATAATGTAAACACTGGTGTTTCTACTGTCATTCTGAATAATGAATTAGATTAATAATTCATGTTTTTCACATTCGTGTTTTTTTCTCTCTCAAATTACACACATCATAATTTCATGCACTTCAGGCCTATTATAATTAATATTTAAAGAAACCAATCTGTGTAGGTAATTTAGTTGAACAAAAGGATGTTATAAAATATTTATAGTTGATATTAGTTATATTACATATTTTTTGAACAGACATAAAACCAGAAAAAATAAGTTACTAATTAATAATTCAATAGTGAGAAGCGCTGTCACATATAGAGCTGAAGTTTGGAAATTCAACAAATATGGATGTCGATCAAAATGGATTTCATAAGGAGAGCAGCAAGATGTTCAAAATTATAAAATAATAAATACTGTCATACGAGAAAAAATGAATATTAGATATTCAATAGTAGATGATATAAACAATTAAATTGGTATGGGCGTATACCACGAATGCAAGAAGAAAGGTTACCCAGAAAAACATTGGAATGGTGTCCATCTGGAAGAAGAATAAAAAGAAGACCTCGAAACTCGTGTATGCAAGAAATAAGAACTGGAATGAGAACAAGAGGACTGGAGGGCATGGAGTGGATAGACAGAGACGAGTGGAGAAACAAAATAAAACTTTAGGCACAGAAAGATATGTAAACATTAAAAATCTGTATATAAATAAAAAAATGGGAGCACGGCGTAGCTTGATTGATTGAAGCTACAAGCAGTGGTTACGGGTTCGAATCACAATGGGCTTAACTAACTCACTGTCTCTATCAAACCTTGAGATTCATGGCCGCGCGGTAATAAGCTCTCCTTACACCCCTATCCTGAGCTAATGCTTTTAATGGTTCCCTGTTTACTCCACTCCCTCAAATCAAGGTTAATATTACTCTCTCATCTCATTCTTGGTTTACAAACTAGGCGTTTTCCTTCTGGTTTTCCGACAAGAAGCTTCCATGTTCCTCTTTCATTTCCCATTCGTGGCACATGTCCTGCCCTTAACTGTTATTATATCTGGCTCCCTATAATGGTTATGTAAAATAATCGCAATGGACTTAGGATTGTTTAACTATCCCTGGGGTTGACTCAGGTTCTGACTACAGTTTATGAGGTCCCGGGTTCGATTCCTGGTCAAACCAATTGATTTTTTCCTTAAAGGGAATTATTCCTGTTGTCGCCCGTGGTCTAGAATTTAAGTTAAGTTTAGGTTAAAAACTCTCCTAGTGTTTCATCACATCATCGGGGTAACGTAACTCCGCCTTCCAGATGCCCCAACCTAAGAAATGGATTACAATTCCGCCATTGCCAGGGGAGAAAGCCAGAAATGGCATAAAGACAATCTGGTGGCATAAAAAAGTCCTCTTCCAAATCATGCTTTATCTTCCTCTCCTCCTTGAACCTGAGGATTCCAGTCCAGAGCGCATCTTTCTATTGCAGTTTGGAGGTTTATGCAGAGTATGTCCAATCCAACGCCATTTTCTTTCCTACATTTGTCTTTCGAAAGTGCTTGCTCAGTTTTGCGCCATAGTTCTTGGTTTGAGATTATATCAGGCCATCTCACATTTGCCCACCGCTGTGGTAGCGTGCTGTCTTAACACGCAGCTGGTTCGATTCCCGGTCGGTTCCTGGGTGAGTTTCTCGGGTTTTTTTTCACCTCTAAGATAAATGTCAGGAAGCTTAGGTCCCAAAGGTCCCCGAAAATCATCGCCATCATCATCATCCTTATCATTATCATCACCATTCTTCACCGGTGTGGAAAGCAACGGGAAGCTACACTCTAATTCAACCCAGGAAGTTACTACAGACCTTACGGGCTAAGCCAGTGTCCCCCTACGTACAGGAGGTAGATGTTGCCAAACTCATATTAACGGTATTTGTTTGTTTAGGGAGGGGTGGAGGGGCAAGGTTAGCAGTACTTTTTCCAAATCCATGTACTATACATTTAAAAAACATAGTTTTTCTTTTACGGCATAGTAAATATGAGAGTCGACACTTTCACGCAGGATATTACAGGTCCGCACGAGCTCAGTGACAAGTGGTAATTATTTTTTCTTTAAGAGGGGGTGGCTTGGACGGCTACAACTTATAACTCTGTACCTGCTGTTTTGCATACTTCAGTTTTATTATTTAAGGATTTCTCTCAAGAAAATACCGTTAAAATGGCAACCCAGTTCCCTGTTCCAAACACACAGTAATTTTCTGGGTTGAATCTTACTGTAGCACACCTATAATTTCCTAGAAAAGCGTAGCATGAAAATGCTATGTTTGCAGTGAAAGGCCTGCCCTCGGGTAGAATTACTATGGATCGATAGATCTCACATTTAATATCCGACGTAAACACCTATTCACAAATACCTGGACCAAGTTAATTATTTCTTTGGTCATCTTCCACGTTTTTACATTTGTGTTAAATAGTTGAATCTTAGTTTTGATTGAAATGTTTTCATTCTTCCACACTGTGTACAGCTGAACAAATGCTCCGTTTGCTTTTTAATACGGTTCTGGACAACTTCCAATGCACCTCCGTCTATAATAATTGTATTTCCCGATCCGATTCCGATTGAGGGTCTTTCCACTTTTCAGCGGTTGCCCTTTTACCAGCCGGCTGCTGGCCCTTCACATCCACATGTGTCATCACAGAGGTAGATGATCAACAGCCAGTGTAGGGGTGACATGTGGTTAGCATGTCGAGTCCCCCAGCCGTTATAGCTGGTTCCTCAACCTGGAGCCGCTACTTAATGTAGCTACCCAATTGCCTCACGATGCTGGGTGGGCACCGGTCCCATACTGGCCGAAATACCATGAGAAAATGTCTTCCCCCATGGAGACTCGAACCAGCGCAAGTCCCGTAGCTCTGCGCCAAGTCTTCCTACCTTAACCGCTCGGCTACGGCGCGGGACATTTCCAATATCTTTAAAAGCTTGTACATAATGTATTTCTTGTGCATTTATTTTTAGGAAAGATATTATCTCATATCGTCGACCTCAGTGGACTAGTGGTTATGCTCCTTGCCTCTAGACCCGACGGTCGCGGTTTCAAACCCGGCCGGGGTCGATGGATTTTTTAGGATGGAAAATCCAAGAAGTAAGTCCTCCACGAGGGACTTCAAGCCTTGGTTCCCGAGTCTGAAGATTTTCAGGCTCGTAAAAGATTCTTAACCCTGAATAAAGAGGTCTCTAAGCAAAATTTACCAACATCAATGTCCTAGTAATACCTTAGTTGCCTGTTAGATGTCTCATTGGGTCGGTGTGTTGACCGCATGCTATCCGTGACATCTACGAGCAAATAAGGTAACTAAAAAAATTAACTTGGTCTAGTAACTCCTTACAAAGGA
The DNA here is from genome assembly GCA_030220185.1 of Diploptera punctata. Taxonomy (NCBI): domain Eukaryota; kingdom Metazoa; phylum Arthropoda; class Insecta; order Blattodea; family Blaberidae; genus Diploptera; species Diploptera punctata. Next base: position 5,027,680 of record JASPKZ010009381.1, read on the forward strand.
GAGGCTATGGGTCAACAATGGACTATGCCATTATAGATAGATTATCTCATATCGTTTTGTTTTCCTTTGAGTTCGTAGCCTTATAAATGAAAACTGGAGGCAGTTATCTCCGATTTAAATCTCTATCTCTTTACCCATGATCATAAAGCCAGGATAATATGAATTTCTATTTCAACAAACAACTTTAACAAAGTTTATAGCGAAGGGATAGGTTAATATTTGTAATCGGAATTTGAGAGAATATTTCCACGCCATATTAAATAGTTTTTTATTTATTATTGGACTAACTCCAAAAGCAATAACTTCCAATAATGTCTATATATTATATTTAAGCTGTATGTTGGGTTTTACATACGTTCATATTTTACATCAATGTAATAAAACAAGATAGTCTGATTTTCAAGGTTTTTTGCTAGAAATAAATTATTACAGAAAAAAGTCTTACAAATATAGTTTTTAATTTATCTAAAGTCTTCCTCCTCACCCACTCGCTCCTTTATGTTGTAGCTTCACAGTTTTCGTAGAACTTTAGTCTATTTATAGATCTACACATAACTGTTCCGAGCAATTTGTCTTTTGTATTCTCTACTTTCCTATTCATAAAATTCTTAAATCACGTACAACAAGGTTCAAACGTTTTAGTAGACTTATTTTCTTTTCCTCTTTCTCTCCACCTCTTCTTGGAAAGTCTTTTTCGATTTCCTAATATCATGAAATCAGCAGATGTGCTAAGTCGCTTGAAAGACAGGGATTTAACGAAATGTGCAAATGAGGTCTCAATGAAGTAAGGACCTAACTTTAAAATTACATAGAAAACATGAACTCAGGAAGATTTCTAAATCAAATAGGCCTATATTAAGCCGATAATAGCTTGAGCTCGGAATTTGTCTATCAATCAATTTGTTATATTTAATAGGCTTTGTTTATGCCAATATAAAAAATGTTCATAAATCTATAAATATACATACAGGTCTATTTTGAGGTTAGGTTGGTGTGTATTTCTAGCATCCTAGCAATTCTAAAATATTTTTTCTACGGCATCGTATTTTCTCAAACATATAAGGGCGACTGAGTAACTAAACATAAGAAGTAGCGGTATCAAATTAATAAAAATGAAACTTTTTAAAAACATCGGCTTCAGATCAAAATTAATAACTAAAATCATTAAAAATCTTTCAACATATTACGTCCATTTTTATATACATGATTATTTATTGTTGAGTATAGTATTGTGGTTTTATAAAATTTCATTTATTCAATTTTAATTAAAAATTAAATGACAATTATTGGTGGAATAATTCAAGATCATTATAAATCGAACTCTGTATATAGCGTATAAATACAGGGTGTAAATGAGTTATACCGCACAAATTTAACTACGTATAGAGGGGTATTATATAAGCAATTTGAGATAATGAACTAATGGTCTATGAATAAAAATGTCCAAGTTATGATTCAATTTGTAAAATGGTTGGCACACCACTGATATTTCAAATTAAAATGGAAATAATAATATAATACAGAGACTGCAACTTGCAATAAACATGCGCCTTTAGCTCAATGGTTATAGCACTCTTACTACCGACGCAAATGTAAGATTGATGCATCAGTTCGAAAATACTTACAGTATGTGTACATTTTTTTTTTTCCTTTCTTCCTTTATTATTTACATACTGTAAATTAGTTACGTACGTAGATTTATTTCTGGTTTAATTGTTTATTCATTATTTTACCAAATACGGTATTGGTATGTCGGCGCAGTACATGAGTTACAAAACTATCTACGTATGTATTGTACAGACAATTGTTTGAAAGGTTGTAATAATATGCACATACTGTAGAGTAGAATAGGTTTCGCAAATAAAATGTGAAATTGTACTGTACAGTACTTATATAGGCCTACTTAGATAAAGAATAGTTCAGTGATGACAAGAATAAATAACATGAATAGATACAGGGTATGTACACATGGCATATCTAATAGTATTGTGAAATAAGAAACAATGCATTTCAGTAAACCAGAAAAAAAGTAAAGTACCTGCAGACTCATTAGAGAAATTGTTCAAATTGGCCACCTCCATTCTCATAACACAAACTACATCGGCGACTAAAGGATTCTCGTACCTCGTTCATGATACTCGCCGATCACATCACATGCTGCGATTAAGCGAACAACTAACCGTTCATCTGTATCAACAAGGGTCGCATGAACCAGTGTTTTCAGGTGTCCCCACAAAAATAATCAAGTGGACAGAGATCTGGAGAGCGAGGTGGCCACACTACAGTTGAACTACCTCTTCCAATATCCAGCGACCAGTATACACTTCATCCAAATGATTTCGCACATTCGGCAGAAATGGGGAGGAGCCTGATGTGAAGAGGAACTTCTTCTAGCAATCTAGGTAGAATGTGCACTAAAAATGTCTTATAAATGACACCATTTAATCAGTGGGGAAGACTGTAGAGGTCAGTGATTTAGTCAGAAATTACGCCTGCCCATACCTTCACCGAAAATCTCTGCTGGTGACCCCTCTCAAAGATGGTAAGAGGATTTTCAAAATCCGACACATGACTATTCTTTGAGTTCAAAACCAGTCCATCCGTGTTAAATATTGCCTCATCAATGAATAACACTGAGCAAAAGAAGTGCGGTGCCTTCAGCAAAGCCCAATTACAAAATTTTACCCGTTGAGCGACGTCCACTGAGTGTAAGACTTGTACATTTTGCAGATGGAAGAGATAGAGCTGGTGGAAGGCTTCCCATACACTTTGATGATTCGTGCCCATTAACGTGGAATAGCACGAGTACTAGTAGAAGGATTATCTTCCACCCTATAAAAAACATTTTCTTCGAACTCTGCATTGCGTCGCGTACGTCTTTCACAAACGTCTTAATTTGTTTACCTTCAACGTCCCATGCCCCCGCAAACACCTACCAACAGACTCGAAAGTTATTCGGTGAGGATGACGTCTATTCGAATACCGCTCCGCGTTCGTGGGAGCAACTTTCGCACCACAACTTTGTGTTGTACCATAAATCAGATGAATTTTGGCAAATTCAGCATAACTGTGAAGATGTTCCATGATGCTTTCATGTAATGCGACTGATACTGAAGTAACTTCTAATCAGATGTTAATGTAATAACCAATATTGGAATAAGTATGTTGCGAATGCCTATACTGAACATATTTCGGTGTCAACATATCACAGTACACACGCAGGGGAAAAAAATAGGAAATAAAAAAGTGACCTGCCGTGATTTGAACCATCAGTGTTCGAATCACAAATCCGTCCCTCTAACCATTAAGCCACACGTTAACTTCACAGATTTTACGTGTTTCACTCTGAGCTAAGGCTCCCATTGTACCGATTCTACTTTAACCAGTGCAGTGGCGTGCAATCATGTGCTAAGTTTGTCATTTTAAGGAATTTGATAAACCCAATATTTGATAAATGTTGTTGATGAATTAACAGAATTCAGGATCTCGGAATTAATACCAAGATCTGAAGTTATTCTAATCTAATTTTCTCTCCTACATTGCTCTCCTGTTGATTTATCTGTATTAATTTTCGATTATCATTATATAAATACAAATTAACTGATATCTTAAGTTGGACACAATGAAAACATTAACAACTACATCAGCATTCCGTAAATTATCATCTAGGAAGCTACTTACTTTATTTTATATTATTTTAATGTTATTATATTCCATGTTTTTGTTAGTATTAGCTAGTATTAGATCACATCATCATTGTAAATTGTATTAAGTATGTAATTTTTTGTATAATTCTACTATTCGCTTGTTGAGTGGAAGAGAAGGCCTTATGGCCTTAACTCTGCCAGCTAAAATAAAGCATTATTATTATTATTATTATTATTATTATTATTATTATTATTATTATTTTGATTCCCTATAACTCGCCCATTTTCCCTCGTAGACCATTGTTTCCTTATTTGAAATTACTTGTATAATACCCCTATGTAAGCAGTTAAATTTGTACGATATAATTTATTTACAACCTGTATATCATCATCATCATCATCATCATCTGCATTCATGGATTAGATCTGTTGACCCGTTCCGACTTCAGCCCATCTCTTTCTAGGTCTGCCCACATCTCGGGTGCCTTTAGGTTTGTATTTTTTTATTTGTTTTGGGTATCTAACATCCTGTATGTAAGTATATATATATACACACACACAATTAACGGTAAGTTACACCGACAAATTTTAGGGACTGATTCCTGACTGGAAATGAAGGAAAAAAGGTCCTATAAACATGTGTCCGGAAATGAACGATGTGCGTGCAACGACAACAAATCTTCCCGGCACACAGTACATAGGTTAATCACATCCATGTCACAACAGATGCTCAAAGTGGCCTCCAAGGGATTCAATGCACGCGTTTACTCGTATCGTGGATTGCCTGGGTAGAATTTAAGTTGGAATATCTCTAGTTTGCAATTATCAATAATTGTGAATTACTCTTTCGCACATTCCGGCCTCTCTCCGAATAGTGTCACAGGCTACATGGGCACGATGTTGAAGGGACATCAGGAATTGGTTCAGCATACACAACGCTTTTCAGATGCCCCCAGAGATAAAAATCCAGGGGGTTTAAGTCTGGTGATCTAGCAGACCATGCAACAGAGCCTCCGCGTCCTATCCAGCGTCTGGGGAAGATTTTGTTGAGGTGTCGGCGAACTGTATTGCGGAAGTGGTGTGGAACTCCATCATGCAGAAACCACATCACCTGTCTTATTGCCAAAAGCACATTTTCAAGTAAAACAGACAGAGTATTCTGCAAGTGTTCGAGAGAATAATGGCATTCATCAGTGATATCTACAGTTGCAACGATGCATTTATGGATACTTATTCATTCGACATTTGTTCCTCCATTTCCAGTCGAGAATCAGTCCCTGCAGTTTGTCGGTGTAATTAAAATTAAAAAGATCTGGGTTTTCATAAATTAACCAATATTCTTCGTTTTTATTTTTTAGACCTTCAATGATATTAATAAATTATAATAAAAAATAAACCAGAATTCCAACGGCAGGAGAAATCGAAATTAAAAACAGAGTGAAATTAACCGTAAAATACTCATCATCATCGACATCAAGGCTTATGCCCTCTGGCCCGTTCCGACTTCAAGAGATTTGGTCTTTCCATCAAGCAAATGGTCTTCCTTGACTTCTAGATCCTATGGGTCTGTTGTTTAAAATCATTTCAGAAGGTGTATCATCTGTCGTTCTTAGTAGATGTTCGTACCAATTTTGTCTTTGTCAATATTATCCGCAAATTTAAAAATATCTCTGAATTTCTTTTCTAGTCCATAAGAGTGTAGCCCGCCGTTGGCCTTAAAAATATCATCTCCCCTGCCTCTATGTTTCTCCCATCTGTACGTCCAATTTTCACTGTCATTGATAATAGTAGGAACGGCCATGACTTTATAACATTTCAGTTGAGTATCCTGAGTTGTTTTATTCTTCAGAGTCATTCTTATTGTTCCACACATTCTTAGAAATTTCTGTATTTTTATATTGATATTCTTCTTTTTGGCAATATTTTATATTAAAACCCAAATAATTGTAGGATTTCACTTGTTCTATGATATTATCACAATTTTGCATCTGAGATGATTTTTTTCCTCGAAATTCCATTGATTTTGTTTTTACATGAAATGTTTAAATTATATTCCTTGCTTACTTTTTTCTGATTGGTTTGCAGCTCTCTGGAGATTATCTTCTGATGAACTAAAAATAGCATGGTCATTTGCGAATAAAATCGTGTTTAAAACTTTGTCATTTATTTTAAAATTTTCAATTAAGTCATCTCGTCATATTTTAATAGCATGGTCAACATATAAAAACACTTTGGAATATAACTTTGGCGCTCCGAATACCAGCATCAAATTTACTCTGTAAGCCACCTCATTAATTTAACTTATATTTATTTACGAATGTATATTTGTCTATATTTAATTAATGTTGGGAAGTAAACATTATGAGGTATAATCATTAAAATTCATCGGAGAACATATTGTTTAAACAACTCACCTCATAGGATTCATGCTTCCATGATATCGCGATTTCAAACATAGTCATGTTCATCATCAGCCATAACTCCGACTGACGAAATTCTTCGGCCGTCAACTATTCTATTGTCGCCATCTGAAGAAGATGGCGACAATAGAATAGTTGACGGCCGAAGAATTTCGTCAGTCGGAGTTATGGCTGATGATGAACATGACTATGTTTGAAATCGCGATATCATGGAAGCATGAATCCTATGAGGTGAGTTGTTTAAACAATATGTTCTCCGATGAATTTTAGTATATTTGTCTATTTGTTTTTCTAAACTGTTCAATTGATCTTCGTGAAAATGTGTACACAGGTTTTCAGACGCGGCGAGTGTTTAGCCGTTATCTATTATGTTGTAAAATAATTAGTTGTGGGAGTACACCTGAAACGAAAATTTAAAAATCGCTCTAGCTATCGCAATTTTCGATGTTTCACAACAAAACTCGAAATATCCTAATAAAATAAATCGAGGTATGTATTATCCAAATATCAGCGACATCTGACTCTTATAAATGGTGGTTTACCTAAAATTTGAAATTAAAAACATACTCTAGCAACCGCCATGTTTGGTTCGTCAAAGTGTATATCATATAATTAATTAACCCTCAATATTTAATTTATTTAGGCATAGCAGTGCATGCCAAATATTAGCTAGTTCTCTATATTTCCTATAAAGTAAAGTAATCCCACAACAGGCCCGGGGTCCCTTGGAGTAGTAGGAGGTTAAGGCTCCCACTTTCTCTAGACAATCGGCACTTCATGTCAGCCGGGTTGTAAGCCCTGCGTGACGGCCGCCTTTACCCCCAGAACAAGCGTCTGGTACTCATTTCCGTTAGAGGCTGAGTCGATCCCAGGGCCATAGTGCCGCCAGAGGGTTTGGGTCAGTTTAAAAATCCTGACCCCCAACGGGACTTGAACCCTCGACCCTCCGGCTTGTAGCTCAGTGCCTTAACCACTACGCTACGGCGTGCCCCCCTCTATATTTCCTATATAATTTATAATTTTGAACAGTTTTCAGTGCTGTTATTCCCCTTGTTCTGAATGTTTTTAACTCCCAGTGCTGTTATCCCCCTTGTTCTGAATATTTTTAACTCCCAGTGCTGTTATTCCCCTTGTTCTGAATGTTTTTAACTCCTATTGCGCAGAGAATTGACGATGTATCACTGTTTTCTTTATTATGTGTCTGAAATTGTCTACTCCATGCTATTACATGAATGCTTTCATGGAAAACTTAGTGCGCGTTATGTTGTATTTTATAACGTAATTCCAGACACCAATTTCATCTCATGAGGGAATTCTTTGCTTTGAATCGCACCTATAAAAGGTCCGTTGAATATGGGTTTGGGTATTGGCTATAGAAGGGTTGTATTATGAAGACATCGCCTTGCGAAGCGAGTAGGAGCAAAGATATGGTGGGAGATTGGGTTATAAATCTTAAAGCTGTCTTCAAGTTCTTGTGGATGTACTTGTGCACGTCGTTTGGTACTGGTTCTTTTATCTTTATTGATTACTTGAAATGTGTTTTAAGATATTTTCCCTGAGGGGGAATGTCAGCGACGGCTCGTGAATAGAAATGATTATTCTGTTCCTAACGCCAGTTTATATTCAAACAATGTTGTTGGAAGATAGATACAAAATACGATTTGAATTCTTTTATGCTCCTTGTATTATAGCGAGATTATCCTGCAGTGTGTACTACTTCTAGGAGAACGTGAAACTTGGTGGCAAATGAAACCAGCCTTCTTTTATATTATCTACTAGAGCAGCGGTTCCCAACCTTTCTCGACTCGCGAACCCCTTCCACAACGATCTGGTTTGAGTAAACCACTGACTTTTAAACATGTTTACACTATATAGACATGCATAAAATTTAATTCCAAGGAAAAGATTTAATAACCTTAAATTAACTTAACCCTTAACTCTAGTTACGGCTTAAAAGTTACACAACGTGTAGGTCTAGTTGTAGCGAAATAAAATGCATTCCTAATGTTGTTACATAACTATAAATCAGGCATTCGCAGTAAATATTAATTTATTGTGGAAATAAAGTGTCCATTTAACTCATGCCCCAAATGGCAGTCAATGACCAATCGCATTTCAATGATTTTTTATTTACAACCAATCACAGTCGTGTTTCGCCTAAAATTTACCAACCAAGGTTTATCATAATAAAGGAAGCACCTCCTTTTTAACATTCTGAATAGGTCATAGCATTATTTTTAGTGACTGACCACAAAGAGATACTACTACCAGATTGTATATATAGTGCATGAATGTCGACAGAAAGCGCATGCGATAGATAATATAAAACATTTGTAACAATTGATTTTACCACAACAAAAAAGTAAACACTGTTTGCACTGTGTTGAACGAATTATTTTCCAGCAAATGACGTTGCAGAAAAATATAATTGACATATTTACATCGTAGGACATCAAATTAATTAATACCTATAACGTTGGTTATAAATGTCTCCACTAGGATGCATTCTTACAATATTGGGATCCTTTGGCTATTGGCAATTATTTATTAATAATATTATGATCTGGTTGCAGTGATGAACAAAGCAAGGAAATGAAGCGTACCAATAGTTCCTCGTATGTTTTCAAACATCGCCGTTTACATTAAATATATAAATATTTTAAAATAACTATATTTAAATAATGTTTTGTGAGTAAACAGCTTAATTTTATTCGTTAAATAGTCCTAACACAAATGCCACTCTTGATTTCCAAATTCTCTAAATAAATTCACTCCTCACTTCGTGAGTCGTGAATTTATCGATAATATGGAAATCACTCGTGGCATTACTTATGATACATTCCCAATATTACACATATGCAACAAGGGGCATTACAGGGTTAATTTAATTTTAAAATAATAATAATAATAATAATAATAATAATAATAATAATATAATAATATTATTATTATGACAATTCTGCAGAAATGAAGCAAACAATGATAGGCCGGGCCTAACCTCGAAACCCACCATTACGGAAAAGTTTTGGCGAACCCCTTGAAATATAGGTTGGGAAACGATGTACTAGAGGACCCGGCAGACGTTGTCCCCCCCCCCCCGAATGTTCAATTCCCGTGTCATAAAAATATCAGTTACTTTTCTAACATAAAATTCACTAATTAGGACGTAATTAGATATTATTAAGTAAGTTCGCAAGAAAACTCCTTACTGTCATCGGTTAAGGCTCAAGAAGCGTTCATGATTGTCACATTGCTCTTGCGCGGGATATGTCGATAATGCAGATGACTATATATCTGACATAAAAATGTATATAACCTACCGAACTAATTCTGAATCTAAACCATCCGGGAACTTACTCAAACACACAAAAAAATCATCAAAATCGGTCCAGTCGTTTAGGCAGTCTTTAATTTCGAATTGCAAGTAAACCTCAATTTCCAATTGTCGAATTTCGTTCATTTATGACCAATACCTACCTTTGTTTAATTTAATACGATATAATGAGTTTCGTTGTGAAACATCGAAAAATCTTACAAAAAATAAAAACAATTTCAACGTTCCTGGAATGAGAATATTTTGAAGTTCCGATCGCAACAGCATTGACACTATTGCTTGTCATATTGATTGTTTGTATTAAAATGACGTCACAACAGGACGTTGGATAGGAAGAGGAGGAGCAGAAGGTCAACTTCATCGCCGGTGGTCCTCCCAGGTCACCAGACCTACCTCCGTGTGATTTTTATCTGTGGGGTTACGTAACAGACCGTGTTTTTATCCCCCTATGCCTGACACTCTTGAAAATCTGCGACATCGAATTTTTGAAGTGTGAACTCGTTAACTAGAGACCAGCTGATTCGTGTGTGGCAAGAAATGAGCCACCGTTTTTATATTTGTCGTATAACACATGGTGCTCATATTGAATGCATACAATAGTGAAATTTGAACTTTTCTCTTCCCAGGAATATTGGAATTGTGTTTCTATTTTTTGTAGTTTGGAAGAAATAAATGTTTGAAGTATATTCCTTCTTTCTGAATAGCCCTGCATATATACAAATAATTAAATATTAATACATATATTAGACAAGAAATGGATGCACAAGACACTGTTATCGATAGGATAACAAAGAGAGCTTTACAGTGGTATGGACATGTACAACACATGTCGGAAGAACAGTGGCCTAAACAGGCGTCAGATTGGATTGTACCAGGCAGAAAGAAGAAGGGGAGAAGAAGAATAACATGGTATGAGGGAATATATGATGACATGTTGAAGAGGGGTGTGGAGGAAGGACAATGGGATAGTAGGAATCTATGGAAAGCAGGAATTGAGGACGAAGTGCTGTAAAGTGGAAAGCCTATATTAAGTATCAAGTAAGTAATTAAAACACTAAATAGCTCTTTGGTTTTCTAGAATACTTGTGCAAAATGAAACAATGAAAGCAAATTAGTTCCTGTTTCTCTTTTGGTTAGAATTTTGTAGTTTAGTAGAAAAAATTCAAGTTATACTAAATCAACACGTCAATAAGAAAAGGATATTGAGGGCTTAGGAAAGAATATTTGCCAGTTTGAGGTATAACGTATACAGAAACGTCTCTACAGAGCCCGAGGATACAATTTTATGGAATGCAATTCAAAGGAGAAATGGTGGATATGCAAAATGTATGCGAGATTTTCTCCCTTCAAACACGTGTGTTCAGCGTTAGTTCCTGAAAGAGAGTTACACCCTTAAAGGTTTCTAAAATATCTCAGTGGACTGAAGTAGGGCATACATTACCATTATTATTAATAGGGCTAGGACTTCTATGTAATAAAAGATAAGATTGCAATGCAGATAGTATATATTATTCAACTATTTGTGTGAAACCAAAACAAAAGACAGTCTTAAGTCTAACTTCTCATTATATTATTCAATTGTTTGTGTGTGAAAAAAAACAAAAGACAGTCATAACTATAACTTCTCATTATACTATGTTGCAATCTTACATATTAGTACATAAAAATAATTGCCCTAATTATTACTATTATTATTACTATTAATATTATTATGATATTATTATTATTATTATTATTATTATTATTATTATTATTATTATTATTATTATTATTATTATTATTATTATTACCAATCATTTAATACATACATGAATACCAGAACAATTGGATGAATAATTTGCGACGACTGAGTTCAGATAGAATTTCCAAAGCCTTGTTTCGTTATTGTCCAACATGGAACATATCTCTGGGCCGTCCAAGGAAGCGAGGGATACAAAATTCATAAGTGAGATCGTAACAGGCCTGCACCGTCCCTTAGAATCTATATCACAATTTTCGCTATATAGCTCATGTTTTGCTCTACGTGGATATTTAACAATTCTACAAGCAAGTTTATATTCCACGTGCTAACACAATGTCTTTCGAATATAATGATTATAGCTCTCATAGAATATTCAATTCCATAATTCTAATGTCGTATATAGTATATTGAAAACAATAAATGGAGAACCAAAATAAATAGAGAACATACATAATATTTAAGCAGAGAGTCTATGCGCTGGACCCGTGATACATAGACATATTTCATTCCCTCAAAAGAATCTGCTAGTTTTACATTCAAGCATATTAAATGAATAACAATCTGGTCTATAGGCGATATGACTTTTTTAATTGCAATCATGAGTGAGGTTTTGAGGAAGTAAATTATGTACTTTTACTAAACTAAGTTTCAAAAGGAACTCTTGCATAGTGTAAATGATTCATAAACAAAGTTAACTAAAATAAGCATATATTTCAAATATAAATAATATCGTGAATAATCTAATTAAATAAGAATAACAATAGCTGTGACCAAGTTACAGATAATAATTACAAAGAAAAAGCATTCTTGGTAGAAGTCTTCCTCAAACATATGAAACAAATATAAATAATACAATAAACACTAGCATACCATTTCAGGCTCGTAACTGCATTCATACTTGAAAATAAAGTCCATCTTCACAGCCAGCATAACTAAACATAAATCAAGATGAATCAGCTGGTGGTATAGGGATCCATACTCCCGAACCCCCTGCCAAACAGAAGATTGTATATAATTTGGGTTCCGCATCCATGGACATCCGCTGTCGCGCCGAATAAATGTGCAGACAGACGGAGGGGAAAAGTGTGCGTTGGAAAAGGAACAGTGATAAAGGAGACACAGATAAGACAACCTAATAAAGTCAGTGCAACAACAATAATTTACGCTAGCTTGCCTATAGTCCTAAACCTTAGAGGGAAGATTATTATTATTATCATTATTATTATTATTATTATTATTATTATTATTATTATTATTATTATTATCATTATTATTGTTATTATTATTATTGTTATTATTCTTATTATTATTCTTCTTATTATTATTATTATATTATTATATTATTATTATTATTATTATTATTATTATTATTATTATATATTATTATTATTATTATTATTATTATTATTATTATTATTATTATTATTATTATTATTATTATATTATTATTATTATTATTATTATTATATTATTATGCAATGTTACAGTTTATAAGAAAAATCCAATTAACCTAATTTCTTTATCACCTCTAGGTAGTTAGGTGGATAGTATTTGTAATTGACGGTGTCTTTAACACTTCATGACAATACGTCGCTATTTAAAGCTGAGCGTGAAAAGATCGAAAACTTTTGCTCAGAACCTTTTATTTGAGACTTGAGATTCTTTTACGTACCGTAAATTTACAGAATCCGCAGACTACTTTCCATACAAATGAAGCTATATTCTGGATTTTTACGCCCTTAAAAGTATATTAATCTCGTCCGGGATTGAAACCGCAAATTTCGGAACCAGTAGTGGAACTGGAATCAGTTCTAGTAATGTGCGCGTCATATTAAATTTTATAAAGACTCATAAGTAAGGCTATGAGCTACACAAAATAATCCTCATGAATATAATCCATGGGTAATTATAAATGTTAAAATCCACAAAGTAATAAATAGAACCCGGACCTGTATGCATAATAAAGTACTAACAACGCCGGTCAACATGATTTTGTCTCATGAGTACCAATAGTTGTACTTAGTGCAGTTTTTTATCGTGTTTTCAAATATGTATTCGGAATTTCTCCATCACCCACAGATTTTTTTATTTCAATTTCAATTAATGGATTTAAATAATTATGTTTTAATAAACATTTTCTCGTCCATTTATTATCTTGGCGCAGTGAGCGATGAGCACGGGGAACACTTTCATCAGGATATTTGAGCTATGGAAAAGAGATATCAAGACAAGTGGAATCCTAATATGCTGGCCGATTATTGTTGGACCATCAAGAGGGATGCTCCGCAGGCGAAATGTAGCAGAAAATCGTCATTTCTTACTTTCTAGATGAGTCCGAATGTTCGAATGATGTGTAGTTACGAATGTAGAAACTAATAATAATAATAATAATAATAATAATAATAAGCTTTATTTATTCTGGCAGAGTTAAGGCCATAAGGCCTTCTCTTCCACTCAATCAGCACAAATACAAATAAATATTTGACAAATATAGATATACACTATACTAATTATATACAGTTAAATGTGCAATAAATGTAGCAATGTGAATTGTGTGTAGAAACAACATTTTATAGGATAATAATAATAATACTTACGATAATATTAATAATAATAATAATAATAATAATAATAATAATAATAATAATATAAATATAATAAATTATACGATAAACGCCAATTAATAATATACCTTACACTGGGTAATAATGAAGTCGAGGTTAGAGCAAATATAAATTTAGATTTCTTTTAAAAGATGCCAATGTCCATTAAAGTATTTGAAATTATAAATGCCTGTCTTTCGGAAACGTTGCGTGTTAGAGAAAAACCGATATCATATATGAATTCAAGAGAAAAAAATACTATCAGAATCACATATTTTTCTTTCTGAGACAAAGAAAAGTGTATTTTTTGTTGCTCAGTGTAATGCATGTAAATATGCATGAAAATTATAGAGAATATGCACTCTAAATATGCAAAAACAGATTTTAATAAAATACAATAGATTATTTGCTTTTTGGGTAATCTTACCTTATTCCTGGCTGTTTCCATGATCTTCACGAGGTTTCCTTGTGTGAAGCTCCTTTGTCTGTCAGTGAAGAAGGTTTTATACAATAAAAATGTCCTTTCTAATCACATGATGTCACAAGTGCATGTGAAAAATACCACAGTTCCTCTTCACTGAATTCCTCTTCGGTTACAGTTTTTTCACTAAGAAGAGAGATAATTTTGCTAATTTGACAAATAATATTGTAGCCATAATTTTTATTAAATACTTCACTAAGCTTATCAAATACAATTTTAACAATACCGTAATATTATTTCTCAAGGCCCACGGGTATTCCCCTCTTACACAGATGTAAATATACACGTTACGCTTATATCCAATGGATTGCAGAGACTCAATTAAAATAATAATTAATAATTAATTAATTACTACTAATTAGCTGAAGGGAAAATTAAATTTAATACCACATTTAGGAGTAAAATGTGCATTTATGCATTAAAAATGTAAAATAAGCATTTTCCTCCGGAATATGCATTTCTATGCATTATCAAATACTGCTGAAATTGTCTGTGAAGGGACATGTAAATCATTTCCGCGTACTTTTTAGTACGTGAAACAGAACATGCATTTCGCATACAAATACGGGCTCTACCCTAATAAATAAAAGAAGCTAAAAAAGAAGAATAAAATAATAAATGAATCGATTCATACACAAACGGTTATTTTGTTTTTAGGAAGTAGAGATTACGTTTTAGCATATTCTACACGGCTACATGCATATTTTTACAATAAAAGAGGTTCAGCCAGGCTCCATAGTGTGGGTTTAAGATAATCTGTGATCAGAATTCAAGAAAAATCATGCTTGAAAATGTTCACAGTACTCTAACACAAAATTCTCAATCTAATAAAAATTAACTGAGATTCTTGCTTCATGAAGTGATTCAAATAAACTCAATCCTGTAAACATTCGGGACGTTATCCTAAATTGTTTTTTCAAATGCTCCAGGTTGTCTTTCGACATTCCTGATTTCTCTCCTGGCATGGGGTTCTTGTAACCCACTTCTGAGGTTGGGGCGTCTGGTAGACGGGGTTACGTTGCCCCGATGATATGATGGGTGATGATGATGATGATAATGGTGCGCCAGGAGAGTCCCTAATCCTAAGTTTAACCTAAGATGAATATGAATGATGATGATTGCGATGGCCATATGATTTCAAAGTTCCGTGTGTCGAAAGTATTAAGACAAAGTATAGAAAATTTGATCCCACGCACTTTAAGTTTTGATCGTAAGTAATCATTACTATTATTATTATTAGTAGTAGTAGTAGTAGTAGTAGTAGTAGTAGTAGTAGTAGTAGTAGTAGTAGCAGTAGCAGTAGTAGTAGTAGTAGTAGTAGTAGTAGTAGTAGTAGTAGTAGTAGTAGTAGTAGTAGTAGTAGTAGTAGTAGGAACAATAATCAGAAATACGAATGAGATACTTACTCACTTACTTACTCACTGGCACTATCGAACCCGTAGGTTCATGGCCGCGCGGACATAAGCTCTCCATACATCCCTATCCTGAGCTAATGCTTTCCAATCATTTCCTGTATAATCTACTTCCCTCAAATCATAGTTAATGTTGTTCTCCCACCTCATTCTTGGTCTACCAACTGGGCGTTTTCCTTCTGGCTTTCCTACAAGAAGTTTCCATGCACGTCTTTCATTCCCCATACGCGCAACATGTCCTGCCCATCGCAGTCTACGGGACTTAACTGTTCTTATTATATCTGGCTTCCTATAAAGACCATGTAGTTCATTGTTATGTAGTCTTCTCCATTCACCTGTCTGTTCATCTCTCTTTGGTCCAAAAATTTTCCTAAGAACTTTATTCTCAAATACTCGTAATCTCCTTTCCTCCCTTAAAGTAAGAGTCCATGTTTCGCACCCATATAATATAACTGGTAGAATAATAGTTTTATATATTTTCAGCTTAACGTTTTTTGAAAGGAGTTGGGACATCAAAAGTCTCTGCAATGCATAATAGCATGCATTTCCAGAATTGAGCCTATGTTTAATTTCTTTGTGCATCTCATTCCTATTTGTGATTATTGTTCCTAGATATTTGAATTCAGCCAATTCCTCAAAATTTCCCTCATTTGTCATTAGCTGTCCATTTCCATTATATAATGTATTTCTACGTGTGACCATATATTTAGTTTTACTGATATTTACTTCCAGTCCTAATTTCTTAGTATTACTCAATAGTGTGTGCGTGTTGGCCTTTAGTATCTCCTCGCTATCGGCCAGTAGTACCACATCATCAGCATAAACTAACAGCTTATTAATACCATTCAGTTGTAAGCCTTCCTTATTCTCTAAAGATTTAATGGCATGCTCTAGTACAAAATTAAATAGTAGAGGAGATAGTGCATCTCCTTGCTTCAACCCATTCTGGATTTCAAAAGTGTCTGAAAACTGTTTGCCTACACGCACCCTACTCGTTGAGCCATTTAGACACATTCGTATAAGTCTAACTAACTTTTTGGGAATTCCGAACTCCAGCAGGATACTACATAACTTCTCCCTCTTAATTGAATCATATGCTTTTTTGAAGTCTACATATAGTTGATGTACAGTACCATTATATTCCCATTTCTTTTCTAAAATCTGTCTTATACTAAAAATCTGATCTGTTGTAGACCTGTTTCTTCTAAATGCACACTGATGATCTCCTAGAATGTCATCAATATAGGGAGCAAGTCTGCTTACTAATATATTTGTTAGAATTTTGTACGAAGTTGAAAGTAATGAGATGCCCCTATAGTTGTTGCAATCAGTTTTATCTCCTTTCTTATAAATTGGTACGATAATTGATTCCTTCCATTCATCTGGAAGAGCTTCTTTTTCCCAAATCATACTAAGCAACCAGCGTATCTTGTCCATCAATTTTTCTCCCCCTGATTTTATCAGTTCTGCTG
Source organism: Diploptera punctata (assembly GCA_030220185.1). NCBI lineage: Eukaryota > Metazoa > Arthropoda > Insecta > Blattodea > Blaberidae > Diploptera > Diploptera punctata. The sequence goes on from JASPKZ010009381.1 coordinate 5,044,790, forward strand.
GGATCTCATCTGAACCTGATGCTTTATACATCTTCAATTTTTCAATTGCCATTTCAACCTCTAATGCACTTGGCTCTGCGACTAGCATTTCTGCTGTCTGTAACTTATCCTCCTCAATGTCCTGTTCTGTATGTACATTTAATAGCTGATTAAAATAACTTTTCCATCTATTTAATATACTCCTGGAATCTGCAATCATATCCCCATTTTCATTCCGAATTATGTTTGTTCTAGCCTGAAACCCTTTCTTCTCTATACTAATTCCCTGATATAATTCTCTAATGTTCCTATTTTTTGCATTCATTTCAAGATCATTAATCTTCTCTCTCAAATATTCCCTCTTTTTACTCTTTAGTAACTTGGTGGTTTCCCGTCTAACACTACCCAATTGCTCTAATTTACCTCATTTGGCTCGTGTAACCATTTAATTTTTGCTAGCTTTCTTTTCTTTACAATGTCGGTACATTCCTCATCAAACCATTTCTTGTTTTGCCTCTTTTTTAAACAACCAATGCTTTCTGATGCTGACAATTTAATAGTATCTCTTATAGCCTCCCATTCTTTATTTATATCAGTTCTCTTCTTCGTTTGCCACATTGTCATCTGAAGATTCCAGTACTTCAAATCTATTAGCAATTTTGATTTGGTATTCTTGCCGCATTTAATCATTTTTCAAGTTTTTTAATTCATATTTTACTGAATCATCTTTAGCGTTTGTTCCTCTCATAAGCGATAGCCGTTGTCTGATTTTCACCCTGACCAGATGATGATCTGAATTGCAGTCTGTCCCTCTAACTGATCTAACATCAATGATGCTACTGTGCCAGCGTTTATCCACTAATACATGATCTATCTGGTTCCGAGTCTCTCCATCTGGGACGTCCAGGTGTATTTATGAATATCCTTATGCTGAAATGTTGTGCTCTTAACAATGAGATTCTTTGATGTGGCAAATGTGACTAATCTAACCCCGTTGTCGTTACTATCTTCATGAAGACTGAATTTGCCTATTGTTGGTTTGAATATATCTTCCTGCCCCACTTTTGCATTAAAATCTCCTAAGACAATTTTCATATGATATCGTGAAAGGCTATCAAATAAGCATTCTAATTCTTCATGGAACTCATCCTTGATCTTGTCATCTTTATCTTCTGTGGGGGCATGTACATTTACAATTATAAAATCATGTCGTTTACCCTTTAGAATTATGTATGATATCCTATCACTAACAAACTTAATATCTCGGATAGCGGATAGGATCCTCCTTCTGACTAAAAAACCCGTTCCAAATGCAGGTCTTTCTGCACCCCCATAGTATAATGCAAAGCTTCCTGATTCCTGACTACCTTCTCCTGGCCACCTAACTTCCTGTAAAGCGACTATATCCAAGGGCGATTTATCCAATTCCCGCGTTAATATCTGTAGTGCCCCGCTATTGTATAAAGTCCTAACATTCCATGTTCCTAGGAACATGTCCCTGTGTTTGAGCCTTTGGCATGGGTTCCCTGAAGTAGTCCCCGCCCGGAGAACCGAATGGGGGACTATTTGACCTCCGGAAAATTTTACCCCAGTAGAACCCATGTCCGCATTTCTTGACGGTTGTATTTTTACGGTGAAAGATCGTCACTCTTTCGACCAAGGTACTTATTTCGTCTGGCTTATCACCTTCGACCAGTCCGGCATGGGTAACCCTATCGGCAGCAATGCTACCGCCGGCATAGCTCTCAGGATCATTTAAGCACACAAGCCACTCCACCACGACAAGGTAAAGATACCATGGAGGGAATACGAATGAGATGCACAAATAAATTAAACATAGGCTCAATTCTGGAAATGCGTGGTATTATGCATTACAGGGACTCTTGTCGTCCCAACTCCTTTCAAAATACTTTGAGCTGAAAATATATAAAACTGTTATTCTACCAGTTATATTACATGTATGCGAAACATGGACTCTTACTTTAAGGGAGGAAAGAAGATTACGAGTATTTGAGAATTAAGTTCTTAGGAAAATTTTTGAGCCAAAATGTGATGAACAGACAGGTGAATGGAGAAAATCACTTAACAGTGAGCTACATGATATGTAAAGATTTTCCATTCATTCATAGTAATTCTGCCGGAAGGCAGGTCCTTCACTGCAATCATAGCATTTTCATGCTATGCTTGCAGCTTTACTACGGAATTGTAGGTGTGGTAGCTTCCCGTTGCTTTCCACACCGGTGAAGATTGATGGTGGTGATGATAATGATGGCCATATGCTTTCGGGGACCGTTTGGGCCTTAAAGTTTTCCTGACATTTGCCTTACAGGTGAGGAAAAACCCCGATAAAAACCTCACCCAGAAAAACTGCCCCGACCGGGGATCGAACCCGGGCCCGCTGCGTGACAAGGCAGCACGCTACCTCGAGACCACAGCGGTGGACATGTAAAGGTATCCAGATATAATAAGAACAGTTAAATCTCGTAGACTGCGATGGGCAGGACATGTGACACGTATGGGGGATGAAAACAGGTGCATGGAAACTTCTTGTAGGAAAAGCAGAGCGAAATCGCCTATTTGGTAAACCAAAAATGAGGTGGGAGAATAACATTAACTATGATTTGAGGTACGTAGATTATACAGGGGATCATTGGAAAACATTAGCTCAGGATAGGGATGTATGGAGAGCTTACGTCGGCGCTGCCATGAACCTACGGGTTCGATAGAGCCTATGAGTTACGTAGTAGTAGTGGTAGCGGTAGTAGTATTACTTTATATTGATTTCCTTTAAATATTTTCATTATTCAGGGTTGCCATATTGCGTCACTAGTTTTGATGTCTACAACTTCAGCATTTACAACATTAGAGTTTTTTTGCAGCTAAGAGAATATAATAATTTTATATACGTATATGGAGTAGTGGTGTGCTTTTCCATGATTTATCTTAACTTTTTTCAATGCACAGGGCGGAAGATTTGAATTTTGAATCACTTGTGGCAAGTTTGGTAAAAAATTCTGTGGTTTTTGAGTCTAACAAATATACGGTTTTCTCAGAAAAAAACCCAGAATTTTATTGGTTTATTACTTCTTAAACATCATCATCATCACTCCAGGGATTAGGCAATTGCCTCTTCCGACTTCATAATGCATCAGCCCAACGTCTTCTAGGTCTTCCAACATCATGTCTTCCTCTTGCTTGATAATTTCTTGCTAAAATGGATAGCTCTCCTTACTCATTCCATCCATGTGATCAATCCATTTCTGTCTGTAATTAGTGACTTTATCCAATAAAGGCTGTACTTTCAATTCTTCTCTTATATCCTCATTTCTTATTCTATCAAGTCTTGTACATCCTTTTACTTGTCTTAGGAACCTCATCTCCTCCGTCTGTGTTCTATCCTTCTGTTTTTTCACTGGAGCCCAAGTTTCACATCCATACAATATTGTGGGAACCGCCATAACATTAAACATTTTTATCATAGTTTCTTTTCTAATTTTATTTTTGAATGTTCTCTTTATTGTTCCACACACCGCCTGAAATTTATTTATTTTGGAGTCAATATCTCTTTCCACATTGTAGCCAACATCACAACCCAAATATTTGTAACTAGTAACCTGTTCTATACTTTGATTTTCTAAAATAATTTTGGATCTCACTGGATCTCTTCCTCTAAAAGCCATGGTCTTCGTTTTCTTAAACATGAGAAACTTTTATCAATTTTCACAAAGTGCATAAGAGACATGAAGTGGAACAAGTTTTTTCCTTTAGTATATTTTAATAAATGGATCAAATGTCATTTACAACATTGCCAATTCTCTTTCCATAATATCTATCTATCTATAATGGCGTAGCTCATTGTTGAGCCATAGCCTCTTCTTTGTAAGGAGTTACTTGACCAAGTTAATTTTTAGTTACCTAATTTGCTTACGAATGTCATGGATGGCATGCGGTCAACACACTGACCCAACGAGACCCAGTGAGGTCGATAAATTTTGCTTAGAGGTCTTTTTTCAGGCTTAAGGATATTTTACGAGCCTGAAAATCTTCAGACTCGGGACTCTCCTGGAGGACTTACTCCTTGGATTTTTTATTCTTCTCTTCTTCTTCTTCTTCTCTTCTTCTTCTTACGAGGATTGAACCTTTTTGGTTCGTTCCGGCTGCAAGTTATAGCTGCTGTGTCCATCTCTTTCGTGGGCGTCCCCGATCTCTTTTTCCTCCTCTTGGTTGATAGTTCAGAATTTTCCTAGGCAATCTGATGGTATCCATTCTGCAGACATGGTCATATAATTTTCTCCTATACTCTTCTATTTTATCTGTCAAACTGAATATTTATAGTTCTTTACGGATATCTTCACTTCGTTTTTTATCCATTAGAGTATATCCTGCCACATTGGATGTTTCCGTCCCAAAAAAAATCTATCGACCCCGTCCGGGTTTGAACCCGCGACCCTCGTAACCAGAGGCAAGGGGCATAACCACTCGTCCACCGATGCGTAATATGAATAAAAACATTTATTTCATTCCATCTCTTTGTTATTTAATTTTTGCTTAAACAGGCCGAGGGAACAAAAGATGCCAAAGCAAAAATTTGTTCTACTTTTCGCCTCCTATGTAGAATACGAAAATCAGAAAAATACTGTCCATCATTATAATGTAATGCACCAATATATGTCCATACAAAACATATTTTTAAGAAAATCATAGAATTGTAAGCCTAAATTGTATAAGACATTTTTAATATTGTTACGTGTCGTGCATAGCGACGTTTGAATTGCGCGGGCGAGTCGCCTCTGATGAGTTAGATTACCCGCAAGCCAGCAGAATTGTCTGGAGTGTGTTGCTAGACGGTTCTACCAGTGTCTCTCTCCTCTTTGGATAAAGATCCATGCTAGAGGATTCTAGGCTACGAACTGCCTAGAAGCTCATTCTGGAAATTTCCTCTGGACTTATATAAAAGAACGGAGGAGAAGACGGGCCAATCAGTTTTGGGTTTGATGCCGGCGATAGCAGTCAGTCTGCGATAACGAGTCATGTGGTCAACAGTGTGACGATAAGTTGTGCCGAATTTATTTATGAGTGGAAAATCGCTCTAACTGAGATAACAATTAAAAGATGATTATTTTGGGAATTGTAATTGTGAATAGAAGTTTGTTGATAATTGAAGAGTTAAATAAAGTGTTTAGTGAAAATTTTAATTAATTCATTGTGTTTATTACGCCTAATAACCTAAAAGGAAATCGAGGCTATAGTGTCACAATATATTTATCACAAGGGAAAAAACTGCACTTGCGTGAAATATTTTCAAAGTCCTATAGAACAACAGTGCGCACGCGCCAGAGTTCATAGAGCCAACGATAACCTAAATCGAACCACATATCGATTATCATCCTCGGCTACTATCCGCCGCTATGAAATTTAAATGACCACTCTTTGCAATAAATCCCTGAATATATGTTAAAAGAATACAGTAATATTATTAAAATTACCTAACGTTTATTAAAAATGGGTGTACACTTACTTATCACTCCCTAACGCCAATCCAACCAGCGATAACCCAAAACAGCGATAGAAAAATCATAGACTAAGTAATATACTCTGTAGAGAAAATATTGTCTAACAGTGTCATAATATTGTGATTTGCGTATTTAAATACATACTTCAAAAATGTCTAATAATGTTATAAAAATTGTTTGAAAAAGTTTAAAATATTAAATAATGTTAGTAACTATAGAAGAACTATAGTTTACAATAATAAACTGAAAAATCAAGCGTAAGTAGAAGTGCAGTTGAGTCCCAGAAGGAATTCATACTTAAAATCTGCGCACTTATATACTTCCTCCCATCCCCTGTTTATAAAGTAAGTTTGAAACTAAGAAGGGAGGAATGTTTGTTAGCTGGAACGTCTAGAAACAAGAGTATATTGGTACTGAAATTATAGACCACAGCACATAGTAATAGATTTGGGTCATTGATTTCTGTTTTTGTTGTGATCCTATATAAAGCACTATCTTATCTTATCACAGGCGGATATGCAGGTTTAATTACAGTGTTCCACGGGTTTGAAATCATATTCATGTCTCAATGATGTCTGAGGATAGCACCATTAATAACCCAAAACCTAATTATTTGTTGTCATGTCTTCTCCTCAGTGTCGGCTTTTCAATTTGAGTACAGAAATCTGCAAAAAATATTAACTTTATGCTGAGGCTATTTTCTTTCCTTTTTTACTTACTTATCATAAGTAATGTCCATCGCTGTGATCACGAGGTAGCGTGCTGCCTTGTCACGAAGCGGGCCCGGGTTCGATTCCCGGTAGGGGCAGGTTTCCGGGTGAGGTTTTTTTCAGAGTTTTTCCTCGCCTGTAAGACAAATGTCAGGAAGCGTAGAGCCCAACGGTCCCCGAAAATCATCGGTCATCATCATCATCATCATCCTTATCATTATCATCATCATCATCCTTCACCGGTGTGGAAAGCAATGGAAAGCTACCACATCTATAATTCCCTAGTAAACCTGCAAAGCATAGCATGAAAATGCTATGATTGCAGTGAAAAACCTGCCCTCGGGCAGAATTAATATGGATGGATAGATCATAAGTAATGTCAAGAGTGATTTCCAAATTATCGATAAATCCACGAGTCATCAAGAATGGCATTTGCTAGGACTATATAACGAATAAAATTAGGCTTTTTACTCACAAATCATTATTTAATATAGTTATTTTAAAATATTTATATATTTAATGTAAACAGGGATGTTGAAAACAAATCAGAAATGTATGGTTATGTTTCATTTGTTTATCCCCTGCAACTTGATAATATTATTTATTATAAAGCTTAATTAATGGGAGGGTAATTATATATTGCTTATATTGTAAGAATGCACTCTAGTGGAGAAAAAATTAAACACGTCAAACGTATATTATAACCAACATTATTGGTTATTAATTACTTTTAGTAAACAACTCGGTAAAATATTTATTTAAAAACGCAATCATCGAACACACAATTATAAAATGTGTAGTTCGAAGTATTCTGTTCACTATTTTCGATATTCAATGCATTTGTTGGAGAGTCAGTCACTGCAAAATAATGTTCTGACCTGTTCAGAATATTAAAAATGATGAGCTTTCTTTATCACAAAAGCAGGGGACGGTAAAGAGAATTCGTTATTATATATATATATATATATTAATTTGTTTCTTTGTCATTTTTTTTTGTTTACACTGTTGTTCCTTTCTGTTTTACCTTTGTTAACCTTTTTTTTATCTTCTTCGCACATACAAACACAAGACAGGACACACACGCAAATACAAGGTGGAGATTTAAAATCCCCTACCCCGCCGGGAATCGAACCCGGGTCGCCGGAGTGGAAGGTAGGGACTCTACCGACTACGCCACGGCGACGGACAAGTATGGAAGAGGCCGAACTCTGTTTACCCGCGTGAAAGCAACTGCTGTCATGTTTTGTCCATAACTGGCGTAGGGGTCTATAATTAAAATTAAGCGATTAAGTAAATAAACATAATACGTACGAGAACTCACAACGTATGTCCTTCTTACAGAAAAATTACCAACCATTGCATGCCAAAACATACCTTCAAATTTCTCAAAGAGAAGCGACATGTACCTAGGCCGTGTCCAAAAATGATCTGCCGCTCTTAAATGAAATCCAGCGCTAAATATCTTATTTAAAGTACGGAGTAATAATAGAACTCCTAACTTGGTGGACTGGATATCCTTCACTACCTGCTGTCCGTGCCGCTCGTCTCCTATTTCCACCCCGCTCTCATCAAGCAAGAATGTCATCTGTTTCGCATTGTGGGTTGCTATTCCTAAATTCTGGCTTCGATTTCCGTGATTTACAGTTAAAAGTGGCAGATAATATTTTTAGGGTCAAAATTATCAGACGATAGAGGACTCAATTTGGAGCATTTTGACATAAGGGACCAGTGGTTGGAAATGAATATTTTGGACGTCACGCCATCTTTAAAGTTTCTGTAAATTACTTTATTTTATCATAACAAACTGCCTGGCACTTTCATTTGTTATTTGTTTTGCTTACAGTGTCCTGTATCATCTGGTTGGGGACACCCTGTATACTCGTATTATTCTATACAGAGTATTGCAAAAAGCACCGACAGTGGAGGTGAGGTAGTATATTGAGATAAGTTGAACATTTTTTAATAAGATACCAATGTCTGGAAATGATGTGTTTTCAATCTATGACTAATTAATTACGTACGAAGATCAGCGTTAGTTCGAAGAATTTGAAGATTCATTACGTCACAACACCTCACATGTACGGAACCTGTGATACGTAGCTTCACAACGGAATGTGGCTGCAACACGACGGAGCTCCGGCTCACTTTGATGCCAATATGAGGAGACATTTGGATATCACGTATCCAGGTCGATCGATTGGCAAAGGGGGATCAATCCCATGGCCTCTGATATCACCTGATCTTAACCCTCTCGACTACTTTTTGTGGTGCGACATGAAACAGTCTGTTTATCAGACTCCAGTAGAGTCATGAATGGATCTTATAGCCTGAATCCACGCTGCTACAGAAATAGTTGAAACGAGGCCAGGCGTATTTGAACGTGCGCGCAAAATCGATTTCCTAGAGTTATAGAAGGATTAAGATGAAATAATTGTTTTATTCTTATAACTATTCAAAACATTGACCCATTACTATACCGCCGATATTCGCTCTGCAATTAGATGGGAGGTGGATATTTTGAAAACTTGATGTGACTGTGAGAGTATTGTCAAGTATTGAGTCTTGAAATTCAACTAATGGAACTCTTGAGAAGTTGGCTACTCATAGTGTGAAAATTCTTCATTTCCGGACATTAGTACCCCATTAAAAAATGATCAACATATCTCAATATACCACCTCACCTCCTTTGTCGGTGTTTTTTTGCAACACTCTGTATTATTCTTGACATCTGGTAACCTTTTATGGAGACCTCTACTCAAATTTCAACCATTAAATAAATATTTCGTAAATATATTTTTGTTGTGTAGTTATGGAACACCCGGTTACTTCCCTATTTCTTATTCCAACGCACAAGTGATCATTCACTCGTAAAATCCCACCAGAAATGCTTATCGAATCAGCTTTACATCCGCAGAAACAAATGTTAAAGCCAACGTAAAATAAATCTTTCTTTTTTTTTATCAAGATCTTCGTGTTTTTTGTTAAGTTTCGTGAGTCATTTCATGAAATCGATTATATTTTAACAATTTGAATGTCTTTATTATAATTATAAATTCATAATTCAGTTCAGTTTTAAACAAATCTTGAATATCTGTGCCTTTTTTTCTTCTTTTAGATTTGTGAGTTTTGAATCTCTGTAAGTCGTTAGTAGAAGCGAAGACAAAAAGCTCTCTCTCTATCTCCTTTTTTCGTAAATCGATGGATGGCTGTGCTCTCCAGCGAGAGCCATAAAAGTCTATAATACTTGACAGTTGACGTCAATGTCATTACATGATCGTTACCGATGCAGAAAATGAGCACGTGATTGTCTCAGCTGGGACACAGCATTTTTTTCACAAAGAAAGAAATCGTTTGAACATGTAAAGTGGTTTGCAATGACCGGCGGTGGAACATACATACACAGCAAACTCAATTCCTCTATTACGCCTCTGAATAACATAGCGTTATTCAGTGCTTTGTTTAACTGGTGCGATGTATTCAACTACAGCAATAGCTTGTATGGAACATATCCTAAATTTGTATATCACATTTCAAAGATGACTGTCAATGTTAAATTACAAATACACACTTTTACTAATATTTCTGCACAAAAACTAAAATAGTTCCTAATTTAGTATATCAGAATTCAAAGATGGCTGTCAATTTTATACTCCATCGTTTTGATATTTCTGTGCACAAACAAAAGCAGTTCCTAAATGTGTATACCAGATTTCAAAGATGGCTGTCGATTATAAATTCCAAATATATCGTTTTAAGAAAATTCCTGCACACAAATTAAAGTAGTTCCCAATTTTTTTTTATCGGATTTTAAAGATGGCTGTTGATTTTAAAATCCAAATACACGTTTTTATTAATATTTCTGCATACAAACTAATTTAGTTCCTAAATTTGTATATCAGATTTCAAGATTAGCTGTCAATGTTATATTCTAAATACACATTTTTATTGATATTTCTGCACACAAACTAAACTAGTTCCTAAATTTGTATATCAGATTTCAAAGATGGCTGTCGATTTTAAATTCCAAATATATCGTTTTAATAAAATTCCTGCACACAAACTAAAGTAGTTCTAATTTGTATATCAGATTTCAAATATGGCTGTCGATTTTAAATTCCACATATATCGTTTTAATAAAATTCCTGCACACAAACTAAGATAGTTCCTAATTTATAGGTCAGATTTCAAAGATGACTGTCGATTTTAAATTCCAAACATATATATTTAATAAAATTCCTGCACACAAACTAAAGTAGTTCCTAATTTATATATCAGATTTCAAAGATGGCTGTCGATTTTAAATTCCTAATATATCGTTTTAATAAAATTCCTGCACACAAAGTAAAGTATTTCCTAATTTATATATCAGATTTCAAAGATGGCTGTCGATTTTAAATTCCAAATATATCGTTTTAATAAAATTCCTGCACACAAACTAAAGTAGTTCCTAATTTATATATCAGATTTCAAAGATGGCTGTCGATTTTAAATTCCAAATATATCGTTTTAATAAAATTCCTGCACACAAAGTAAAGTATTTCCTAATTTATATATCAGATTTCAAAGATGGCTGTCGATTTTAAATTCCAAATATATCGTTTTAATAAAATTCCTGCACACAAACTAAAGTAGTTCCTAATTTATATATCAGATTTCAAAGATGGCTGTCGATTTTAAATTCTTAATATATCGTTTTAATAAAATTCCTGCACACAAAGTAAAGTATTTCCTAATTTATATATCAGATTTCAAAGATGGCTGTCGATTTTAAATTCCAAATATATCGTTTTAATAAAATTCCTGCACACAAACTAAAGTAGTTCCTAATTTATATATCAGATTTCAAAGATGGCTGTCGATTTTAAATTCCTAATATATCGTTTTAATAAAATTCCTGCACACAAAGTAAAGTATTTCCTAATTTATATATCAGATTTCAAAGATGGCTGTCGATTTTAAATTCCAAATATATCGTTTTAATTAAAATTCCTGCACACAAACTAAAGTAGTTCCTAATTTATATGTCTGATTTCAAAGTTGTCAATTTTAAAATCATGGATATTGAATGCTGTAATTATTTGTGGTTATAATTATGTAAATTACTAGCGGTAAGGAAAAATAATTATCTTTTTCCATATCCCTTTAGTCATTTAAATGCTACTCTAGTGTATGAATGCATTTAAATATATTTGCTGGAATCACAATATTGCAGAGAAAGAATAATATTACGAACAAAGTGCGTTACCAGTGGTTACCACATTTTCAGGTTGGCAATATTAATTCTAATTCTAAGTAATGTATTCACTGCTGAGGTACAGATCCAACAAATTTCATTTTCACAACGAACTTATAGATTAACCTACAAGAACGAGATATGATTGAATCTCTATAATTAACTTGCATTTCTTGAACTGTTTTTAAATAAAACTCTCGTAGTTGGATCATAGAAAATAATATACGTTAATTTATTGTTCCAATATTGTGCCGGTTCGCTCAGGGTAGAATATGATCACTCAGGGATGTTTTAAATTATACACTTATTATTTTATTTTATTGGATACATTTATATGTACAATTGTATATATTTTAATAACTCGGAGTGGAGTTGATGAATTACTTCCGCCCACGTGTTTTAATATCACTTTCGCGAACGGTCATTGAAGAAGTTAACTATTGCAGAACGTAGGAGCGTGAGAGTGTTTTCACACGTGTCGTCGCCTTATAAGGGCGATGACTCCTCCCATAAATTGCCAACCCCTCTCCGAGTGTACATGTTATTCATTATAGCTTAGAAGGGTAGGTACCATTCGTTTAGGTTTCTATGTTGGTAATAGACTCGTGTGCACGTTTTGTGCGCCTTCCAGTTATTACTATTAATGGTACGTTTAATATTCACGAGTCTATTACTTCTTGCCACAATATAAAATCAAATAAATGTTTTCTTCATTTTTTACAATTCTGTAATAATTTAGACATACGTGTAAATCATTAAGAAAGGGACAAGCATTTCTACTAACTTATAGGCTATTTATTACTAGGTAATACCCGGCATGCGCTACTAAACCTAGATAAATTAAATATTGAGGGTTAATTAATTATATGGTATAAACTGCGACGAACCAAACATGGCGGTTGCTAGAGTAAATTTTTAATTTATACTTTCAGATAAACCCCCACTTCCAACGGTCGGATTTCGCAGTATTTTGGATACTACATACCTCGGTTTATTTTAGTAGGATATTCCGAGTTTTATATTAAACCATCGAAAATTGCGATCGCTAGAGCGATTTTTAAAGTTTCTTTTGAGGTGAACTCCTTCGCCTAATGATTTTAGAACATAGGCCTAATAGATAACGGCTAAACACTCCCCACATCTGAAAACCTGTATGTACGACGTTTCACGAAGATCGATTGAACGGTTTACAAGTCTATAAAATGCAGATAAATATAGGCCTACATTAGTTTATATAGGCCATATATATATATATACAATCCATGCATAGTAATTCTACCCGAGGACAGGTCTTTCACTGCAATCATAGCATTTTCATGCTATGCTTTGCAGCTTTACAAGGGAATTACAGGTGTGGTAGCTTTCCGCTGCTTTCCACACCGGTGAAGGATGATAATGATAAGGAAGATGATGATGGCTGAATGATTTTCGGGGACCGTTGGGCCCTAAGCGTCCTGACATTTGTCTTACAGGTGAGGAAGAACGCCGAAAAAAACCTCACCCAGGAGCCTGTCCCGACCGGGAATCGAACCCGGGACCGCTTCGTGACAAGGCAGCACGCTACCTAGAGACCACAGCGGTCAACTATATATAGGCATATATATATATATATATATAATAATAAGTATTATTAATGTTATATTTATTATTATTATTATTATTATTATTATTATTATTATTATTATTATTATTATTTGTTAGCATTTAGGTTTATTTATTATTATTGAATATTTTTTTTCTTATTCAATGCTAATAGGACTATATTCACCTTAATTTAGATGTTTTAAAGTTTATTTAAAATCTGCATCATTATCATCACCTAGTAAGTTATTTGTCCTTAGAAGAACTGTTACAGCCGTCTTTCCATGGGCCGACCCAGTGAGCGGTTTCCATTTGGGCGATATTTGAATATTGCCCTAGATAACCTGGACGAGTCCAGTCTTATGACATGCTATTTCCAATTCTGCTGATATTTAGAAATGTAGTCAAGAACTGATGACATGTCGAATTCTTGTAACACATCCACAACACACAGCAGTCTGTTGATCTGCTTTCATCTTTCTTTCGAAAAGTTCATGCTTCGATTCTATAACAAGACTGGTTTTGCATTTATCTTACATAAACAAATACACGTAGGTTTCTGTACTAATTATGTTTTCAAGATTCTGTTAGTGGTGCCCATGGATTTATTCATTTCAATTATTTTAGTAAATGTAAAATAATGGGGTTTAAAATGCAAAATGCCTGCTAACATGCCGATAACACAACAATGTTACATAAATATTGACCGTAAATGTGTAATTCCTGCAATATCACAAGCTCACGTATCGTAAGTTGGAAGCTTATCTTAATATATATTTTTTTCTTCTATGCGTGTGTTTGTCACTCTACTCCTCCTAAACTACTGGATCAATATTGATGAAGTGTTTTGTGTTTGTCTGATTGGACCCCTCGATTGTTTAGATTCACAATTGGACCCTCTAAAACCATTAGGTGTAGGAGTTTACCTGTAGTAAAATTTAAAAATCGCTCTAGCGGTCACAATTGTCTATGTTTCACAACGAAACTCAGTATGCACTATTAAAATGAACCGAGGTACGTATTGTCCAAAAATGAGTGAAATCCAGCGATTAGAAGTGGAGGTTTACCTGAAACCCGAAATTAAAAACTGCCTAAACGACTGGACCGATTTTTATTAAATGTTTTGTGTGTATTTGAGTGGGTCTGTATATTTTAGATTCACAATTGGATCCTCTAAAACCATTAGATGTAGTTCACCTGAAGTGAAAATTTAAAATTCACTCTAGTGGTCACAATTTTGATGGTTCACAACAAAACTCTGTATAGTCTATTGAAGTAAACCGAGTGGTTCTATCCAAAAATGAGTGAAATCCGACAATTAGAAGTGGAGATTTACCTGAAATCCGAAATTAAAAACTGACCAAAACGGCCATGCTTGGTTCGTCTCAGCGTATACCATACAATTTAATTAACCTTTAATATTACATTTAATAAGTACTACAAGAATAGACTAATAGCTCTAGAAATGGAGTATTTAAGCAGAAGTGCCAGGAAGTCTAAATTAGAACATGTCACAAATAAGGAAATTAGAAACATAATGGAAGCAGAAGAAAGCATAATTGAAAGAATTGAGGAGAAGGAATTAAAGTGGTTAGGACATGTTTTAAGAATGTAAGACGAGCGATGGCCGAAGCAACTATATCAATGGCATCCGAACAGAAAGAAGAAAAGAGGGAGACCAAAGTTAACATGGAAGGAAAATATGCAAGTTAGAGGGCTAAGCATCGAAGATGCCCAAGATCGTAGGCTTTGGAGGTTTGGCACGGGAAGATGGCAGCAGCTGTAAAAATCCGAAGATAGATAGATAGATATTACATTTATTTAGGTGTAGCAGTGCAGGCCGCTATTAGCTAGTTTTATATAAAAACCGACATTTAAGATATGACAAACATGTTTCCTTGCTGGGCAACATATTACGTAAAATTATTCACAAATTTACCATCCTTAGATCATACCATGTTTACTTAGCTCTGGTTCAATCGATAATGCAATATGGAATATTAAGTGGCGTAGAACTGCAAATTCTATCCTTTCTCCTGTATTTATTTATGTACAGATTTTTAATGTTTACTCATCTTTCGGTGCCTAAAGTTTTATTTTCCTTCTCCACTCGTTTCTATCCATCCACTCCAAGTCCTCCAGTCCTCTTGTTCTCTTTTCAGTTCTTATTTCTTCCTTTCCTTTTTCTTCCAGGTGGACACCCTTCCAATGTTTTTCTGGGTAACCTTTCTTCTCTAAGCAAGTCACTACATCTGCTTATTTCTCTTTCTTATGCAACATGCTTAACAATCAAAATAATTCCAATTTGTCTTAGAATTTTCTATCGATACTCTGCATAAAATGCAGAGAAGGTGTAACGTAAGATAAAGGTTGACTTAATGGAGAATCTAGTTTTCAGAGCAATACAAAAATGCAATATTTATTTTTCGAATCACCTACGCTTATTTATATTATTGTGCGTTATTGAATGTAACTGTGAGGTCATGTTTAGTATATATAATGGTCACAATCTACCTGTAACTAACCTCGCCCTGTGGGTGCATTATAGGTCATTTGACTGCAGACGCCTAGCGCTTGGATATCTGCAATGTACAGCCATGCGGACCAGCGCTTGTTCCTGGATGACATGCCTATATCAAGCCGATTTCAAAACCAATATCATCAATGTAGTGTATTTATACATAGTAGACCATATATTTGGCAAACATTTTACAATTATTTTTAAATTTCCAAATTTCGGTTTCATAATTGAGCTCAAAATACTCCTATGCCGTAAAAAATCCAAGTCATTGTATCAGAAACACATATCTAATCCTATTTTTACACGCTTTATATTAGCTTGACCTATATCTATGTATGTAACGGAATCTTTCAACACGATTTTCACCCACTTAAAACATTAGATCGACTTGAAACATTGTATACTTGTAAAGGACCAATGACAATACAATAATTTCATAAATAATATATAATTGGTTGCGCACTTAACGACTTTTTAGTCCATCGTTGTAAGAAATTAATATTATAATCCTCTGGTAGCTTAGTTGGTAAAGCGGGTGAACTGTAGTGGTATATAATTTCAATAAACCATAGGTCGCTGGTTCAAATCCGGCCCGGAGGATTTTTTTAAGAGTATTACTTTTAGCTCATACTACAATAGTATCGAATTTAAAGATATTTACATTTTTATCTTATTCTGTAAAATATTAATGACAATTTTGTAAACTTACCACATTGTAATTTATCCCAAAAAATATGAGAAGGATACGATTAACTGGTAACTATTTATCTTATTAATATTAAAATATTAAAAAATATTATAATAATCTTAGATAATAATTTTAAAAAATATATAATTATATTCGTGCCTAGACACTAAAAATATCATGAGCAATTAAATTTTCATGGGATTCCGGTTTATGACAGTCGATGAATCTAAAAATTAAAATATGAATAATAGTTTTAAAAAAATAAAACAACACGCTTTATTAGAAAACCAAACTAAAGATAAGAAATAAATAATAGTTTAAAATAACTAAAACAACACGCTTTATTAGAAAACCGAACTAAAACATGAAAAATGATTTTAATTTCCAACACGCTTGGGATAAAATTAAACTGGTCGACAAAAAATCCTCTCCAACACATCTAGAATAAAACTAGAGTTATCTACAAAAAATAATTTTACCATCAAAAGCGTGGCGTACTTTTTATGGTTTTTACGTTTTATTCTTAGATACTTTACTTTTACCAATATCTGTTTATTATCAAATATATTAATTGATATAGAGCACCCCACCTGCCCATCGCAGTCTGCGAGATTTAACTGTTCTTGTTATATCTGGCTTCCTATACATATAATGTAGTTTTCTCCATTCACCTGTCTGTTCATCTCTCTTTGGCCCAAACATTTATCTAAGAACTTCATTCTCAAATACTCGTAATCTGCTTCCCTCCCTAAAAGTAAAAGTCCATGTTTCCCACCATATAATAACTTTTTATATTTTCAGTTTAATGTTTTTTCAAAGGAGTTGGGACGACGAGAGTCCCTGTAGTGTATCCATCCATCCATCCATAGTAATTCTGGCCGAGGGCAGGTCTTTCACTGCAATCATAGCATTTTCATGCTATGCTTTGCAGCTTTACTAGGGAATTACAGGTGTGGTATCTTCTCATTGCTTTCCAGACCGGTGAAGGATGATGATGATGATGATGATAAGGATGATGATGATGGCCGGATGATTTTCGGAGACCGTTGGGCCCTAAGCTTCCTGCCATTTGTCTTACACGTGAGGAAAAACCCCGAAAAAACCTCTCGTAGGACCCTGTCTCGACCGGGAATCGAACCCGGGACTGCTGCGTGACAAGGCAGCGCGCTACCTCGAGACTACAGCGGAGGACACCTGTAATGTACAATAGCACGCATTTCCAGAATTGAGCCTATGTTTGATAAATTTGTGCATCTCATTCCTATTTGTAGTTATTGTTCGTAGATACTTGAAATCAGCCACTTCTTCAAAATTTCCTTCATTTGTCATTAGTTGTTCATTTCCATTATATAACGCATTTCTATGGTTTGGACATATATTTAGTTTTATCCCTACAAACGTATCAATATACAATAAACTTGTTCAAAGCGGAATCACGCTGGACCATTTTTTTCCCCACATTAGACAAAATTCCGCATTATAAAAAACTAAAACTTATTAATGATAATCTTAGATTATAGAGTACCGTATGTCTTTTTGCGTAGCTTCGATTAATTGTAGTTCCGCTGCCTATGAAAAGTGAAGTATAGTATGTATGAGCGACTTCGACGGTAACGCACGAAAAACAGTCCCGTTTCGTCAGCGTTAAAAATGTCTCTTGGGCGCGTATGCTGAAATTAAAGTATGCAGTTTCGGTTTCCGCTCACTAACTAGACTTTCGTCCACATCCTTCGATTCCCGCAAATTTCATTCCACACTACATTGTGTCGTCTTTTAAAACTGTCCAGCCAACCTGAAGATGCCTTGAAATCGTTATTCCCTAGGGATATAGCAACAGCTAGAGCTTGACTTTGGAGCATCGGTCCGGAAATTTGGATATTTATTTTCAATCACTTTCACTTTTTCGTTTAATGACAATGATACATATGTTTTAGCCATCTTTATTCCGTAAATTCAGAACACTACCTGTGAAAGACTAGTCTCAGAACTTAAACTAATTTAAGATTTTACATTGCAATGGTTATTTGTAAGACAGGTATCTGTGTTTCGCATTACGGGTATGTAGTGAAGCCGAAATAAAATTTCAGGTACAGGTAGAATCTCTACTTCACCCGGCGGCTCGAATCATTCGTTATTTTTTTTTTTTTTTTTTTGCCTAACGGGAATTCAATGAAGTGGAAACTAATTTATTTCTCTGTCTTCCCGCTTTATGACATTTTTTTCATCATTTGTGTAGAAATTACCCTCCGTTTTCGCGTTGGGAAGATTCCGTTTTATTCAAAATAAATACACGTAAAATTACTATTATTTCGCCGGGACCAATAAATTTGTTCACATTGGACAGATTTCCGCATTATTCACGTTCCGGATTAAACAAGTTTTACTATATTATTTTTAGTTGAGTTTGCAAACCAGCATTAATCTGTTAGACCATATAATATCTCCTAATTGCACATTTGATTAGATGTATTTCTATTGACACTCCTACCATAACAATGTCAGAGTAGAAGAGTTTCCTAAGTTGTGAATGTTTGACTGGTAGTCAGCTAACACTGAAAATCTTAACCCCACACATGCGAAAGTTATGATGGTATGTTGACAACCAATTTGACATTCGCCTTGTTATGCAGAAGAAACAATATAATTAATTGTAGTGTTGGATGTCCCCGTTTGTATGTGGTACTGCTGTGTTCTGTTAGGACGTCAATTATTCAAATCACATAAAACGTCAATCACCCAAGCTCCCTTTGTAAAGATCCTTTCAAATCCTCTTTTTTTTTAATGACATGTTATATGAATTGAAATCATTACAAGTTAAAAACTTGCAGGTAATATATTTTGTTGCAGACATTTTGTGGCTTTATATTTGTTTATATAATTGTAGAATTTCAATTAAAATTCTGATCTCGTTACTTTTTTCTGGAACTGCTCCGCGTGAAACTAATTCTTCGATACCAAGAACTCGTTTGATTTGCTTCCCAGCAAAATTAATCAATTCCGGAACTAAAAATATCGCCTCCCAGAGCAAAAGAATTGTTTCTGAAATAGTGTTAAAGTATATTGAATTATAAAAATGAAATACAAAAAAAAATTACGCTCCGAAAACTTATCAAATATTTATTGCATATTTCATGTTTTATTGTCATCAGTGTCATACAACCCACTGCGGTAATTTAATAGAAAAGTCACTCCTTTATGCTAACCTAAATGTGATCTAGTAGCATGGGATAAATACAGGGCTATTCACAAAGAAGGAACAGACTTCAAACATTTATTTCTTCCAAACTACAAAAAAATACAAAAACTATTCCAACGCTCCTAGAAAGAGAAAAGTTTGAAGTTTCAATCACGGTCGCATTGGCGCTTATGCAGTGGAAGAGGAGGAGCAGAAGATCAACTTCATTACCAGTAACTTCCCAGGTCACCAGAGTCAACCCCGTGTGATTTGTATCTGTGAGGTTAGATAAAAGACCGTGTTTTTGTCCGCCCTATGTCTGATACTCTTGAAAATCTACGACAACGAATTGTTGAAGTTGTAAATTCGATAACTAGAGACCAGCTGATTCGTGTGAGGCAAGAAATAATGAGCCATTGTTTTGATTTCTGTCGTGATATACATGGTGCTCATATTGAATGCATAAAATAGTGAAATTTGACCTTTTCTCTTTCCAGGAACATTGGAGTTTGTGTATCTATTTTTTTTTTGTAGTTTGGAAGAAATAAATGTTTGAAGTCTGTTCCTTCTTTCTGAGTAGCCCCATATTTATAAAAATGAGAGAGTGGGACGACCATATGAGAAAGAACTGATAATAATACAAGGTTAATTAGAACTGTTCGGGATTTATATCAAAGAGTCAGACTGAGAAAACGATGGGTAGAATTAATGACGTCATCTTGTAATGATGAATCATATACTGTATGAAGATAAACATGCCATGAGTCTAGTTAAAATAATGAGAAGAAAACAATAAGAATAATTTGTTGTATTTTTAAGTTATATTACTCTTCTCAGCTTAAGTAAATGATTGTTCGAGTGCTAGATAAAAAAACAGTAAAAAAAGTATTGCATGTAGTAAATAATATATCGCCTTTAAATATTTTTTTGGCTATTAATATACAGAGCGTTCTGAAGAAATTTCCAAAATGTATAAACTAGTATAGGTTACAATTGCAAAATATCTTTAAATGTGTATCCTAAGACTAGTCTAATGGACTAGTGGTCAGAGATTATCACTAGACTTGATAGGGTCCCGGGTTCGATTCGCGATCAGACCATAGAATGTTTTTCTTAAAGGGAATTATTCCTGTGCTATGCTCATGGTCTCGATTTAGCTTAAATTTAGGTTTAAATCAATACTAATAAAATGCATATCAAATTCCGTTGAGGTGAATAGTCATAAGATCAAAATTTATCTATCTATAGTAATTCTGCCCGAACGCAGGTTCTTCACTGCAATCATAGCATTTTCATGCTATGCTTGCAGTTTTACTAGGGAATTGTAGGTGTGGTAGCTTCCCGTTGCTTTCCACACCGGTGAAGGATGATGATGATGATGATGATGATGATGATGATGACAATGATAAGGTTGATGATGATGATAATGATGATGGCCATATGATTTCAGGGACCGTTTGGGCCTTAAAGTTTTCCTGACATTTGTCTTACAGGTGAGGAAAAACCCCGATATAAACCTCACCCAGAAAAACTGCCCCGACCGGGGATCGAACCCGGGCCCGCTGCGTGACAAGGCAGCACGCTACTTCGAGACCACAGCGGTGACAAGATCAAAATAAAAAATTAAAATGACCTGTTGGCAGGTGCCGTCGTCATTAACTTTGTTAAAATTATGTATGTAAAATATTAACTGGAAGCCTTTCGGAAGTTAACTCCCATCATCAGCAGGATGAGTATGCGCCACTTAAAGATACTTAAGATATTTAAAAACCAGTCAGTTCCTACTAGAGACGCATGAGGATCTGCAACGTCTATAGCGTCTTAACTATTAGTAGCGAATACTCATCCTGCTGATGATGGAAGTTAACTTCCGAAAGGCCTCCAGTTGATAATATTTTACATACATTATTTTAAGAAAGTTGAGTATTACGGCGCCTACCAACAGGTACATTTTAATGTTTAATGTTGATTTTAGGTTTAAGGATCCTCCTGGCGCTTCATTATTATTCATCGCCTATCATATCGACGGGGGAACCTAACTTCGAACTTCTAGGAGCCCAACTTATGAAGTGGGTAAATTTCCGCCATTGCCAGGAGAGACACGTCATAAAGATAACACTGAGCAACAAAAAAGAAACTTATTTTTTGTCTCGGAAAGAAAAATATGTGATTCTGATAGTATTTTTTCTCCTGAATTCAGTTATGATATCAGTTTTTCTCCATCACGCAAGGTTTCCGAGAGACAGGAATTTATAATTTCAAACATTTTAATATTTTCTACATTCGTAACTACACAATATTCGAACATTCGGACTCACCTAGAAAGTAAGAAATGACGATTTTCTGCTATATTTCGCCTGTGGAGCATCCTTCTTGATGGCCCAACAATAATCGGCCAGCACATTAGGATTTCATTTGCCTTGATATCTCTTTTCCATAGCTGAAATTTCCTGATGAAAGTGTTCCCCGTGCTCATCGCTCACTGCGTCAAGATAATAAATGGACGAAAAAACGGTTATTAAAAAATAATTATTTAAATCCATTAATTGGAATTTAAATAAAAAACTGTGGATGATGGAGAAATTCCGAATACATATTTCAAAACACGATACAAAACTGCGTTAAGTACAACTATTGCTACTCATGAGACAAAACTCATGTTGACCAATGTTACGTGATGGCATTAGATCATTATTATCATCAGTAATATTTTTATTTAAAACTATGTCGAATTTTATCTATGTTTATGTTATTAAAATGAGCGTGGCAAACGAATTATTGCAGTTCTCAAACAGTTGACCACATGCAACTTTGGCCTACATAAAAACATTAAATGTAACGTGTGGCGACTCATTTTATAACGAAAGCAATATTAAAAATACTCTATATATAGCGGAACTTCGGGTAATGTGGATCCCTATTTTGAATTTGTTTTTCTTCTTTTAATTAAGGGATTTGAATTTTATTAATTACAGTGATTATCATTAGTGTTATAACTATGAAATATTCCCACTAATCAATATTTCATGGCTTTTAGAGGAAGAGATCCAGTGAGATCCAAAATTATTTTATAAAATCAAAGTATAGAACAGGTGTCTAGTTTCAGATATTTGGGCTGTGATGTTGGCTACAATGTGCAAAGAGATATTGACTCCAAAATAAATAAATTTCAGACGGTGTGTGGAACAATACAGAGAACATTCAAAAATAAAATTAGAAAAGAAACCAAGATAAAAATGTATAATGTTATGGCGGTTCCCACAATATTGTATGGATGTGAAACTTGGGCTCCAGTGAAAAAACAGAAGGATAGAATACAGACGGCAGAGATGCGGTTCCTAAGACAAGTAAAAGGAAATGAGGATATAAGAGAATAATTGAAAGTACAGCCTTTATTGGATAAAGTCACGAATTACAGACAGAAATGGATTGTTCACATGGATGGAATGAGTAAGGAGAGATATCCATTGTTAGCAAGAAATTATCAAGCAAGAGGAAGGCGTGATGTTGGAAGACCTAGAAGACGTTGGGCTGATGCATTATGAAGTCGGAACGGGCAATTACCTAATCCCTGGAGTGGTGATGATGATGATGATGATGGTGAACTATGAAATACCATTGTTATTTTATTCAAATATGGAAACATTTTCATGATTTATAAGCTTTTTACATTACAAACAAGGTCCACTTTAACCTCCATATTCGAGTAAAGTGGACCTCAGAATACATCCTATATTTTAGAATATTTTTTTAAGGTTATTTATCCTATTAACTATACATAGGCCTACAGGCACAAATTAATGTGAAAGTATTTATGGCTGATCGTAATTAAAAAACGTTGATATTTATTTAAAGTTTTGAAAAATTATTGTTGATTATAACATTCACCCGTCATTCATCTGCAGACAGTGGCGTTCTTTGGATTTAGTAAAATTACAAGGATATTAAATAAAATTAATTAAGTACATGGTTTTAAATATGGCGTCCTCATTGATAAAATGTAGGTCCACTTTAACCGCCTCATGGAGGGTCCACATTAACCGAATTATTTTGTTACGTTTAATTGTTTTATACAGCGCCCATGTCACATAATATCAAACCAAGCCCGTCTGTATATTAAAACAGCATCTACGTAATGTAATGTATTTAGGAGATTTTTCAATATGTATAATATTCAGTAGTAGAAATTAGGAATTAAAGCAACATTTTAAAATGGTCGTTTTCCTAAAATTCACAAATTAACCCTCCTTTGCAGAAAGAATAAAAGAAACTGGCTTTGAACACGTCAAAGTTGGTGAGGGGAAGAAGTTAAAACATTTTCTGTTCCAGGGCAGCACCAATTAAAGAAAATATTAATAGGGTCCACTCAAACCGAAAGATTCACATTACCCGAACTTCCTCTAAGATCTGAAGCAATAATTTCATACTCGTCACCTTTAAATAGGCTTTGCTTATCCTTAAAACCCGTTCACGACATGTTGCTATAAATAGAAACATTTCAATGTACAAAAACACCTACACATGCCTCATATTGGCAGCATTGTTTCCTCGAAAAGAAAATTGAATGTCGATCTCTATTATAATTAATTTGATATGAGAATTGTTGAATTAAAAATATGCGTCCAATATAATAATACTTGAGTTAAAACATATTAATCTTATTAAGCTATCCTTTACCGACATCATTGAACGAACGATATTTATAAATAACACAAATACATCACTGCAAATTTACCCTTATATTAGATTTTAACACTTAACAAATCCAACATATAAGCTAACATAACACCTTCATTCACTAAACTTACATTATTCCTTATTTTTCATGAACTAAGTCCAATATTAATAATAATAATATATCATAATCATCATCATAATCATAATCTTAATTCTTTATTTTAGCTGGCAGAGTTAAGACCATGAGTCCTTCCTTCTCTTCCTCTCAAGCGAATATTAAAGGTACACAAAAATTACGACACTTATTTACAGTTCTTTAATTTATTATTAAAATACTGACTAAACCAAAGACAATGGTCTCGAGATCTAATACTGACCACACATACTCACAAAAACATGGATTTCTCTTTCTTTTTCTAAGTTCACTTCCTGTTTCGTAATCACTTTCCTAACTGCGTTTTTTCTCCACTTGTTTAGAATAATTTGCGGAATTTCGTAATCATCATCCCAAGCTCCCTCCATATTAGGATATTACAATATCAAAATGGAGGGCCTGAAGTCTAGCACCCCAAACTACGACTACCTTATTTTCATAAAGTTGCTACTTTACACCGGTAATGACTTCAAACGTATGTAAGAAATAAAATATTTTACGATACAAGGATGGAAGACTTTTGTATATTCATTAAAAAATTAAGCCTTTGTCTCAGCTCGGGCATAAACATTTCAACTCATACATAAAACACTGTTTTATTCTTTTATGTATTAATTTTATTATTGTCTCATTTTTTGTTAATTTAATTATACTGAATATTTAGGTAAAAGTACAAAAACAACTACAAATTCAAAGATTATGTGTTTACATTTCTATACAAATAATGCTACAACATTTTTCAATAAACATTTTGCATAAATAATGCCACGAGTGATTTCCAAGTTATCTAAAGGATTTGGAAATCAAGAGTGGCATTTGTTAGGACTATTTAACGAATAAAATTAAGCTGTTTACTCACAAATCATTATTTAAATACAGTTATTTTAAAATATTTAAATATTTAATGTAAACGGCGATGTATAGTTATTTAGGTTGGCAACCCCGAAATCTAGGAAGTTGAACTTTCAATCATGGTCGCCATTGCTATAAGTACGACAAAACGTACTATCGCGCAAAAAAATTTCCAGGTTTCAAGCAAAAGATGACTTACCTGTCCCCCCCCCCAACCATTCGGTTATTTACCTATAGATAGCGTGTTCCACAGCTATCGAATAATTTCAAACAGGTTATTATTAGTTTTGTGACTTCTGTAAGCTTAATTGGATCTTCATGTACAAATTCATTTCCACAGGGTGGTTACGAAGTCTATCGACACACTTTTTAGGGATGTTTAAAGATGTTGATTGAGTGTTTTTAAATAAGGAACATTTGGTCTCCTGTAACTTGTTACAACAGTAATTTCATATTGATGTGTCAGACCTTTTTGTGAAGTGTATATTTTAAAAGTCCCGTGCCGTAGCCGAGTGGTTAAAGCAAGAAACTACGGGACTTGCGCTGCTTCGAGTCCCCATGGGGGAAGAAATTTTCTCATGGAATTTCGGCCAGTATGGGACCGGTGCCCACCCAGCATCGTGAGGCATTTGGGTAGCTACAATAAGTAGCTATTACTTACGGATCCGATTCATGGACAGTGATAACACAACAATCTGCCAGAATTCAAGCTGCTGAAATGAAATTCCCTAGACAAATAGCAGGACATCAAATAACAGACAAAAAACACAACACAGAAATAAGACAGCAACTAAAAGTAGAGGAATTAAACACAACAATAGTGAAATACAGAACAAACTGGAAACAACACATAGCAAGAATGACTGAGAACAGAATACTAAAAAAACATATAACTATTCACCATGAGGAAGATGAAGTTTGGGAAGACCAAAGAAAATATGAAAAGAGCAACAATTTGACCCTCAGGGGTCCTCATCTAGAGGATATGTGGATGGCGACCACAAGGTGCCCAAGCTGAGCAAAACATTTCTTCCACTTACTTGTGTTTTGCACTCTTTTAACTTTACTATCTAACCTCCCTTGGTTAACTCTTGTTTTTTCGACCCCGACGCTATTAGGGCATCCGAGGGCTAGGGAGTCTTCCATTTCTTCTTTCCTTTATTTTCTTTTCTTCTCCAGAAAAGCCTGACCAGAGGCTATAAGATGGCAGCCCCATCACTTGCCTTCCTTTGGCCAGCAACCAATCGAAGGGACTATTATTATGCTTTCAAATCTTATATGAGAATTTTCCGGAAGGATCAAACTATTTACGCTGGAGGAAAATTTTCAGTAGGATCGTAACAGGCCTTGGCCTAATACTTGGAAGGAAGAAGAAGAAGAAAGCAACAATTTGGAGCCGGGACAGGCTAGCAAACAGCCTAAAACGTGACAAAGGATAAGAAGAAGGCAATTCAAATCAATTACGTTGCCCCGAATCACAGCGACGGAAGATAATATTTTATATAACTAACTCACTGGTACTTTCGAACCCTTAGGTTCACGGGTGAAGCGTTTTAAGCTATCCATACACCCCTATCCTGACCTAATGCTTTCCAATCATCTCCTATAATCTACATCCCTCAAATCATGGTTAATATTATTCTCCCACCTCGTTCTTGCCCTACCTACTGGACACTTTCCCTCTGGTTTTCCTATGAGGAATTCCCATGGCCCCGAACAGTTTATATAATAATAATTATAATAATAATAATAATAGCGACTCCATGTTGAGAAGACCAGCTATAACGGCTAGGGGACCCGACAATTCTGACCACATGTCACCCCTACACTAGCTAGATGATCGTCTACCTCTGTGGTTAACACATGTGTATGTGAGGCCAGCAGCCGACTGATAGGCCAAGGGCCTTCTAGGCCTGTCGCGCTTGGAGTATATTTTATAAAATACTATGATGGATTGGAATGACAGTCATTATTTCAAGGATTGTTTACTCCTAAATTAATCATAATTTTTTATGATTTCACACATTTGAAACTATCTTATTCTGGGTTCTGCTATGAACTGAATAATCTGTAATTTCTTCCAGGAACTATCTACAGTCTAGAGGACGGATAAGATATTTAACAGTGAAGGAATGACGGTTGAAGGAACATAATATATGTCTAACGCATCAAATAAAAAGGTATTACAGAACTTGGGTTCCTTATATCAAAGCACTTAACCAACTGGTTCTATCGAACCCGTAGGTTCATGGCCGTGTGGACATAAGCTCTCCATACATCCCTATCCTGAGCTGATGATTTCCAATCATTCCCTGTATAATCTACTTCCCTCAAATCATGGATAATATTATTATCTGACCTTATTATTGGTCTACCAACTGGGAGTTTCCCTCTGTGTTTCTACAAAGAAGCTTCCGTGTACCTCTTTCTTCCCCCATACATGTCACATGTCCTCCCCATCGCAGCGTACGAGATTTAACTGTTTTTATTATATGTGACTACCTATACATATCATGTAGCTCACTATTATGTAATTCTCTCAATTTACCTGTCTGTTCATCTCTTTTCGGTCCAAACATTTTCCTAAGAACCCTATTCTCAAACACTAGTAATATTCTTTCCTCCCTTAAAGTAAGAGTCCATGTTTCGCATCCATGTAATATAACTGAGAGAATAACTGTTTTATATAATTTCAGTTTAAGTTTTTTTTTTTTGAAGGAATTGGAACGGCAAGAGTCCCTATAATGCTTTATAGCATGTATTTCCATAATTGAGTATATGTTTAATTTGTTTGTGCATCTCATTTCTATTTGTAATTATTGTTCCTAGATATTAGAAATCAGCCACTTCTTCAAAATCTCCCTCATTTGTCATTAGTTGTCCATCTCCAATGTATATAACGTATTTCTATGTGTGAACATATGTCTAGTTTTATTGATGTTTACTTTCAATCCCAATTTCTTAGTGTTATTCTTATTTCAAAGCACTTGGACAATATTTCTGAAGAAGCTCTGAAGTATCGATTCGTTTTCATCCTGCTCTTTCATAAAATAATCGTCTTATATTCCTCATTACACAAAAGCCTTAGTTAGATCTAATGGTAGAACTTTATCTTATATTCATAGCGTACTGAAGAATGTAGCGTCTCCGACTAATTTTTATTCATGGCTCGAACTCGAGCAAAGACACTTGTAATGACAGGCATTTCTCACAGATGCTGTTGAAAGCGCTTCTTGTTGAAAGATGTAAAAACAGAACGGAATTAAACGTTCGCAACTTCAATGAATGTTAAAAGAAAAAATTCGCTAAGACATAGAAAAATAGTAAAATTATTTATATGATATAAACTGCACTTATAAATAAATATATATATATATATATATATTGCAATTTGTTAATATTTATTCATTCCTGAATAAGTGTTGTTCTTATTTTCCGCATTTTGTCCAGAAATCTACCCACGTTTATCCAGTTTTCTGGGTTTACCAGTAACTCGTAGCATGCCAATCTTTCACGATTTGAATTTAGAAATCTTTCCGGTAATAACTGATGCGTCCAATATTCTAAATCGTTACTTTTCCTAATATATGTATCTCGTCTTCAAAGCTCCCGCACGTTGAATATATTCGCATATCGTGATCGTCGCTAATTTTAAAAAATTTCCATGCCCCTAACCTGAACCAAGCAAACCCTGATCTCTCTTTAAATCCTAGATTGAGTGTATAAGATTCTTTACCTCAAAATTGTTCTAGGTCTCTTTGTAAAAAACAGTGATCGTTTTCCCGCACATTCGGCCAAAATATTTTGTCGGTTTATATCTAAGTACCTCCTTCTTATTTTTCTCCACACATTCTTGCGATTTTCAGTCCCTTTTTTCCATACCCAACCCATTCCAATCTTTTGGAGTTCTCTCCTAACCTCGTCTGCCCAGAATTTCCCATTTGCGTTCCTAATTTGGTGGTCGTAACAAATTGCTCTGAGCATTGTTTGTTGGCCATAGATTAGTCGCAACCAGTACTTGAGTACACACACACACACACACATACAGTATATATATATTATATATATATATATATATATATATATATAGAAAAATAGTAAAATTATATATATATATATAAAGTGCAGTTTATATGATATAAATAATTTTACTATTTTTCTATGTCTTAGCGAAGTTTTTCTTTTAACTTTCATTGATGTTGCGAACGTTTAATATATATATATATGTGTGTGTGTGTGTGCGTGCGTGCGCGTGTGCGCGTGTGTGTTTGTGTGTATTTGTGTGTGTGTGTGCGTGCGTGCGTGTGATTTTATTACTTATTATTATTCTTTATTAGTAGGTTTTCCTTCTTTTTATTTCCCAAATCACTCCTCCGAGGAATACGTATTGGTCTATCTTCTCTAGCTCTTTTTGCAAGTCTGTTGTCTTCTATTCTTTCTGTATGATCTTTCCAATAGTTTCGTTTGTCTATAATAAATTTGGTTAAGTCTTGAATTTGAAAATTGTCTCTAATTTCTGTATTGTGTATCCTATCAAATAATGATTTTATTACGTTTTTCGTAAATTGATATTATATGACGGATATCAAGATCTATTTCCATGAATTGCATCTTTATGTCTCTATAGACTGGAAAGAACTTATTGATAGAATGCCAGAAGGAAGATTTCCAAAATTATTGCTAAAATATAAACCGTGTGGAAGGAGAAATGTTGGTCGCCCACACAGAAGATGGTGTGAACAATTTTAACAATTCTAGCGTTTCATGAAACCGGAACGAGCCAACAGGCTTAATCCCTGGATGATGATGATGATGATGATGATGATGATGATCATGATGATGATGATGATGATGTCTCTATAAATTTTCCCTGACTTCGTGAACCAAATAAATTTGACTGATAGAGGAACCAATTAAGCATTTTGATATAAAAAAACTGGTGGGAATTTTAAACTTTATATTACATGAGATCTTGAAACGATTATTGAAGAATGTTTGTTAAGGTTATTTAGTTACTATCCATAAGCAAATTAACTTTCCGTAATACGTTTTTCCTCTAATCAAATAGGGGAATTCCTCCGACGCCTCACAGTGAAAAGGGCACAATTTTTTTACCAAAAGTTCTATGAATCATCAGTGAATTTCGTTTTGAGATAGAGGAAATATGTTTAGAATTCGTATTTCTATTTAACTGTTTTATCAAGTAGCTGCGTCCAAATCTATCACGAAATAGGTCAGTATAATTAGTGATAAGATCCTCATTTTAAAACAAATGCTTGGCTACTTTTTCAACGCGATAAGTAGCAGATAAATCATAGGAATTCAAGGCATTTATTTTTGGAAAAAACCGGTGCGAAGCGATTAGGTGCAAAAAATTATGAAAGGTGCCTCATCTTTTTTTTTTTTTTTTTTCAATGTATGAAGGAAAATTAATTTGGAGAAACAAAAAAATAATAAGTTATAGCGCTCAAAAGAAATTAAACGTAGGCTCAATTCTGGAAATGCATGTTATTATGCATTATAGAGACTCTTGACTTCCCAACTCCTTTAAAAAAACGTTAAACTGAAAATATATAAAACTTATTCTACCAATTATATTATATGGATGCGAAACGTGGACTCTTACTTTAAGGGAGGAAAGGAGATTACGAGTATTTGAGAATAAAATTCATAGGAAAATTTTTGGACCAAAGAGAGATGAACAGACAGGTGAATGGAGAAGACTGCATAACAGTGAATTACATGGTCTTTATAGGAAGCCAGATATAATGAGAACAGTTAAGTCTCGTAGACTGCGATGGGCAGGACATGTGGCACGAATAGGGAATGAAAGACGTGCATGGAAGCTTCTTGTAGGAAAACCAGAGGGAAAACGCCCAGTTGGTAGACCAAGAATGAGGTGGGAGAATAACATTAACTATGATTTGAGCGAAGTAGATTATACAGGGGATGATTGGAAAACATTAGCTCAGAATAGGGATATATGGAGAGCTTATGTCCGCGCATCCATGAACCTATGGGTTCGATAGTGCCAGTGAGTTAGTTAGCTAGTTATAGCGCTCAAAAAGATAAAAAATGAGCCCTGAGTAGATAAGATTGGTTCACTACTTTTTTTTTCAAAAAAAAAATAAAATCGATGAAAAAAATTTAATGTTTCACCACTGTATTACTAGATAATAATCGTTTTAGAGACTTTCTTTTGTAGTTAAATAATGGCCTTTTATGACGATGGCTATCTTGAAAATTATGTGCAAAACATATGTACAACTTCTTCCACAATTCACTGAAATGTAAAAAACATGCCATTCATATGGCCAATAATGTTCCCACAGCAAATATTGAAACTGCTTTTGTTTTTGAAGAATTGCTCTATAGGACCCGCCGCAACCCCAGCACTCTACTCCCAACTCAACTGCTATGTTTCCCATATATGTCTGCTCAAACATGTCAAGGTTCTGGACTAAGAGCAACACAAAGGGAGAATAAGTATGTGCAATTCACTTACAGAAGTAACACTAAATAGGAGTATAAAGAATGTGAATGGAACTTACTTTACCGTCCACTAACTTACTAATTAACTAACTCACTGGAACTATCGAACCCGTAGGTTCATGGCCGCGCGGACTTAAGCTCTCCATACATCCTATCCTGAGCTAATGTTTTTCAATCATTCCCTATGCAATCTACTTTCCTCAAATCATAGTTAATGTTATTCTCCCACCTCATTCTTGGTCTACCAACTGGGCGCCTGGCTTTCCTACAAGAAGCTTCCATGCACGTCCGTCATTTCCATTCGTGCCACATGTCCTGCCCATCGAAGTCTACGAGACTTAACTGTTCTTATTATATCTGGCTTCCTATGAAGACCATATAGTTCACTGTTATGAAGTCTTCTCCGTTCACCTGTCTCTTCATCTCTCTTTGGTCCAAAAATTGTCCTAAGAACTTTATTATCAAACACTCGTGATCTCCTTTCCTCCCTTAAGGTAAGAGTCCATGTTTCGCATCCATATAATATAACTGGTAGAATCATAGTTTTATATACTTTCATTTTTACGTTTTTTTGAAAGGAATTGGGAAGACAAGAGTCTCTGTAATGCATAATAACATGCATTTCCAGAATTGATCATATGTTTAATTTCTTTGTGCATCCCATTCTTAATTGTGATTATTGTTCCTAAGTATTTGAATTCAGCCACTTCCTCAAAATTCCCCCTCATTTGCCATTACCTGTCCATTTCCATTATATATTTATTTCTATGTGTGACCATATATGTAGTTTTATTGATATTTACTTCCAGTCCCAATTTCTTAGTATTACTCAATAGTGTGTGCGTGTTTGCCTTTAGTATCTCCTCGCTATCGCCCAATAGTACTACATCGTCAGCATAAACTAACAGCTTATTAATACCATTGAGTTGTAGGCCTCCTCCATCCTCTAAAGAATTGATGATATGCTCTAGTACAAAATTAAATAGTAGAGGAGATAATGCATCTCCTTGCTTCAACCCATTGTGGATTTCAAAAGTATCTGAAAACTGTTTTCGTACACGCACCCTACTCTTTGTGCTATTTAGACACATTCGTATAAGGCTAACAAACTTTTTAGGAATTCCGAACTCCAGCAGGATACTATATAACTTCTCCCTCTTAATTGAATCGTATGCATTTTTAAAGTCTACGTATAGTTGATGTACAGTATCATTATATTCCCTTTCCTTTTCTAAAATCTGCCTTATACTAAAAATCTGATCTGTTATAGACCTATTTCTTCTAAATCCACATTGATGACCTCCTAGATGTCGTCAATATAAGGAGTAAGTCTGCTTACCCGTCCGCTAATTCACTGACCGTGAAACTGGTGTGTTTTGACCGCTTGTTCTGCCGGCTTGTTGCCGGACGATAGAGTTATACCTTTATCTGAAGGCTCTGTATAAGGTATGTTGTAGTGCTCTTGACGATTTCATACATTTTTATTGAAATGTTTGATATGAAAATCTTGGCGTTTAAACCAATCACGCATAACTAACCTATATTTGTGAAACTTGTATATTAACATCATCCCTACTTATCTTATAAGTTGATTCCTAAGTCTCAAAGTTTTAAGCACCTGTAATATACGGTATATTAAGTGCTTACCCTGATAGTTTCACGTAAGTACTAACTTCATCTAGAGAAAGTTGTTGAGTACTTGTAATAGGGCATTTTCAATGAAGTTGCTTCTTGGTTAAAACAAAAAGGAAGTTAACATGTGTTTGGAGATAAAGAGGAAAACTTAGCTTAGTAGTGTTACTTTCACTAAAAAAAAATGTTGGTAACATGGCCATGCAAATGTAATATACAGGACTTGTGTTCTTTGTGGCTGTGACCTGCGGTTAGAGCGAAATTCATGAGCTTAGCGGTCACAAGAAAACCGTAGTTGACTTCGTGGCATTCTTTGATTACTTTCGTAATGAATAAACTCGCCCTTTCTCAACTTTAAATCATTTAATTGTTGTTCACTTGCTGTATGCTCACCATTACTTCGCCCACTTTCATGGTGGAAAAAATCTTCTGTTTGAACACTTTTCGTTCCAGTATTTTTTTTTAAGTTGTGAATAAGAATAAGAGTTATAGTATTCCAACTGCAAACCATTGGAAAATAATATTTATTATTTTATTTATTAAAATATGTATTAATATTCACACTCTATCTTTTACACTTTACGTTTACACATTAATAAATATTTGAAATAAAATGCGTAGGAATAAATTTAGCTAAAAGAGGAAATCTCATTAGAGAAAGTAGCCCATTTTTACACGCTTTATATTAGCTTGACCTGTATCTATCTATCTATCTATCTATCTATCTATTATCTATCTATCTATCTATCTATCTATCTATGTAACTGAATCTTTCAACGCGTTTTTTTTTTAGCCCACTTAAAATAATTGGATCGACTTGAAATTTTGTATATTTGTAAAGGTCCCATGACAATACAATAATTTCATATTTATTTTCTAAAATCTCGGCCAGAATCATCAGAAAATAAAAAAAGTGTCTTTGTATTTATGTAACGGAATCTTTGAACACGATTTTCACCCACTTAGAAACATACGATAGACTTGAAACTTTGTATACTTGTTAAGGACCCGTGACAATACAATAATTTCATATTCATTTTCTAAAGTGTCTTTGTATTTATGTAACGGAATCTTTGAACACGATTTTCACCCACTTAGAGACATTGGATCGACTTGAAACTTTGTATACTTGTAAAGAACCCGTGACAATACAATAATTTCATATTTATTTTCTAAAATCCTGACCAGAATCATCATAAAATCAAAAAAAGTGTCTTTGTATTTATGTAACGGAATCTTTGAACACGATTTTCACCCACTTAGAGACATTGGATCGACTTGAAACTTTGTATACTTGTAAAGGACCCGTGACACTACAATAATTTCATATTTTATTTATTAATTCCGGCCAGAATCATCAGAAAATCAAAAAAATTAAAACTGGTATAATAGGTTACGGACTTGTCGACTTTTTAGTCAATCGTTGTAAGAGCTGAGTTGGTAGAGCGGTGAACTAGTGGTATATTATTTCGGTAATCCATAGTTCGCTGGTTCGAATCCGGCTGGGGAGGGTTTTTTTTTAGAAGAGTAATACTTTTAGCACGTACTACATTAATATGGAATTTAAAGATATTTACATTCTTATCTTATTCTGTAAAATATTAAAACTAAAAAATAAAAAAATAATAGTTTTAAAGAAACTAAAACAGCACGCTTTATTAGAAAACCGAACTCAAAAATGAAAAATAATTTTAATTTCCAACACGCTTGGGATAAATTTAAAGTGGTCAACAAAAAAGTCATCTCAAACACATATAGAATAAAACTAGAATTATCAACAAAAAGAAAATAATTTTACCATCAAAAGCGTGGGGTGCTTTTTATGATTTTTACATGTTCTTCTTAGAGACTTTACTTTTACCAATATCTGTAAATTTTCAAATATATTAATTGATATAGAGCACCCCACGCTTTTGATGGTAAAATTATTTTATTTTTGTTGATAATTCTATTTTTATTCTATATGTGTTGGAGATGATTGTTTTGTTGACCATTATTTTTTATTTATATTTTATCCCAAGCGTGTTGGAAATTAAAATTATTTTTCATATTTGAGTTCGGTTTTCTAATAAAGCGTGCTGTTTTAATTTTTTAAAACTATTATTTATTTAGTTTCGTGTTTGCAAGTTCAGGCAGAAATTAAAATATATCACTTAAGCTCTTGTACATCTCTTTCTGAATACCATTTAAGGCGCTGGTTACAATTTGATGTACACAGTTGTAAAATAAACTCCCTATTCGTACCCGGCGTAATGCCAGATCGAGGGGTGAGATGAGATAAAGTTCCTGCCATTGGTTCTGTGATATATCCTACATGAATACCTGTTAACTAGGCCTGTTGAAACATCTCGTGGGCAGATTAAATGGAATGGAACGAAATGTATGGAATGATATTGCATTTGTGGTAAATGAAGTTCTTGGCAAGAAAAAAAAATGGGAGAAATAATTTCAAGGGCCACAATTTACCCTTACACAAATGGCACATGGAGAGACCAAGTCGCAAACTTAGGAATTCAGAAGTGTAGAGCGATTGTCTAATCACTTGCCTCGGGTGTTGTTCACATGTCCACATCATCTTATGAGCAGGCGTAGCAGACCTGGGGCTCGGAAACTGTAGACCTGATCTCTGGTAGAAAGTATGAAGTGAATTGACCTCGAATTGAAATAGAATGGTCCTAACTTAATAATTTAACACGTGTGAAGCACACGTGTAGTCATGTAGTGGATGCAACAAAATATTTTGAGTTGGCAATTCTATTCGTGCAAACTACAAGTCCTTAAACAACTATTCATGTTTTTAGATAATAGTTATATAACACTAATAGTGAAATTAGATATTTACAGAATTAACTCCAAAAATCACCAAAATAATTTGGCGCTTCAAACTCCTAATGCCATATATATATAAATGAATGTCTGTCTGTCCTTTTTGCGCTGCCGATTGCATCCGATTGTGATCAGACTTTTTGCAAAATGTTCAGGAGTTTCCCGGGAAGATTTAAGGCTAGAAGAGAGTTGTAATACTCAATCCCTTCACCCTTTAAAATAACCCTTTGCAGTGAAAAATGTAAAAAAAAAAGCTTAAGCTTTTTGGGCGCTTAAATGGCTTACGCTGCCTAAACCATACCATATAGGCCTACACCAAATTATTGTACACAGAAATGATTACCGGTATCTAAAAAACGTACAAAATAAGTCCGCGTCAGCATATGTCTATCTTTTACAGATAACTCATTAACCATTTTTATCTTTCAGTTCATTTATGCCAAGAAGATCAGGATGACTAGATTCCCGGGCAAGCGTAGCAGCGCACGGCGGGTATTCTTTTACGGATAACTCTCAATGACCACTTATGCCAAGAAGACCGGGATAAGTATATTCCCGGGCAACACCGGGTAATCAGCACGGGAAAAAATAATTACAATATAAATGTATGATTAATTTTCATTCTACTTATTCAACTAAACATAAAAACACAATTTATTTAGGCGTACCAGCGTACGGCGGGTATTAGCTAGTTCCAAGTAAAACGTTTCCCTGAATTTCTCTCTTCTTTTCTTGAAAACATTATACCCCTTTGTTATTTGTTGCTCATCAACAATTTATTTTCCTTATAATATTATGTGTTAAATATGTAAGGAATAAAACAATCAAAACTTGACATGTCCATTGGAGAAAGATGAAATTATAAGGGTGTTGCAAAGAAGTTTACAAAGTTTCAAAAAGTAAAGAGAAGGATAAGATTAAATAACTCACTGGTACTATTCAACTCCAGGTTCATGGCCGTACTTACATAAGATCTCCGTGCATCCCTATCCTGAGCCAATGTTTTCCAATCCCATGTATAATTTACCTCCCTCCTGAAATCATGGCTAATGCTGCACTCCTTCCTCATTCTTTGCCTACCTACTGGGCGCTTTCCCTCTGGTTTTCCTACAAGGAGTTTCCATTCTCCTGTTTCATTTCCAATTCGTGCCACATGTCGTGCGCATCGCAGTCTATGAAACTTAAATGCTGTTATTACATCTGGTTTCCCATGAAGATCATGTAGCTCACAGTTATTTATTCTTCTTCATTCACTTGTCTGTTCATCTTACTAGATCCAAAAATGTTCCTAAGAATTTTATCCTCAAAACTTCGTAATCTTTTCTCCTCCCTTAAAGCAAGAGCCCGTCCATATAATATAACTGGTAGAGCAAAACTTTATATATTTATAGTTTATCTTTTTTTAGAGGAGTTGGGACAAGAGTCCCTGTAATGCATAATAGCATGCATTTCCAGAACTGAGCCTATGTTTAATTTCTTTGTGCGTCTCATTCATATTTGTAATTATTGTTCTTAGGTACTTGAATTCAGCCATTTCTTCAAAATTTCCCTCACTTGTCATTAACTGAAATTTCCATTATCTAATGTATAAAAATTGTTTGTTTGTTTGTTTGTTTGTCCGTATTTTATGCGCTGCCATACCGTTCAACCGATTGTGATGGGGCTTTTCTCAAAATGTTCTGGAGATTTCCGGTATGAACATAGGCTATAGAGAGTTGTAATACTCAACCCCGTCGTCCCTAAAATCACCCTTTGTAGTGAAAAACGTGAAAAAAGTCCCTTTTTGCGCTTAATGGTTTACGCTTGCCTAAACCATAACAAATACATAAAATTAATGTACACAGAATTGAATATCTAAAAAAAACTTTACAAAAGAGCTTACGATGTTATTATGCATTACAGGGGCTCTTGTATAATACATTTCTGTTTAAGACCATATATTTAGTTTTATTGATGTTTACTTCCAGTCCCATTCCCTTAGTGTTACTCAATAGGGTCTGAAATGGTAAAAAATTCTAGGAGTTTGAGAGACGACATGAACGCCAGCAATATCACGGACAATAAATTATTCTACAGTGTGATTATAAAGTCTCAGTACATTTTAAAGAAATCGTTTACATATCGTATTTCTGTTACAGCCATTCGAAAGATACAAATATGTTCACCATTGAAAAGCGGATAGAGATTGTTCCTGCGCGTTTAAGAGGCCAGTCGTACGAGGAACTTAGAGACAGATTCCAAAGGAAACCATCACGGGAGACGTGTATCTTGATATGTTGTAACTTTTCTTACAGCCACAGTTACAGCAAGATGGTATCATTGATATAGTGGTGTTGCAACAAGATGGAGCACCGCCACACTTTGCTCTGGCTATACGCGGGTATCTCAATGACAGATATCCCAAAAGGTGGATTGGAAGGTAATCTCCTCGTATCTGGGCACCTCGTTCGCCAGACCTCGCACCCCTGGACTTTTTTGCTTCGGGGTTCATCAAGTAACAGATGTACAGAATCAAGTTTTCTAATCTGCAAGTGCTGAAAGAATGCATTCGCCAGGCGAGTGAAATGATTACAGAGGATATGTTGGTGCATGTTTTCCGGACGACGGTGCGTCGGGGAAACATGTTTTGAGATAGATGGAGGTTATGTTGAACACTAATTTGATAGTATAAACTACCTTATAATTTGTTTTATTTGCGCTACGTTATCCACAAAATGTACTGGGACTTTATAATCACACTGTAGTGTTAACAAACCCAAGACGCTTACCATCAGAAACAGATTCATCACCAATGCTACGTCAACATTGATTAATCTAAATTATAGTATCAAGTAGTACGTGCACTGTCACTAACAGATTCACTTTATTTGTGCTTTCAGCGAAAAATATGCGATATACAGCACACGCATGTTGGTACAAAATAAAGTTGTTAATCTAGACCGGTAATACTTTGCAACATGTGATGCGAATTATTTTTTCTAAGTTCCCATCAAAAACCATGAGCATGCGCCAACAAACGCAAACCGGTTTACACTATGAAATCACGAGATGCAGCCAACATATACACGATATTTCATCTTCTTCTTTTCATGTGA
Organism: Diploptera punctata; assembly: GCA_030220185.1. Lineage (NCBI taxonomy): Eukaryota > Metazoa > Arthropoda > Insecta > Blattodea > Blaberidae > Diploptera > Diploptera punctata. The sequence continues at coordinate 5,083,918 of JASPKZ010009381.1, forward strand.
TAGACCTACTGGTCTGTTACGGTTTCAATCCAACGTTCGAAGGGTCTGCTCAAATATCTCTTGCCTGGTGGCTGGTAATTTAAGATTTGACGTGGTATTCTTCTTCTGCTCATTCTTCTTATGGAGATTTCCAGTTGTTTCTGTATTTTTGTACATATTCCATGACTGATTCTGTTTGTAATTATTTGATATTTAACGATAATTAACGAATCTAAAAGCTAACATAGAGAAATTTAAGTAATCTAACCTATGAAAGACCAACCTAAAAAGCTTACCTAAAGCAATTTAAGCACTCTAACCTGGGAAAGAAAACAAATAATAAGTTCTGAAATTCTGAAGTGTATGTGTACAGTTTGTTAGTACATACCCTATGTTGGCTGCACTGGAACAGGTCTGTGTTGTTGTATAGAATATTCGTTAAAATCAATATGGCTGCAAAGTCTTCATGATGCTTATGTAGTTAAATATGTAGAAAAAATATTGAAATAATCGTTAGAAAAAATGTAAAAATCATTGTACATGGTTGGAAATGATTTGAAAAATGAAATCCTAAGAATACAATTTGACAGGAAATTATGAAGGAATTTAAAAAGTCGATTCACAGATTATAAAGTTTAGCCTATTGACATCTTCGGTCATTCCTCAAAACGTTATAAACGTACTTCTGCACCACTCTGTATTCAAAACTGTGTATAACGCATTTTAAACACATTTTATGATAGGAAATATCAAGATTAATTTAAGAAGTCCGCTGCGCAGCAAATACATGAACTAAGAACGAATTCCTCAATAAGTTTAACTTATGGTCCTATTTTGGTGGTTTACAGAATTTATCTTCCTTTCGTTAATTAAATCGTAGGCTATGAATACAGTTTCTTTGCGAGAAGACAAACATGACGGGTACAAGAGTAATTTATAAATTTCATCTTTCAGCTAATCCTCCAATCAAAAATCTTTGGATATCACGGTTTTTTTAAGTCGATCAAGTTTTGTATCAAAGGCATATAAAATGGCATGTATCGGATTTTGTTGAAAAAAGATCGAAATTCTCTGGGAGTAGAGCAATTTTAAAAAAAATTCACTCACAATTTTGTTGGCTTAAAAACGCAATCTTACGTTTCTTAGTTGATTGTTATATGCGGAATTTGTTTCCAATAAAACAAAAATTGCAATCGATAGCTTATGTCACACATACACACACACATATACTTACTTACTCACTCACTGGCATTATCGAACCCGTAGGTTCCTGGCCGCGCGGTCACAAGCCCTCCACACATCCCCATCCCGAGCCAATGCTTTCCAGTCATTCCCTGTATAATCTACTTCCCTCAAATCATAGTTAATGTTATTCTCCCACCTCATTCTTGGTCTACATACACACACACACACACACAATATATATATATATATATATATATATATAAAGTAAAGTAAAGTAAAGTAAAGTAAAGTGATCCCACAACAGACCCGGAGGCCCTTGAGGGAGTAGGAGGTTAAGGCTCCCACTTTTTACTAGACAATCGGCACTTTGTCATCCGGGTTGTCAGCCCTGCGTGACGGCCGCCTTTACCCCCAGAACAAGCGTCTGGTACTCATTTTCATTAGAGGCTGAGTCGACCCCAGGGCCATAGTGCCGCCAGTGGGTTTGGGTCAGTTTAAAAATCCTGACCCCAACGGGACTTGAACCCTCGACCCTCCGGCTTGTAGCTCAGTGCCTTAACCACCACGCTACGGCGTGCCCCCTTATATATATATATATATATCTCCATCCATAATAATTCTGCCCGAGGGAAGGTCTTTCATTGCAATCATAGCATTTCATGCTATGCTTTGCAGCTTTACTAGGGAATTGTAGGTGTGGTAGCTTCCCGTTTCTTCCCACACACACACACACACACATAATATATATATATATATATATTTCTATACCTAACGTTTTATTTTCCTTATCTACTCGTCCCTATCCAACCACACACGATGTCTTACTGTTCCCTTGTTCTTATTCCGTTATTATTTCTTGCATCCTAGAGTTTCAAGGTATTTCTTTCTGTTTTCTTCCAAGTGAGCACAATTCCTTATTTTTTCTGGGTAACCATTCTTCTTGTATTTGTCGTACGCTCCCATACCAATTTAATTGGTTGCATTTTATACGGTAATCTACTATTGAATATTTTTCTCGTTTTCAGTGCTTGAAAAGTAGGATTTGTGAAGATTTATATTTTTAAAGCCTTTGAGATTCGCTAATAAGAATGCAGAAAGGTAGTGCTTGACAAAAAATATATATAATTCTCATTCCCAGCAAAAGTGGACACATCAGATTTTGAATGGTTCCTCTCGATTTAATAAGACTATAATTATTTTTGACACGCTTTATATTATATTGTATCTGTCGATCTATGTAACAAAATATTTCAACACAATTTTCACCCACTTAGAAACATTGGATCGACTTGAAACTTTGTATACTTGTAAAGGACCAATGACAATACAATAATTTTATAAATGTTTTTCTAAGATCCTGGTCGGGATCATTAGGACATCAAAAAAATAAAGACCGTATAATAGGTTGCGTATAATAGGTTTTTAGTCCAATCGTTGTAATAAATTAATATTATATCCTCTGGTGGCTCAGTTGGTAGAGCGGTGGACTGTAGTGGTATATAATTTGAGTAATCCATGGGTCGCTGGTTCAAATCCGGCTAGGAGGATTTTTTTTAGCTCATGCTACAATAGTATCGAATTTAAAGATATTTACATTTTTATCTTATTCTGTAAAATATTAATGACAATGTTGTAAACTTACCACATTGTAATTTATCCAAAAAATATGAGAAGGATACGATTAGCTGTAACTATTTTATCTATATTAAAATATTCAAAAATATTCTAATAATGTTAGATAATAATTTTAAAAATATATATAATTATATTCGTACCTAGACACTAAAAAATATCGTAAGCAATTAAATTTTCATGGGATTCCGGTTTATGACAATCAATTAAACTAAAAATTAAAATAATAAATAATAGTTTAAAATTAACTAAAACAATGTTTTTATTAGAAAACCAAATTAAAAATAAAAATAAATAATAGTTTAAAAAACTAAAAAAACACGCTTTATTAGGAAACCGAACTAAACAATTAACAATAATTTGAATTTCCAACATGCTTGACATACAATTAAAGTGGTCAACATAAAAATAATATCCAACACATCTAGAATAAAACTAGAGTTATCCACAAAAAAAATTATTTTACCATCAAAAGCGTGGGGTGCTTTTTATGGTTTTTTACGTTTTCTTCTTAGAGACTTTACTTTTACCAATATCTGTTTATTATCAAATATATTAATTGATATAGAGCACCCCACGCTTTTGATGATAAAATTATTTTTTTGTAGATAACTCTAGTTTTATTCTCGATGTGTTGGAGATGATATTTTTGTTGACCACTTAATTTTATCCCAAGCGTGTTGGAAATTAAAATTATTTTTCATTTTATAGTTCGGTTTTCTAATAAAGCGTGTTGATTTAGTTTTTTTAATTATTATTTATTAATGGGAAAGTTGAAATAAATTAAGCTGTAGCACCACATAATTGTAATCTACATGGAAATACGATATTCATCGGTGCAACATGCACGTCATGTTATAACAGTAATACGATCAGTCACGACTTGCTAAAAGTTTTCCAGATCAAATTAATAATGTCTTCTGCCACCTGTTTTATATCATAATTTATTTACATTCAGCATAAATTTAGTCCATAGATTTAAAAGACGGAGACAAATGTTCAGCATAAATTTAGTCCATAGATTTAAAAGACGGAGACAAATGTTCAGCATAAATTTAGTCCATAGATTTAAAAGACGGAGACAAATGTTCAGCATAAATTTAGTCCATAGATTTAAGAGACGGAGACAAATGTTCAGCATAAATTTAGTCCATAGATTTAAAAGACGGAGACAAATGTTCAGCATAAATTTAGTCCATAGATTTAAAAGACGGAGACAAATGTTCAGCATAAATTTAGTCCATAGATTTAAAAGACGGAGACAAAAAATGTTCAGCATAAATTTAGTCCATAGATTTAAAAGACGGAGACAAATGTTCAGCATAAATTTAGTCCATAGATTTAAAAGACGGAGACAAATGTTCAGCATAAATTTAGTCCATAGATTTAAAAGACGGAGACAAATGTTCAGCATAAATTTAGTCCATAGATTTAAAAGATGGAGACAAATGTTCAGCATAAATTTAGTCCATAGATTTAAAAGACGGAGACAAATGTTAGCTAACTACTATAATGGTTTTGTCCACCGCTGTGGTCTCGAGGTAGCGGGCCTGTGTTCGATCCCCGGTCGGGGCAGTTTTTCTGGGTGAGGTTTTTATCGGGGTTTTTCCTCACCTGTAAGACAAATGTCAGGAAAACTTTAAGGCCCAAACGGTCCCCAAAATCATATGGTCATCATCATCATCATCAACATCCTTATCATAATCATCATCATCATCCTTCACAGGTGTGGAAAGCAACGGGAAGCTACCACACCTACACAATTCCCTAGTAAAGCTGTAAGCATAGCATGAAAATGCTATGATTGCAGTGAAGGACCTGCCTTCGGGCAGAATTACTATGGATGGATAGTAAAAAACTAAAGTGATCCCACAATAGGCCCGGAGACCCTTGGGGCAGTAGGAGGTTAAGGCTCCCACTTTTTCTAGACAATCGACACTTTATGTCAGCCGGGTTGTCAGCCCTGCATGACAGCCGCCTTTACCCCCAGAACAAGCGTCTGGTACTCATTTCCGTTAGAGGCTGAGTCGACCCCAGGTAATGGTTTTAATATTGTTATTTCACATAAAGACTAGAGGTAGTAACAATTAATATATTTAAGACTATTTAACTCATGCCCTAAATTTGAGTCAGTGACATCAAGTTTCAATAAATTTTCTTTTACAACCAATTACAGTCGCATTTCACCTCGCACTGCATTGGATTATCTTTACCACCTCCTGCTTTTGTGATAAAGAAAGCTCCTCCTTTTAATATTCTGAACAGATCAGAGCATTATTTTGCAGTGACTGACTCTCCAACAAATATATATCAAATAATGAACAGATTCCTTCGAACTACACATTTGATAATTGTGTGTACCATAATAATGTTCTAAATAATGATTTTACTGAGTTGTTTACTAAAAAATTAATTAATAACCTATAATGTTGGTTATAATAATACGGTTTAATTTTTTTCTCCGCTAATGTGCATTCTTACAATATTGCGATCCAATTTGGCAATAAATAACATGATCAAGTTTTAGTGGATGAACAAATGAAACATTACCACACATTTTTGATTTGTTTTTAAACATAGCCGTTAACATTAAATACATAAATATTTTAAAATAACTATATTTAAATAATGTTTTTTTTAGTAAACAGCTTAATTCGTATTCGTTAAATAGTCGTAACAAATGTCACTTTTGATTTCCAAATCCTCTATATATATATATATATATATATATATATATACATTCACGGGTCACTTCGTGATTCGCGAATTTGTCGATGATTTGGAAATCACTCGTTACATTACTTATGATAATTTATAAATAAGTAATATTTCAAGAATGAGATGGGAGAATAACATTAACTATAATTTGAGGGAAGTAGATTGTACTGGGAATGATTGGAAAGCATTAGCTCAGGATAGGAATGTATAGAGAGCTTATGTCCGCGCGGCCTTGAACCTACGGGTTCGATAGTGCCAGTGAGTAAGTAATATTTTCTTTCATCATCATCAACAACAACAAGGATTAAGCCCAATGGCCTGTTCCGATCTCATTATAGGTCGAATTGATCCTTCCATCTCTTCAATGGTCTTCCCAACATTCTTCTCCCTTTTGGTTTATAATTATACCTTCTTCTTGGTATGCGCTGTTCTTTCATTCGTAATACGTGCTAAAGAAAAGCATTTTGATAATATTTTATTCTTTCATAGAGCTTAAATATATTAAGTTCTGTTCTTATATCTTCGTTTTTCTTTTTATCGGTCCAAGTTCAGAATTTAAATTATTTGGGATGTCATTTATGCAATGACAGAAATTTAGATAAACACACTAATATATTCTTTAATACTTATAGTAAGTACATTACAATAATTCTTTATATTTATACACTAATAATAATAATAAATAGTTAGGCAATATCAATAAATGTTTATGATTTTAAGGTTTTTGTGAGAAGTTGACTACACTATCTGACCAATGACTAATAGGCCTATATATTTTAAATTGTAAATATGCTGATTTTAGGTTACTTTGAGCTGAAATTCTCACTTCATTTTGAAGCATTTATCACATTTTTTTGGAAAAAAAAATTAACGTATATTTCCTCATGGGCTAGAGGTCAGCGTATCTAACTACTCTTCATGAGGTCCCGGGTTCGATTCCCGGTCAAATCATAGAAATTCTTCCTTAAAGGGAATCATTCCTGCGGTTGCCCATGGTCTGGAATTAGGTTAAATTTAGGTTAAAAACTCTCCTGGTGCTTCATTATCATTTAACGTATCATCTGGTTAACGTAACCCCGCCTTCCAGGTGCCCCAACTTCAGAAGTGGGATACAGTTAAACGAATTCCACGAGAAGAATACCAGAAATGTCAAAATGACAACCTGGGGCATTGAATAAAAAATATTTCTCACAGGTAATTATTCACATATTGCAACAATAAATTGTTTTTCCGTATTTTATTGGAATGTATGTAGATGGAACGATGGTATAGAAGCTCCGGAACATCTTCGGATCTAGTGACCATGGTTTCGACTGGGTAAAATTTTCGGTTGATAAAAAATTAAGAATGTGATTTCTCGCGAAAGAGAAGTTGGAACCTATTCACTCCCGTAACACAGAGATGTGGGTCACGTTAAATAACTCTGTGACGTGAAAAGTGCATCACTGGCAGAATTCCCATAATTAGTCTCGTATCAAAAACAGGCAACGTCAAACACAATGACAAAATAAACCATGAAAGGAAAGAAGATTAAAACCTAAAAGACACTATTTTAGATGTAAAACATTGATCCGAGAAGGTTTTTTTTTAATAACTTTATTGCTAATTTACAATCTATCTTGAAAAGACAATAAGTAAATTTGTTAAAAGACATAACTTGTTAGGAGAATACTGCCCATTGACAGCACTCCATTAGACAACATTTTATGTGAAAATGAAAGGAAGTTCTAATATTTTATTTCTTTTTAGTCTTCTTATTTCTTCACTGTTGTCTAGAAGATTGATTGCAAGATGATTAGGAACTTCTAGTCGCCTTAGATATCGAGTGCTGTACTTTTCTATTTCTTATTTTACAGAAGCTATTTTTAAATCATGATGAATGGTGGCGTTAATCCGAGAAGGTAAACAGAATTTCTCTCCTAAACGATTATTCGAACAACTCTATGTATACATCTATATAAAAATGTATGTTTGTTTGTTTGTTTGTAATTTATGCGCTACCATACCGTTGATCCGATTGTGATGGAGCTTTTTGCAAAATGTTCAGAAGATTCCCGAGATGAACATAGGCTATAAGAGAGTTGTGATATCCAACTCTTACACCCTTAAAAATCGCCCTTTATAGTGGAAAACGTGGAAAAAGTAGTTCTTTGGACTCTTAAATGGCTTACGCTGCCTAAACCATAACAAATACATACAATTAATGTACACAGAATTGAATATCTCAGAAAGCTCTACAAAAAAGTCCGCGACAGCACATGTTTATCTCTTACGAATAACTGACAATAACCATTTTTGTCTTTCATTGATGCCAAGAAGATCGAGACAAGTACGTAAATTCCTGTGCAAGCTTAGCAGCACATGGCGGGTAATTCTTTTACGAATAGCTCACAATGACGAATTTTGCCTTTTAGCTTATTTATGCCAAGAAGATCGAGATAAGTAGATTCCCGGGCAACACCGGGCAATCACACGGGGGAATCTTAAAATAATTATGATATGCATTTATAATTATTTTTCATTATACTTATTCAACTAATCATAAGAAGTACATTAATTTTTGTCTTTCATCTCATTTATGCCAAGAAGATCGGGATGAGTAGATTCCCGGACAACACTGGGTAAACAGCACGGGGTATCTAAAATAATTACAATATACATTTTTCCTTTCAGTTATTTAACTAAACATAAAACACATTAATTTTCGTATTTCAGCTCATTTATGTCTTGAAGATCGGGTTAAGAAAATTCCCGGCAACGCCGGGTAGTCAGCACGGGGCATCTAAAAAATATAAATTTATAATTATTTTTCCCCTCACTTATTCAACTAAACATAAAAGCACATTAATTTTCATTTATTTAGGTGTAGCAGCGTACACCGGGTATTAGCTAGTAAATCTATATAAAAATGAATATTTGTGTGTCTTTCCTTAAAATGTACCTGTTGGCAGGTGCCATCGTCCTCAACTTTGTTATAATGATGTATTTAACAAAGTTGAGGACGACGGCACCTACCAACAGGTATATTTTAATTTTAACTTTTATCTTATGACTATTCACCTCAACGGGGTTTGATATGAATTTTATTAGTATTGCCTGTCTTTTATAAACTTCTGAACCAAAAATTTGTATATACAGGGTTTCAGATGCGGCGAGTATTTAGCCGTTATCTATTCTATCTCTCTATCTTCGGATTTTTACAGCTGCTGCCGTCTTCCCGTGCCAAACCTCCAAAGCTTACGGTCTTGGGCATCTTTGATGTTTAGCCCTCTAGCTTGCATTACTGTCTTCATGTTTTCCTTCCATGTTAACTTTGGTCTCCCTCTTTTCTTCTTTCTGTTCGGATGCCATTGATATAGTTGCTTCGGCCATCGCTCATATCCATTCTTAAAACAAGTCCTAACCACTTTAATTCCTTCTCCTCAATTCTTTCAATTATGCTTTCTTCTATCTATTATCTATTGTGTTCTGAAAATAATTAGTTGTGGGAGTACATCTGAAACGAAAATTTAAAAATCGCTCTAGCGATCTCAATTTTCGTTTTTTCACAACAAAACTTGAATATCGTATTAAAATAAACCGAGGTGTGTATTTTCAAAAATCAGCGAAATCCGACCATTAGAAGTGGGTGTTTACCTGGAATTTGAAATTTAAAAATTACTCTAGCAACCGCCATGTTTGGTTCGTCGCTGTGTATACCGTATAATAAATTATCCCTCAATATTTCATTTATTTAGGCATAGGAACGAACGTCGGGTATTAGCTAGTTGGCTACTTCATAAATAAAATGCTACGAAATTTCCTCTTATTCTATATTCAATACTGACAAATATAAAAATATAAAAATAAACGTAATTACTATGTATAGAATAACTAAATGAAATAAAATTACAAATTCCATAGTATTAAAGGCATTCAGTCAAAAAAGTCATTTATATATAGAAAATTCATTGCATCAATTTTGTCTTCAAGATATAACTAACTAACTAACTCACTGGCTCTATCGAACCCGTAAGTTCATGGCCACGCGGACATAATATTTCCATACATCTCTATCCTGAGTTAATTTTTTCCAATCATCCCCTGTATAATACACATTCCTCAAATCATGGATGTTATTCTCTAACCTCATTCTTGATCTGCAAACTTGGCGTTTTCATGCTGGTTTTCCTAAAAGAAACTTCCACGCACCTCTTTCATTGCCCATTCGTGCCACATGCCCTGCCCATTGCAGTCTATGAGACTTAATTGTTATTATATCTGGCTTCCTATACATAACATGTAGCTCACTATTATGTAGTTTTCAACATTCACCTGTCTGTTCATCTCATTTTGGCTCGAATTTTTTAAGAACTTTATTCTTAAATACTCATAATAGTCTTTCCTCCCATAAAGTAAGGGTCCATGTCTCGCATCCATGTAATATAACTGGGAGAATAAAGAAATAATTGCAGATTCCATAATATTAATAGCTTTCAGTCAGATAAAAAGTTATTTATGTATATAAAATTCATTGCACCAATTTTGTTTTCAAGATGTATGTTATAAATTGAAAAAAAAATTGTAATTCCGCTATAATATTTATGCTAAGATTCTTTCCTAGCATCTCTAAATTTATTTTATTGTTTCTTTATATTTTAAACTTTCTTTACCAAGCCATTTACTTAATCTAATTATAGGTTATTATTTTTGTTAATTTTTTTTATTTCCCTTGTCAACTTTATATTGTATAGTCTACTAGCGTACCCGGCAGACGTTGTCCTGCCCGAACGTTCAATTCTCATGTCATGGGCGGACGATAAAAATATATTACTTTTTTACCATAAAATTCAGCAATTAGGACATAATTAGATATTATTAAATAAGTTCGCAAGAAAACCTCTTATAGCCTTATGTTGTGGCTCAAGAAGTGTGAATGATGTCACATAGTCATGAACATTAGAATTGTACCCTCCTTTGCAGATAAGTTAAGAACCTTCATATAACAATTATATTAGAGTGAAAAAAAAAGATAAATTAATTAGAGTGAATCAAAACATTTTTTTTTTTTTTTTTCCCAGCTAGATTTCATTTCTGACCCATTGTGCACCGGTCCCATACTGGCCGACATTCCATGAGAAAAATTTCATCCCCCATAGAGACTCGAACCAGCGTAAGTCCCGTAGATCTTCCCCAAGACTTCTTGCCTTAACCACTCGGCTACGGCGCGAGACTGTTGGTATCAATGAAAGACAAAAATGGTTATTGTGAGTTATCCGTAAGAGATAAGGGACTCTTGGTATCAATGAAAGACAAAAATGGTTCTTGTGAGTTATCCGTAAGAGATAAACATATGCTGTCGCGGACTTTTTTGTAGAGCTTTTTGAGATATTCAATTCTGTGTACATTAATTTTGTGTATTTCTTATGGTTTAGACAGCGTAAGCCATTTAAGCGTCCAAAGAGCACTTTTTTCACGTTTTCCATTACAAAGGGCGATTTTTAAGGGTGTAGGAGTTGAGTATCACAACTCTCTTATAGCCTATGTTCATTCTGGGAATCTCCTGAACATTTTGCAAAAATCCACATCACACTCGGATCAACGGTATGGCCGCGCATAAAGTACGAACAAACAAACAAACAAACGTTAATTTATTATATATATATATCTACTACATATCAATCGTAATTCTTATTGTACGTATAATTTAACCCTGGTGAAGTGGAAGAGAAGACCTTACGGTCTTAACTCCATGAGGTAAAATAAATAAATAAATAAATAAAAATATGTTTTCATGTAGTAAGAATATTTAAACAAATTACTTGTGGTCTCATATTTACAACGTCAGTTCCTTTGTTATTTATCTTCCTCGCCACATTTCCACCTCTTTAGTATTAACTGAGGACATTCCCCGTACCATATTGCATTTACAAAGAAGAAGGAATTATATTATATTTTCGTAAACATAATAATAGGCCAAATTCAAATTTAAATCGTATAAATATACAATTATACAAATGTCAAATGACGCGTTATTATTTTTAAATATGGCTTAGCCAAGCTATACCTCATATTTCCTATTCCGTCGTATTTTAAAATAAACCGAAAATTAATGCATAATGAGTTATTTGTGACAAACTTAAAAATTTAATGAATTGTGATCGAATTTCGACCGCTGGGCGACCACTAGTATATATAATTCTTCTGTACGTGTGTTTGTCACTCTACTCTTCCTAAACGACTGGATCGATTTTGATGATTGTGTGTGTGTGTGTGCGTGCGTGCGTGCGTGCGTGCGCGGGTTCATCGATGGTTCAGTTTCACAATTGGACCCTCTAAAACAATTAGGTGTAGGAGTTCGCCAGAAGTGAAAATTTAAAAATGGCTCTAGCGGTCACATTTTTCGATTGTTTCACAACGAAAGTCAGTATACCGTTTGAAATAAACCGAGATAGGTATTGTCAAAAAATGAGCGATATCCGACAATTAGAGGTAGAGGTTTACTTGAAATCCGAAATTAAAAACTGCCTGAACGACTGTACCGATTTTGTTGAAAATATTTGTGTATGTTTTGAGTGGATCCCTGGATGGCTTAGATTCACAATTGGACTCGGTACGTGGCATTGGGATTGGGTTAGAAGATTTTTTTAATGTCACGCTGTCTAATCAACTGCCTTAGCGACACTTACCGCGTGACAAGAATGTGTCGTCATCGTGCACGCTTCTTGAGCCACAATAGATGACAGTGAGAAGTTTTCTTGCAAACTCATTAATTTGTGAATTTTATGGTAAAAAAGTTACTTATATTTTTATTGACCGGCCATGATATGAGAATTGCGTTCGGGCAGGACAACGTCTGCCGGGTCCGCTAGTATATTGTAAAACATTATTATTATTATTATTATTATTATTATTATTATTATTATTATTATTATTATTATTATATTATTTTTTATTATTATTATTATATTATTATTATTATTTTATTATATATTATTATTATTATTTTTATTATATTATTATATTATTTTTTATTATATTATTATTATTATTTTTATTATATTATTATTATTATTTTTATTATATTATTATTATTATTTTTTATTATATTATTATTATTTTTTTGTTATATATTATTATTATATTATTATTTCTTCTTATTATTATTATTATTATTATTATTATTCATTATTATTATTCTTATTATTATTATTATTATTATTCTTATTATTATTCTTATTATATTATTATTATTATATTATTATTATTTTATTATTATGAAAATTGTTTGTATAGATATAAATCAATGTCTATATTTGTCGTATTATTAAATGAAGTATGATTGCCGTCAGAGTCGCAAGATTGGACACCCCAGACCAGTAGGATGAGCGTATTTTAAAGAATTTCCAGTCCAAATATAGCGGCGGCGCATTGATTGTGTCCCGTGCAGTAACAGTTACGGCCCGTCTCCATAACTTCCATCCCCTCCCTCCCCCCAAAACTGCACCTCGTTAATTAAATTACCAGAGTAAAAATGTCACACTCTCTTTGCCAAAATTATCTTTCTCCCTATTTACTTTTATTTATTGCCACGTTTCCTATTCCAAATGTAAAAATGATGTGCTGCCATTATTCTTTATATTCTTAGCAACCTGGTTCACAGGGGAACTTCTATATACATGAAACAACACAAATTTCCATATTATAAAATGTAGAGGCAGGGGTGAACTGCAGCTTTTGTCTTTATTCTCTTTAAGCGAGAATGAAAATACATGGTTTTAATTGGAGCTTATTAGTGTTTTTTCTTTATTTATCGTACTGCCATCCATTTGAAGTACCCATAAGATTCTTCTTCTTCATCATCTTCGGTTTTCCCTCACTTATAGGTTTGCCGTCTTCAGTTTCCATCTATTTCTATCATTCCAATCTCCTTCTTCCCAATTCCTATCATCCATTATAGTTGTGACGTAGGTTTTCCATTTACATCTTGACCTGCCATGTTTATTTCTTCCAGGGGGCAACCATTGGTATATATATTTGCCATCTTTCATTTTCCATTCTTTGTACATGGCCATACAATTTAAGAGTTTGATATTCAATCATCTAAACAACAGATATGGTGACATTCATTTCTCTCTAAAAGAATTAATTTCTTATTTTATCCTGTCTTGTTTATTCAAGGCTTTTTTCTAAGATAAGCAAATTCAATTGTTCTAACTTTATTCTTTTGTAATTCTTTCAAAGACCAAGTTTCACTTCCATATGACAAAATATTCTGTATTATGCTCTTATAAATTTTAATTTTAGTTTCCTTTGTAATATTTTTGTTCCAAATTATTCCATGTAATATCTTAGTTGCATTTTTTGCCATTGCAATTTTAGTTTGTACAGCTCTTTCACATATACTTGAACATGTAATCATTGACCCAAGATATCTAAAATTTCACTTTTTCCCGCTGTTTCGAGAATGAGGTCATTCACATTCTTTCCCAAACGCATGTATTCTGTTTTCTGTAAATTTATATTCAGTCCCCATTTTGTATATTCTTCCAATAGTTTATTTATCATATATATCATATCATCTTTATCCCCTACAAAAATTAATTATTATACATCTGCAAACAATAATTAATATAGTACTTTTCCTCCTATAGGAATATCCTTTTCAGAATATTTTTATATCATAAATTAAGAGCCTGGTCTAGATAAATGTTAAAAATAATTGGCGATAAACTGCATAACTGCTTAAGGCCTTTATTCACTATGAATTCCTCTGTTAATTTATTCTGTATTTTTACTTTAGTTTTTGTATTACTATAGATCCTCCTAACAATATTAATCAATTTATCACGTATATTAATATTTCTCATTGCCGTCCATAACAATTGTCGAGGTACACTACCATATGCCATCTCTAAGTCAACAAGGTCATATGTAGTTTTTTTTTAATGCTCAATTTATTTTTTCTTCACAAAACACAAAATAAGACAAATACAACAATGAAGTACATATGTTTTTAAATAAATATTGTACAATTTTTTATTTATTTACTGCCTACCCCAGGTTGTCATTTCGACATTTCTGATGTTCTCTCTTAGCAATGCCGTAATTGTAACCAACTTCTGAAGTTGGGGCTCCTAGAAGGGGGAGTTACGTTACCCCGATGATATGTTGGGTGATAAATGACTATTTAACTCATGCCTCAAATGGGAGTCTATGACCAATCACGTTTCAATGATTTTTTATGTACAAACCAATCACAGTCGTGTTTCGCCTAGCATTTACCAACTAAAGTTTATCATAAGAAAGAAAGCACCTCCTTATCATAATAAAGAAAGCACTCCTTTTGAACAGTCTGAATAGGTCACAGCATTATTTTCCTGTGACTGACTCTCTAAGAAATACGGCTACCAGATTGTATAAATTTTGCGTTCCTTTGGCAATAAATAATATGATCTGGTTGCAGTGACGAACAAAAGAAGCAAATGAAGCGTACCAATCGTTTCTCATTTGTTTTCAAACATCGCCGTTTATATTAAATGTATAAATATTTTAAAATAACTATATTTAAATAATGATTTGTGAGTAAACAGCTTACTTTTATTCGTTAAATAGTCCTAACAAATGCCACTCTTGATTTCCAAATTCTCTACATAAATTCACCCCTCACTTCGTGAGTCGTGAATTTATCGATAATTTGGAAATCACTCGTGGCATTACTTATGATAATGAAACACCAGGAGAGTTCTTAACCTGAACTTAACCTAAATTCCAGACCATGGACAACCATAGGAATAATTTTAAGGTAAAATGCATATTGTTTTACCGGGAATCGAACCCGGGACCTCAACAGTAGTCACAAACGCTGACCACTACCCCATGAGGCTGAAAAAATAATTCCACAAGATTTGGAAAGATTTTTTTTAATACTATAGACCTAGTAACAGCTTCATCTATAATA
The DNA here is from genome assembly GCA_030220185.1 of Diploptera punctata. NCBI lineage: Eukaryota > Metazoa > Arthropoda > Insecta > Blattodea > Blaberidae > Diploptera > Diploptera punctata. The sequence continues at coordinate 5,099,372 of JASPKZ010009381.1, forward strand.
GAAGTAGGTAAATCTTATTTTCTCCTAAATATTTGGTTGGTACAGCTCCATAACCACATATTAATTAGCCATAAAATCACACGTGGATAGATTAAAATTTAAATTATAACCCATTGTAATGTATATTAAATGCGAGGTTGGAAAGTGGTTTTTACAGAAACGAGGAAATTATTTTAAATGAGTATATAATTACGGGGGGGGAAGTGATCCAATTTCCTATCAACTTAGCTGAAACCATGCTCTCAAATAAAAATGTATTTGGCACGCCCCAAAATCAAACCTAAGACCTCATGATGATAGTAATCGTGTAAAAATTTAAAAAATATAAAATTCTTAACTGAAATCTCAGTTGACCTCAACTTTATAATTATGTAAAATATCAAGAAGGCCTTTCGGTACATATATTCCATATTCTGCCTATGTATTGGACTCTTGATATTCTACAACATTATAAAGTTGAGGACGACTGAGATATCAGGTACGAATTTTGTAATTTTTAATTTTTACGTGGTGACCTTAAAGGTGTTTCGTAATGAATTTTAAAACAATTGAAGGTTCCAGGGGAAAAACGATGAATATCACATTAAACTCAAACTGAGATAAATGAATTTTAAGTTTTGAAACGCTATATCATTTCCCTGTACACATTATTTTCAAAGCCTTATAAAACGTAACCCACAGCTTATTTAAACAGTTTTCGCCTTTTAAATGTTACTAGGGAACAGTACAAACACTAAGAATATGAAACCTCAGTTTTTGTGATTTTATGACATTCATCATTTTTCCCCTGGACCCTTCATTGATAGTAACCTTGTTAACTGTTATTCTATAATTAAGAAATAAAATTATGGAATATTTACCTGAAAGGTCCGTCTCCTCAACTTAATTAATTATTTAACTGTAGCGCTTTCGGATTTGTCCGATCATCGGCAGGATTCATAATAAACCTCTACACAAATATCCCGATAAACGAAACAGCAAACGTAATAAGTGAATATTACATAATTTTATATTTTAATTTTGAATAATACCTCAACGGAACACATCATGAATCTTATAAAAGTTGTTATTCTATAGGTAGTGAATAATGATTTATGATGGTGTAATACTGGCTTTACGTGTGCCAGATCGTTTTACACAATGTTACAGAGTCTGTGAAGTAGATAAATGTATGCATGTGGTTCAGGAAGAGACTCGGTTATCTTACGAAGTCGAGAGCTTCACACAGTAGTTTAGAACAATACTGTGTAATTATGTTACCTACCTTGTGGTTTCGTAATTATGACAAAGTTTTGCAACTCAAATGCTCTGCTAACATTTTCTTCTCCATTTTGTTTCGGAAATTAAGATCAGTACAAAACTTGATTAGTTCCTTAATTTAGAAACTGTGGGAGTTGGATGCGGTCACCATTAGCGTCAAGAATTATGATAAATATTCGACAGAATAATGCATTAAGGAGGTCGGCGTTCCGGAGGGAAAAATAACTTTCTGAAAGTAATATAACTAACTAATTCACTGGCACTATCGAACCCATAGGTTCATGGCCGCGCGCACATAAGCTCTCCATACATCCCTATCCTGAGGTAATGTTTTTCCATCATCCCTTGTATAATTTACTTTCCTCAAATCATAGTTAATTTTATTCTCCGATCTCATTCTTGGTCTACCAACTGGGCGTTTTCCCTCTGGTTTTCCTACAAGAAGCTTCCATTCACGTATTTTATTCCCCATTCGTGCCACATATCCTGCCCATCGTAGTCTACGAGACTTAACTGTTCTCATTATATCCGGCTTCCTATAAAGACCATGTAGTTCACTGTTATGTAGTCTACTTCATTCACCTGTCTGTTCATCTCTCTTTGGTCCAAAAATGTTTCTAAGAACTTTATTCTTAAATACTTGTAATCTCCTTTCCTCCCTCAAAGTAAGTGCCCATGTTTCGCATCCACATAATATAACTGGTAGAATAATAGTTTTATATAGGGCCTATTTTCATTTTTACGTTTTTTGAAAGGAGTTGGAAAGTCAAGAGTCTCTGTTATGTATAATAGCACGCATTTCCAAAATGAGCCTATGTTTAATTTCCTTGTGTATCTCATTCCTGTTTTGTGATTATTGTTCCTAGGTATTTGAATTCAGCCACTTCCTCAAAATGTCCTTCATTAGTCATTAACTGTCCATTTCCATTATATAATCTATTTCTATGTGTGACCACATATTTTAGAAATTCATGTTAAAGCACCGTTAAGGTTATATAATAAGATGTTAATTATATAATTTTTTACCTGGTAAGTCAGTCGTCCTCAACTAAGTTATTATATTCTTCAAGTTATTCTAATATGGAGGCCTTTCGAAAACAATGTTTCATCTTCTGCGTTTTAACTGGAACTTGTTTCCTTAAAACTCAACGTTTCGTTTACTACTGCGTAGATATCCTCAGGAGATTCTGCGTTCTGTATGAACTCCTAACTCTTCAACTGTCTGCAGCCGACAGTTGAAGAGTTAACACAGAAGATGAAACATTGTTTTCGAAAGGCCTCCATATTAGAATAACTTGAAGAAGTTTAATAACTTAGTTGAGGACGACTGACTTACCAGGTAAAAAATTATATAATTAACATATATTTTTGTGTGGAGTTAACCTGGTACACACCATGGGCCTACGGGCATAGAGACCACTTCCATGCAGTCGATTAGGGACAGTTTGAGTTGACACCCTGCGTCCTGTTGCTGTTTGAAGTGTATTTCGCAGTTGAGTTGCATTCTGCTGTCTATTCCGACGGGCTGTTAACACGAGGTAACGGTCATCCCTTGCTGTTGTTGCCCTTGGTCGACCTTGTCCGGCTCTTCTGTGAACAGTATGTTCTTTGAAAATGATTCCAAAGACTGGAAATCACGCTTTGAGACACCCCAATGGCTTGTACCACCTCTTGTTGTGTCTGTCCAGCTTCCATCCTTCCTATGGCCCTCCAAGTCATTGGTTCAGGTAAATCACATTGTCGAGGCATCACTGTCCCTAAGGCAAGTCATTCACTAACTGAAAACTGGACTGGATTTAAAAACAGCAACAAAACATTCACCCCCACACCACCCTTTCACATCAACAGTACAGACACTGCCCTCTGGTGTGGTACCGAGGTTACGTAACAACTTCAAACTCTTATTTACATTATCTTGGAGTAATAGAAAGTGATTGCATCTAATACTATTCCAAAAAACATGGTATTAATAGGTTATTCTACAATATCCCCTAATTTTTTTGAGCAGTGTACAATTTCAAGTACAAATGTTTTATCAACAGCAAAGTCATAATTCTGTTGGGTTTGTCTTTTGGGCTAAATGGCCGTGGTCTGGTTTTCCTAAAATTCAACGTTTCGTCTACTACTGCGGTAGACATCCTCAGGATATTCTGCGTGCTTCTGCAACCGACAGTTGAAGAGTTAAGAGTTCATACAGAACGCAGGATCTCCTGAGGATGTCTACCGCAGTAGTAGACGAAACGTTGAGTTTTAAGAAAACCAGACACGGTCATTTAGCCCAAAAGACGAACCCAACAGGAATCAAGACACCTGCCGTGAAAGCCTACAATTTTACATAACCAAGTCATAATTTTCAATATACAGAGTGATTCATAACTCTTACAACAAACTTCTGGGGGTTGTAGAGGAGACTTAGTAGATAAAGTTTTGATGAGGAAACCATGTCCGGAAATGTACCATTTTGATGTAAAATAAGTTTGAAGATTTGGGCTCTTATCATGTGCCTTGCGTTTCAGAATAAGTATTACAGACTTCTAGGGGTTGTACTACACCTATCGAATCGGAGGAAAATCTTCTTGCACGAATTCTGACGACAGTAGAAATAATTGAGCACACACTTGGTCTTTTGAGGCGTGTGTATGAAAACATGCGTCGCAGGTACACTTTGTGCAACGAACTACAGGGTCGCCACGTGGAACCACACTTGTAATACAACCCCTGGAACTCTGTAATACTTATTCTGAAACACAGACACACGATATCAGCCCATTGTGTTTCGATCTTCAAACTTATTTTTTGCGCGATAGTGCGTTTTGTCATACTTATAGCAATGACGACCATGATTGAAAGTTCAACTTCCTACATTTCGAGATTGCCAACCTAAATAAGTATACTGTAATATTACATATTACAAACCTCGTGAGGGAAGTAAGACCTCTGCCCTTTATGTATACTACGTAAATATATATATATATATATATACTTTACTATCTAACCTCTCTTGGTTAACTCTTGTTTTTTCGACACTGATGCTATTAGGCCATCCGAGGGCTAGGGAGTCTTTCCTTTCTTCCATTTCTTCTTTCCTTTATTTTCTTTTCTTCTCCAGAAAAGCCTGACCAGAGGCTATAAGATGGCAACCCCATCACTGGTCTTGCCTTCCTTTGGCCAGCAACCAATCGAAGGGACTATTATTATGCTTTCAAGTCTTACATGAAAATTTCCCTCAAACGCTGGAGGGAAAATGTTCTATAGGATCGTAACAGGCCTTGGCCTAATACTTGGAAGGAAGAAGAAGAAGATATATATATATATATATATACCCAAATCACTGCATTTTAAATGAACTGAACATTATTTGAAACAATGCAAAACAATAAATACGTACTTGTCGCCATTTTATGACTGCTTGGTTTCACAGCCTGCTGTAGTCTCAACTAATAAACATTGCCCATACTGTTAACGTTAGTCAGTTGTTTATAATGAACAGAAATATTTCCAACAAAGATGTTATTATTTCACTACTATGTATTGTTTTGAAAATACCATCGCCCAAAAAAAATGTACAACGCACGTTTGTGAAGAGTTTTAGAGAATCTCGGAAATTATAAACCGAGCGATATCGAGGTTTTTAAAACATTTCCTCACTACTCTAAAAACCACTTCCCAACCTCACGTCATAATATACTATTACATCGAAATGATACGTCTCCGGACATGGGTTTCTTATCAGAACTTCACTACTAAGTCCCCTCTACAACCGCTAGAAGTTTGTTATAGGAATTATGAATCATCCTGTATTTAATATTAATGAAAGAGTCTAGAATATAAAAAAATCATCACTCGGAAACTGCAGAGAAAACTGCAGAAACAACAAGCGAGCTGATCACCAAGTCGAATTTATGGTCAGGTTTTGTTGGTTTACGGAATATGCATTGCTTTTGTTAAATTGAAGAAACTCAATTTTTGATGCCAGCTTATTTAAAAAGTAATACTGCACTGAAAACAAAACATACCTGACCGTAAGTTATTTTATTAGCTGTTGCATATCTTTATATATGTATATAATTCTTCTGTAGGTGTGTTAGTCACTGAACTTCTCCTAAACGACTGGATCGATTTTGATTAATTTTTTTGTGTATGTCTGATAGGATCTTTCGAATGATTTAGATTCACAATTGGACCCTCCAAAACCATTAGATGTAGGATTTCCTGCAGTGAAAATTTAAAAATCGCTCTAGCTGCCATTTTTTAAATTTTTGACAACGAAACTCAGTATATCTTATTATGATAAACTGACATAGGTATTATTAAAAAATGAACGAAATCCGACAATTGAAAGTGGATGTATGGAGAGCTTCTGCCCGCGCGGCCATGAACCTACGGGTTCGATAATGCCAGTGAGTTAATTTAGTTAGTTCTCGTTCCTGTTTGTAATTATTCTTCCTAGACGAAAGACTTGCATGGAAGCTTCTTGTAGGAAAGCCAGAGGGAAAACGCCCAGTTGGTAGACCAAGAATGAGGTGGGAGAATAACATTAACTATGATTTGAGGGAAGTAGATTATACAGGGAATGATTGGAAAGCATTAGCTCAGGATAGGTATGTATGGAGAGCTTATGTCCGCGCGGCCATGAACCTACGGGTTCGATAGTGCCAGTGAGTAAGTAAGTAAGACACTTGAAATCAGCCACTTCTTCAAAATATTTATAATTAACTTATATATGTCGTTGGAAGGACGACCTGCACCTGCAGCATATAGTGCACCGGGGAGCGGAACGGACCAACAGGCCGATACCTTGAAGATGTGATGACATTTTTGTCACGATCATTATCGGTGTCTACTAGATAGGATCGGTGAAAACTCTATCGAAGAGTTCAGAAACCTTTTCATGGAGATTGGCGCCATATAAATACGGAAATGTCATAATAGTCCAGTGAAAAGACGTAACGAACTAAAAATAGTGTCAGTGAGTTTGTGAGTACTTTTTTCTTACATTTGACACTAAAATGCATGGTGCATTTGGCCTAGAAGAATCTTTACCTACCTGCCGGGTGCTATCCTCGTATTAACATGTGCCATTCAATTAGACGATCATCTAAATAGCTGCTAGCCTCACATCCGCATGTGTCATTCATACGATTATCTAACCAGGGCAAAATGTTGTCACAATTTTCGATATTTCACAACGAAACTGAGTATATCCTATTAAAATATACCGAGGTAGGTATTATAAAAAAATGAGCAAAATCCGACAATTAGAAGTGGAGTTATACCTGAAATTAAAAACTGAGTAGCAACCGCCATGTTTGGTTCGTCTCAGCGTGTATCATACAATTTAATTAATCTTTAATATTTCATTTATTTAGGCATAGCAACGCACGCAACGTATTAGCTAGCATATGTAGAATTTTTTTTCTCAATCTTTATCTATAATCGTATTCTACAATTCACCTACTAATGGCGTACCGTAACTTAATTTTTAAATTAAAGTTATCCTATGCCAAGATATTTTTTTGTTGTTATTCATTACTCTTAACTTTTGTGCTCTTAAATAGAAAAGTGAATAAAACTGAAGCAGAAGAAGAAAATTCGAGATGAAGGAGGTAATTTGCAAAGAGGGATGTCTTTGTAAAGTAAATATTAGCAAGTGATGATTCATGAGCTTTCGTAATCAATGTGAAAGCCTCCACGAGGAAGCTGCTGAGGCTCCAACAGCTAGAAAATAAACTACGGCCACAAGAAACGGTAAAGAAGTCCGGAAACAATTCGTCACAGCGGTTAGTGGTGCTCTCAGGGTCTTGATTCCGTGCCAGGCTAAACAGAATGGTCAATTGTGAACAGGGGTGTACAAACAATTGCCTTTTAAGTATTTCTGTAAAATAACTAAGCTTGAAAAATAAAAATAAGCATAATAATAATATTTTTATTAAAGATTTTCTCTACATTACAGTACTTATCCTTCAGCCCAAATGTATATAATAATAATAATAATAATAATAATAATAATAATAATAATAATAATAATAATAATAATAATAAATGTTTAGCTAAACAACTTAAAACATTATTTTTTTATTACTCAGGATTGTTTCTGCTATTTACACAGGTATCCTCAACCAAAATATACAATTTTTTTTTTCTTCCACACTTTCCGATCTTGTGTGTCTGCTTCTATCATATTCCTCTTCTTCATGTTGTCTTGAATTCCCTTTAACCACGTTGGTTTTGTTCTACCACGTTTCCCTTTTTCAAGAGGTAACCATTTTAATACGTCTTTGTTTGTTTATGTGTCACTTCTCATTATATGTCCATACCATCTTAGTTGGATTTCTTCAATCTCTTGTACAATATCCTTTCCTACTTTCATAATTTCTCTTATTGTATTATTTTTTTTATTTTCCCTAATTTAGATATTCTTGCTGATCTTATTAAAAAAAAGTTCATTTCTGTGACTAATAACAATGAGCAACAAAAAATATTTTTTTTTGTCTCAGAAAGAAAAAAATATGTGATTCTGATAGTATTTTTTCTCCTGAATTCAAATATGATATCGTTTTTTCTCCATCTTGCACAGTTCCGAGAGAACAGGCATTTATAATTTTAAACACTTTAATATTTTCTACATTCGTAACTACACAATATTCGATCATTCGGACTCACGTAGAAAGTAAGAAATGATGATTTTCTGATATATTTCGCCTATGGAGCATCCCTCTTGATAGTCCAACAATAATCGGCCAGCATATTAGGATTCCATTTGCCTTGATATCTCTTTTCCATAGCTGAAATCTCCTGATGAAAGTGTTCCCCATGCTCATCGCTCACTGCGCCAAGATTTTCCGGGAAGAAATCTAGGTTTATTAAAAAATAAATATTTAAATCCATTAATTAAAATTGAAATTAAAAAACTTTGGGTGCTGGAGAAATTCCGAATACATATTTCAAAACACGGTAAAAGAAACTGCATTAAGTACAACCGTTGGTAGTCATGAGATAAAAATCATGTTGACAAGTGTTATTTATTTCTGTGTTTTCGCTTCAACGTTCATGTTTCCCCACCATATAATAAAATTATGTTCACAATTGTGTTATATATTAATAATTTAGTCATCTTGATTTTTATTCCTACTCCATAAAATATAAAAAAAAACGTATCATTTTTATTACTTGAATATCTTCGATTAATGTCTAAGAGCTTATACTGAATATGTATTTTCAAATTGCATTTAACACTTCGATTACTCTTACATTACAAGAAATTATTAACTATAGTATAAAATCGAATGTCTGTCTATCCTTTATATGCTGCCATACCATTCATCCGATTGTGATGGGGTTTAGGAGTTTCCCGGAAAGATATAAGAAAGTTGAAATACTCAATTCCTTGACCCTTAAAAAACACCCCATGAAGTAAAAAAAAGTGTTTTTTTCGGAACATTTGGACGCTTAAATGACTTACTGTGCCTAAACCATAACATATACATCAAATTAATGTTCACAGAATTGAATGTCTCAAAACAATCTACAAAAAAGTTTGCGACAGCACATGTCTATCTTTTACAGATAATTCATAATAACCATTTTTATCTTTCAGATCATTGATGCCAAGAAGATCGCGATGACTAGATTCCCGTAGCAACGCACGCCGGGTATTCTTTTATGGACTATTTAACTCATGCCACAAATGCTAGTCAATGACCAATCACGTTTCAATGAATGTTGTTTTACAACCAATGACAGTCGTGTTTCACCTCGCTCTTTATCGATTTCTCTTTATCAGCTCCTGCTTTTGTGATAAAGAAAGCTCCTCCTTTTTAATGTTCTGAACAGGTCAAAGCATTATTTTTCTCCACAAATACATTGAATATAGCAAATAATGAAAATATTCCTTGATTTTACTGAGTTGTTTACTAAAAAAATAAATGAATAACCAGTAATGTTGATTATGATATATAGTTTGATGTGTCTCATTATTTCTCCACATGGGTGCACTCTTACAATATTGCGATCATATTTGGCAATAAATAATATGATCAAGCAGCAGTGAATGAACATAACCTCACATTTCTGATTTGTTTTCAAACATCGCCGTTTACATTAAATATATAAATATTTTAAAATAACTATAGTTAAACAATGATTTGTGAGTAAACAGCTTAATTTTATTCATTAAATAGTCCTAACAAATGCCACTCTTGATTTCCAAATTATCTAGATAAATTCACTCCTCACTTCGTGAGTCGTGAATGTATCGATAATTTGGAAATCACTCGTGGCATTACTTATGATAACTCTCAATAACCATTTTTGTCTTTCAACTCATTTATGCCAAGACGATCTCTAAAAATAATTAGGATATAAATTTATAATTATTTTTCTTTTTACTTATTCAACTAAACATAGAAACACATTTAATTTATTTAGCCGTAGCAGCGCACGCCGGATATTAGCTAGTTATTGTATATAGTAGACAATATTGTTGGGATTTTGTCGGTGATCAAGACAAATATTGAATTAGATATCCATTATGTCCACCGCTGTGGTCTCGAGGTAGCGTGCTGCCTTGTCACGCAGCGGGCCCGGGTTCGATCCCGGTCGGGGCAGTTTTCTGAGTGAGGTTTTATCGGAGTTTTTCCTCACCTGTAAGACAAATGTCAGGAAAACATTAAGGCCCAAACGGTCCCCGAAATCATATGGCCATCATCATCATCATTATCAGAGGAACAGAGGCCTATGTTGTCTACGTACATTAGAACAGAGATACTTCGCCATTGGAGCATCGATCCCCTCTACTCCCATCATCAAAGCTACATTGTCGATGAATAAGTTAAATAACCATGGTAACAAGATGCACCCCTGTTTTATACATTTATCTTCCTTTATATTTTCTGAAACTTGGCCCCTCCCATATTTAACACAGAATTCCACTTTTCTATACATTCCCTTTAGCGTCCTAATCTTACTTCCCGATATAACTAGTTGCCATAATTTCTGTCAGAGAGCACTGCGTTCAAAAGAGTCAAAGGCTTTACTTATATCTATAAAAGCACAGTATAACCTGTCTCGTTTGACACTCAAACATCTGCTAATTTCAGAGATTGTCCACCGTCCTGAAGCCTTCCCTGAACCCGGCTTGGTACGGTGACATTTTATTATTTTCATTTACCCAATTTTTTTAGCACTCTGCAATACATTTTCCCAAATACCGGCAGAAGAGACACACCGTGGTAATTATCCGGATTGTTTAACTCCACACGTACCCTTGTACACCGTGTTCCAAAATGACGGACGGGGTTTCAAAGTTGTTTAATTTCCCTTATGTGATATATATAAGAGCAAACTTATATGGGATTTAAGAGACACTCTTTAGAGTTTTCATAACATACTTTATAAGTGGTCGATGTGAGAACTTTTCGTTACAAGCACACATCTAGATGAATTCCTCCCAGACCTTGGTCAGCATATTTAGAGTAATGGATTCAACAGCAGCAACAATCCTTCTTCTCAAGTCTGGAAGGTCGATGGGAAGCGGTGGTACGTACACTAGGGTGGGCCGAAAAAACACATTTTTTTATTTCGAAGTTGTAATAGCGCGGAAAAGTTGCGAATTTTATAGACAAAAGAAAAAAAATCAAAATCGGTTGACATCTTACGGTCGCGCAAAGGCTCTAAAGTTTGACAAAATATGAAGAAAAAAAACTTAATTTTTGAGATTATTTCTTTAATATTTTAATTAGATGTTTTCATAATGTAATAGTTTGTAACGTCTTCAAATTGAGCCTAAAAACATTATTTTTTAATTTGGTTTAGATCAGTTGATATTTTCCGGTCGCGCATAAGCTCCAAAATTCTCCAGAATAATGAACAAGTTATATATATATATATATATACATATACGCATTTTTTGTATATGATAAATAACTTCCAGGGTATTGATTGCCAGATCCCACAGATAGACATAAACGTTCTTAGCAAAGATAAGCAATACCCACTTGATATTTAAAAAAATAAATCATTGTAAAAATGAAGTTTTTTCATATTTTACCAAATTTCACAGGCTTTGCGCGACCGGAAGATGTCAACCGATTTTGATAATTTTCCCTTTTTTTAGCTATATAATTCGCAACTTTTCCGCGCAATAAAAAATGAGTTTTTTTCGACCCATCTTAACGTACACATGGTCTTTCGCATACCCCCAGGAATAAATCACAAGGTGTGAGTTCGGGAAACCTGGTGGTAATCGGAAATAAACCATATCGTCCGGACTGGCGCGTCCTATCCATCGTCTGGGAACATTATCATTTAACCATTGTCACACATCATTAAGAAAATGAGGTGGAGCGCCGTCTTGTTGCCAAATGAAGTCTTCGTGCGGATTCATTTAGCTGAGGAAAAAGATAAATCTGCAGCATAACCAGAAACGAGATGCCTGATACTGTTTTTTAATTGAAAAAGAACGGCCCGTAGATTTTTTGTTTGGACATAGCACAGATACGTCCAGTTGTTTCTGTCTATACCATCGACGGATACTCTTATCTGTCGGAGGATCAATTCCAAATTGCCGTCGAAAAGTTCGCTGCACTGGAAGCAGACCTCGCAAATTGCAACACACAGACTTCTGTACAGGAGTCGCCATTTTCACAAATTTAACTCTGTGACGTAATAATGACAAGAAACAAATTACTGCATATAGGATATGAAACTTTCACAGTTTTTCTTTCATTATAGCAATTAATCACGCATCCAATTTCGTTTGTAAAACTATACGAACTCCTTAAAACCCAGTTCATAATTTTGGTTCATGGTGTAAATAGGATGCAGTATTGATGTGGACCTTTCATCTGGAAAGCTGCCAAGGGGACATCAAATTTACTAAATCTCACAAATATTCACTCAGGACTGATCGAATTATGATGACCCAGCAATGAATAACACTGCAGTCCAAAAGGGAACATAAATATAGACCGTCCATTGAAGAGACGACGTGAACAAGTACTTTGAGGCGGAACAGGGCAGAAGGCCTAATCCTCGAGACAGATGAATTCTATTCTATAGCTTTTGGTACCCCTGGAGTTCGATTGATGGCTGTATAACAGATTTTTTTCTTTAAGTTTAAGGTGAGTAACGAGACCTAAAGTTAACCTATTAACTAACTAACTCACTGGCTCCATCGAACTCGTAGGTTCATGGCCGCACAGACATAAGCTCTCCATAGACCCCTATGGGCTAATGTTTTCTAACCATTTCCTGCATAATATACTTCCCTCAGACCATGGTTAATGTTATTCTCCCAACTCATTCCTGGTTTACCAACTGGGCGTTTTCCCTCTGGGTCTCCTTCAAGAAGATTTCATACACGTCTTTCATTCCCCATTCGTGCCACATATCCTGCCAATCGCAGTCTACGAGACTTAACTGTTCTTAATACATCTGGCTTCCTATTAAGACCATGTTATGTAGTCTTCTCCATTCACTTATCTGTTCATCTCTCTTATGTCCAACAATTTTTCTAAGAACTGTATCCTCAAATACTCGCAATCCCCTTTCCTCCCTTAAATTAAGAGTCCATGTTTCGCATCCATATAACTGGTAGAATAATAGTTTTATAATTTTTCAGTTTAAAGTTTTTTTTATTGAAGTTGGGACGTAAAGAGCCTCTGTAATGTATAATAGCGCGCATTTCCAGAATTGAGCCTAGTTTAATTTCTTTGTGTATCTCATTCTTATTTGTGATTATTGTTCGTAGATAGGCCTAATTGAATTCAACCACTTCTTCAAAATTTCCCTCATTTCTCATTAGCTGACAATCAATTAAAATAGGCCTACATAAAACATTATTTTGAACATTCAAAACATTACAAAAACCAGTCGCGCTTTTAGACCAATCAGCGATAAGCTAGCTCGCGAAATTAAGCTGCTCACCAAAGTCAAAAAAAAAAATATATATATGTATATATATATATATATATATAATAATCAAAATATTAATTAAACAATAAAACATTGATAAACTAATCCATCTGGAACGGAGCCGGGGACATCGCTGCTGCTGGTCAACAGCCTTCATCAATCATATATCATATACTATTATCAACATCTTGCCGGGGCAAATGGACACTGTCTTGGAACCCGGGACACCACACACAGTGGGTCAAAAGAAATTGCTCACCACACGTCATTTTAATGACGGGTCGCAGGACTTTTTCACTTTAGTCTTTCTTTCTTCAATTTCCATTATACGGTATAACGAATTTCTATGTGTGACCATGTATTTAGTTTTATTGATATTTATTTCCAGTCGCAATTCCTTAGTGCTACTCAATTGTGTGTGCGTGTTGGCACAACGTTAACCTTTTGGGATTATAAATGAAACCGAAACAAGACCCGACGTTATTGGCTTGTGATAAATAGAGAAAAGTGTTTCACTTTATACGTAGTTTCGCTTTATATGTAGGATATTTTACAGTAAAAAAAAAAGAATCACAAACTACTATAGGAAAAGCTAGCATTTGTAGATAAATTAGACTAGGATTGTCGCCAGGTGCGCGCGGTTTACGTAATTACAGGACATAGCCAATATTCTAGTTGTGGTTTACGTAATTAAATGCAATACATTTCCGATTTTGTTACAACCAGAAGCGGAATTAATATAAAAAGTATATTATTTCTTCCAGTTCATATCAACCAAATTAAACATAAAATATTACAAAGTCCACGGCCCTCAAATGTTATATTTCACGGTGTGAGACACCTTATCAACTGCTACCTTTTTAAAATTTTAAGAAATATAAAACAGTACCTGAGTTCTCAGTCGTCCTCAACAATCAGCAGTGTAGTTTTGTAGGAGGCCTTTCGATAACTTACGTTTCATCTTCTGGTTTCAGTGTGGTACTGAGTACCAAACTCCTACAAAATTACACATCTGATTTTTGAGGACAACTGAGATCTCAGGTACTGTTTTATATTTCTTAAAATTTTAACATAATGACCTCAACGGAGTTTCGTAATGTATTTTTAAAATGTTTACCTTTATTAAGTTTAAATCAGGATGTAAATTATGATTTGCATACTTTCATATTTAGGAGTGGATACTCAATATAACAATAATTTGACAGAGTTATGCATCAACCAGGTATGCGCCGTTTTTAAGTTTCGATAAAAGTACGTTTAAAGTTTATTTATTTTATTTATTTGTTTATTTATTTATTTATTTTACTTGGTGAAGTTAAGACCGTAAGGTCTTCTCTTCCACTTCACCAGAGTTAAATTATACATACAATAAAATTATGGTTAATGATACATAATAGATATAGGCTACACAATATAAAGATGACAAGGGAAAGAAAGAATAATAATAATAATAATAATAACAATAACAAAATAACCTACAATTAGATTAAGTATTTGACTTGGTAAAGAAAGTTTAAAATATAAAGGAATAATAAAAGTATACATGGAACACGGTTATGTATTATATTGTATAAGCAAATATGAAGTTTAATTTTAAACTATTTTTTGAGTTGGGCAGTCTTTGATATACGAGGGGAGGAAATTCCAGAGTTGGGTGGCTGAAACAAGGAAGAATGAGGAATAGTGATTAGGAGTGGATACTCAATATAAAAATAATTGGACAAAGTTGTGCATCAGCCGGCTATACGCTATTATGTAAGTTTCGTGAAAAATACGTTTAAAGTTTAAGTCAATCTTCACTATTTATTGTAGCGTCTAATGCGATGGACTAGTGGTTATGCTCCTTGCCTCTAGTTCCGAGGGTCGCGGGTTCAAACCCGGCCAGGATCGATGGATTCTTAGGACGGAAATATCCAAGAAGCAAGTCCCGGGAGGGACTTTAAGCAGTGGGTCACGAGTATGAAGATTTTCAGGCTCATAAAAGATCCTTAAGCCTGAATAAAGAGGCCTCTAATCAAAAATTTACCGACATCAACATCCTAGTAATACTTTAGTTGCCTGTTAGATGTCTCATTGGGTCGGTGTGTTGACAGCATGCCATCCATGTAATCTACGAGCAAATAAGGTAACTAAAAATAACTTGGTCTAGTAACTCCTTACAAAGGAGAGGATAAGGCCCAACAATGTGTTACACCATTATAGATATAAAATAAGTTAAAATATACCTTCTTAGGTAAGACCCGTCGTCCTCAACTTATAAAATTTTATAAGTTGAGGGCGACGGATATTACCTAAGAAGGTATATTTTAACTTATTTTATTTTATAACTCTTCACCTCAACAGTTTTAATAATGAATTTTGTTAGTATTGACCATTATAGATACAGATATGCTAACTAACAATACTGGATATTGAAAGTTATTTTCCTCGTTTTACAGTTATGCTTCAACAATCTAAGAGCTGAAACATTTAGCGCTTAGCTGCATGATGCAAAATTTAAATTAGCATTTATGAAGATCCCGTTTCATAGCCGTTGTTTCAAAATATAGAAACTCTGATAGGATTAATCGCGTTTGCATTTTCTTAAATAATAAGGCTACATTTAAGAATTTTGCGCTAAAAGTGTGCGTATACTTACTTCGTGGCCAGTGCAATAGATGGCATCAAAATCTCAATTTTATGGCGCTTAGCCGGTTGATGCATAACATCTTCCAATTGGCTATTGCGGCTTCGCAATAACAGACAAAAGTCGTAAGAGCCACCTGGTTCAACATCACAGTTTAAAGATCTATAGACAGATGTGCACGTAGAATGATTAGATGCAAATCACACGTTTTAATGAATACTGAAGAAATGCTATAGCGGTTGTACCTATGATAGTTTATTTTCTAATCTTCATAGATAATGCATACTAACTAACCTATTGGTCGGTGGACATAATTCCTCCAAACGTCCCTATCCTGAGCTATTGTTTTCTTTAATTATCCCTGAATAATTCATATCCCTCAAATCATAGTGTTATTCTCTCACCTCATTCTTGGCCCACCTGCTGGGTGCTATCCCTCTGGGTTTCATATAAGAAATGCCCATACCCCTCCATTATTCCTCATGTAATTGCAGACTACGGGACTTAATGTTTTCGGATAATCAGTGTAGAAGGGGGATTGAAGGTCATAAGGATGGGTTGGATATGGGGAAAGAACTTCTTCCTCACGGGCTAGGCAAATGCCTGTTCCGCCTCACAGTTGTTCTGTTCTATGGGACAAGAACATGGGGAATAATTAGAAAGTTTGCTATTAGAATAGTTGAGGGAGGAAATGAGATTACGAGTATTTGAGGATAAAATTCTTAAGAAAAATTTTGGACCAAAGAGAGATGAACAGACAGGTGAATGGAGAAAACAAGTAAACAGTGAACTGTATGGTCTTAATAGGCAGCCAGATATAATAAGAACACCTAAGTCTCGTAGACTTTGATGAACAGGACATGTGGTACGAATGGGGAATGAAAGACTGCATGGAAGCTTCTTGTAGGAAAACCAGAAGGAAAACGCCCAGTTGGTAGGCCGAGAATGAGGTGGTAGATTAACATTAACTATGATTTGAGGGAAGTATATTTTACAGGGAATGATTGCAAAACATTAGCTCAGGATAGAGATGTACGGTGAGCTTATGTCTGCGCGGCCATGGACCTATGGGTTCGATAATGCCAGTGATTTAGTTATTTAGTTAGTTAGTTAGAATAGGAAGTTGAACAAATTTTCTCAGCCTCGTGAAAATACTTGAATAAGTGCTTCATATGTAAAATAGCGAAATCCAGTTAAGAAATCAGAAACTACATTTGAAGGACTGAATGAAGTAAACTATATGACTATCTGTACTGCCATCAACTAATCAATGGCAGTATCCTGATTAGTTCCCTTTGGCTCTATGGATTTCGTTGTGTCACGGTTTTATTTGTTCTTTTTTTTAACTGCAATAAATCTTACAATGAATGTGACATAGATTTGATAGCTCATGTTAAAATCTAATTTAATATTCTATAAGTATAATGATTGTAATATTCCATAGTATTTTACTAGTGAATGGGAAAATGTTTGGCAAAATAACAATTTTACCAGCCATACTATCTATCTTTATATATATATATTATTACATACAACTTTCCTCATTAGAGGATTGTCTCAAGGACAAAGTGATATAGACAATTAATTTTTGAAATTGATGAAATACATTTTGTAAATACATTTAAAATTTTCAAATGTATTTGTACGTTTATTTGTCACTGAACTGCTCCTGAACGACTGGATCGATTTTGATGAAATTTTCTTGTGTGTGTCTGATTGGGTCCCTCGATAGTTTATATTCGCAATTGGATTCTCTATAACCATTAAGTGTAGGAGTTCACCTGAAGCGAAAATTTAAAAATCGCTCTAGCGGTCACATTTTTTTGTTTCACATCAAAACTCAGTATATCGTATTAAAATAAACTGAGATAGGTATTATCCATAAATGAACTAAATCCGACAATTAGAAGTGGATAATTACTTGGAGCCTGAAATTAAAAACTGCCTAAACAACTGTCGTATATAAATATGAAACATAAGTATTCAGATGTGCAAATAGGTACACTCACACATGTAAAAAACATAAATTAAATTATCTTTCTGCCGCTCTTTATATAACTTTACTTCAGATTATACATAAAACTAGAATACAAAACGAATATCTTAAAATAAACTGTGTAAATATATGACATTTAAACATAAACCGATATTTTAAATTTATATGACTATTTGACTCATGCCCCAAATGGGAGTCAATGACCAATCACGTTTCAATGATTTCTGTTTTACAACCAATCAGAGTCGTGTTTCACGAAATATTTATCAGTGTTATAATTACCATATTAAAGAAAGCTCCTCCTTTTTAATATTCTGAACAGGTCTGGCCATTATTTTGCAGTACATAAAACTAGAATACACAAAGAATATCTTAAAATAAAACTGTGTAAATATATGACATTTAAACATAACCCGATATTTTAAATTTATATGACTATTTGACTCATGCCCCAAATGGGAGTCAATGACCAATCACGTTTCAATGATTTCTGTTTTACAACCAATCAGAGTCGTGTTTCACGAAATATTTATCAGTGTTATATTTACCATATTAAAGAAAGCTCCTCCTTTTTAATATTCTGAACAGGTCTGACAATTATTTTGCAGTGACTGAGCT
Organism: Diploptera punctata; assembly: GCA_030220185.1. NCBI lineage: Eukaryota > Metazoa > Arthropoda > Insecta > Blattodea > Blaberidae > Diploptera > Diploptera punctata. Next base: position 5,117,785 of record JASPKZ010009381.1, read on the forward strand.
TCCAAGAAATACGGCTACCAGATTATACATATTGCATGAATGTCAACACATGCCGCATGTGGGAGTTAATATAAAAACATTTGTAGCAATTGATTATACCACCAAAAAAAGAAACCACTGTTTGCACTTTCTTAAATGTATTTTTTCCCAGGTAACAATCCAGAAAAATATAATTGTCATATTTACATCATACGACATCAGGAATGAATTAATATACAGTTTGATGTGTTTCATTTTTTCTCCACTAGAGAGCATTCTTACAATATTGCGTTCCTTTGGCAATAAATAGTATGATCTGATTGCAGTGATAAACAAAAGAAGCAGATGAAGCGTACCTATCGTTTCTCATTTGTTTTCAAACATCGCAGTTTACATTAAATATATAAATATTTTAAAATAACTATAGTTAAATAATGATTTGTGAGTAAACAGCTTAATTTTATTCGTTAAATAGTCCTAACAAATGCCACTCTTGATTTCCAAATTGTCTAGATAAATTCACTCCTCACTTCGTGAGTTATGAATTTATCGATAATTTGGAAATCACTCGTGGCATTACTTATGAATATATCGTTCTCCTAGAAACACTTAAACCAACACAATCGACCGCGGTGGTCCGCAAACGCCTACAACGATAAATTGACGCAATCTGCTTGCCAGGTTCGTCGGAGATGTTGCCGATGTGTTCGGCGCTTCTATTACTATCTACTGTAATACCAGTAATAGTATCTGCTGCCGTGGTATGGACGTTTGGATCTCTTCCTCCTATTCCACAGACACGGGTGCGATTCCTGGCTTGTTAGGAGATTTTTAAATCTCTACCTTAGATTGGATGTGTGTCTTATTTTTGTGGTTGGTTGTATATCTGATTAAACAAATAGTTAACAAGTGTAAAAAAAGAAAAACAGCGCAAACGAAAGAAAACAAGAAAGAAAGAATAACAGCAATTAATTTCAATATATTATAAAAATAGTAACAATGAAATTGTATTGACTTTTCTAAAAAAGAAAAGAAAAAATACATTTGTATTGACATTGCACAAGGGTCTGTTTGGCCGTAGGCAATCTGCACCACGATTAAATAACAATATACGAATAAATCAACAAAAATATATGTTTACAGTATTTACATACCTACTTCACAATATTCATATATAAAAGAGCTGGTATAAAGCATTGTTTCTCATCATTGTACCAATTCATGTCTTTTATATTTTGTGGATTTTTCATATAAATTAGATATATATACCGTATATATAATCATCATCATCCGGTATCGTGGCAGCTGCCACCGTCTTCCGGAAACCAAACGCCATTCCTCTCTGTCCATCCATTGATCTTCCTCCAATCCTCTGATATCCATAGCTGCTTGTACCCCTTCTGTCCAAGTTTTCTTCGGTCTTCCCCTCTTCCTCCTTTCCATTGGGATACATTCCGTAACGATTTAAGGCAATATTTGTTCTGGCATTCTTTTGATATGGCACCATATATATAATCGAACAAGTACAGAATTTTAAATATTTAGGATGTCACATATCTTACAATTGGGAAAATTATATACATGAAAAAAATTATAAATTTCAAAGTATGTGTGGGACTATTAAAAGAACACTACAAACAAAAACAACAAAAGAAACAATGCTAAAGTTTTATGAGGTAGTGGCAGTTCCCATTGTGACATATGGATCAGAGAATTGGGCCATGAATATATTACATAGAAGATTACTAGAAACATCAGAGATAAAGTTCCTCAGATACGTTCGAGGATATACTCTAAGAGACCACATTCCTAGTGAAACAATTAGACAAGAACTCAACATTTTTAATCTAAATGAAAAAATACAAAGCTATAAACAAAAATGGTATGAACATATTTTAAGAATGGACTCTTCTAGGCTAACAAAACAAGCACTGTTATACCAACCTTTAAGGCTATAGAGATGTGGGACGTCCTAGAAGACAATGGGAAGATGAAATCTGAGAGCGGAACAGGCCTACCATGAAGATGATGATATATATATTTCTAAAGTATACATACAACCACATATCTACAATCATATATATATATGTATAATTCAAATTTAACAACGAAAAGAAAAAAGTAACTCACGCGCAAGCGCACACACACACACACACACACACACTCCTTCCCCTGCATAATAAATGTATTATAAGATTATTCAACTTAATTATAATACAATTGAAATCTGAAACAAATGTTATATTGAATATTAATAAACATATTTCTTCATTGAACTTCAATTTTGTTATGTCTCATTTCCCTAAGTGTCCATAAATGTGCACGTTTTCACTTCGTGCCTGACCCTTCCGACCTGATACCAACATGTCACTCTCCCATAATTCGATCTGAGAAACTCCTCAGTCAGCAATTGTGATCCCATTTTTTTCTGTCTCTCTAAAAATGCTATAATATTTTGCAAATCTTCCCCCTACTACACAGAAGTCACAGTTGAGTGTCGTCTTCGCTTGTTAAATTATGGGACATCCACCCCCCCCAAGTCCAATCATGTAATAACACTTCAATCATCCCCATGCAAAGTGTCGATATAGTTATCTCTAAGAAGGGAACTGTTAACCATTGCCTGCCGAAACCTATCTTGAAATTTCTTCCAGAAAAGCGTTGTGATGTACCAAGATAGTGTCCAAAAAAGTATCTGCTGTTTTTAGTTGCAAAACAATAAAATCCAGCGCCAAATCTCTCATTCAAGCCACAGCGAAGTAATGCAACTCCTGACTCTGTAAAATAGATAACCCTGACAACCTGCCCGCCACACTTCACTCCGTTTTAACATGCAAGGAGTTGATCTGCTTCGCACAGTTGGTTACTATTACTGGATTTCGGCATCGATTTCTGTGCCTTACAGTTAAAACCGCCGCAGATAATTTTTTGAACATGACATTTGTACATCACAGCGCTTCTCTTGGGCGGAATTTCGGCTTGCAATGGTTGACAATTCCCTTGTAAATAGTAGTGGAAATTCTTATATTCCATGTGGCACAAATGGAAAATAAAATACGTGCATGGAAGCTTCTTGTAGGAAACCAGAAGGAAAACGCCCAGTTGATACAATAATAATGAGGTGGGAGAATAACATTAATTATGATTTGAGGGAAGTATATTATACAGGGAATGATTCGAAAACATTAGCTCAGGATGTGGATGTATGGAGAGCTTATGTCCGCGCGGTCATGAACCTATGGGTTCGATAGTGCCAGTGAGTTAGTTAGTTAGTTAATTCTTATATTTCCCGAAAAAAACTTAATATAACAATTGGAGACCAGAAATAATTGCCATATTGAAGTTTTGGTTATTAATGCTACAAACTTCATTGAGCCTCAATTTTGCCATCTTTCAATTTTCTCATTGTGCCCAAATCTACTTGAATAAATGTAAATATTGATCTTCAATCATACATTTATTTAAGGATTCTACAATCGCATAGTATCTTCAATACTAAGTTATTTCTTTTAAGCTACTTAAATTAATAAATGAATGCTTAAATAAATAATATAGGAAAAGCAAGCCTATATTATAAATGTTTGTCCTCGTGAGTGAAAGAGAAGGCCACATGGTCTTAACCCCATCAGGCTAAATAAATAAACCATTATCATAAAGTAATGAGACGAACAAACGTTTGTATTTAATATTTAATTTTAGGAAGTGATATTTTGAGATTATTTTAATTATATTATTTTTAGTCTGGACATCTTACCTCAATATTAATGTTGATTTGTTCTTGAACATGTTTCAAAACAATTCTGTTTTATCGTCAGCTTTTCCAGTCTGGAAAGGCCACATGGTCTTAACTCCACCATTCTAAATAAATAAATAAGTCATTGTTATAAAGTAACGAGACGAACAAACTTTTGTATATTCTTTTCGAGAAAGGCGTATATTTGCGTATAAAGCTGACGATAAAACAGAATTGTTTTGAAACATGTTCAAGAACAAATCAACATTAATATTGAGGTAAGATGTCCAGACTAAAAATAATATAAAATTTTGCATATTTTTTTCGAGAAAGGCGTATAGTTGCGACTAAATTTCTATATTATATTTTGATTATATTTACTTCAAATAAATTGAACTTGTAGTCTGAACACTTACAAATTTCGAAAGAAAGGAAATACATTTTCATTTACATTGCGTACAGGTCTGCTTGGCAGTACGTGCATATGTTTTTCCATGAATAAAAATAAAAAATAAAAATAAGAATAATACGTACATGGCTCCACTACCTACTAATCATACGCAAAGAAGGCTAAAACAATGATTATATATAAGTCTACCATAAACAACAAAACACATCTACACCCATACATAAAAAACCATGTGTTTAGAAAAAAAAGTATAATTTTGTTCAATAATAAACAAATTGCTACAGATCAGATTAAAAGAACACGTAAACCCACACTCACACACCCACACACACACCACTCACACATACTACCTCCCCCCACCCCTGCAGACAGCAAATGCATTAGTAGTCGATTCAACTAAGGCTATTATTATATAATCACTTGTATTACGTATCTACGTATTTACATTGTTTATTTGTTATTTATAGCCCATTTTGACATATGGATGTGAAACATGGATAATGGGGGAAACAATGAATGCAGTCTACAATGTTTTTAAAGAAAAATATTGAAGAGGGTGTATGCCCTAAATGGGTCTGGCGAAAACGCTATAATCAGGAGTTGTATCCATTATTCGAAGATGTGGAAATTAGTATTGTATTGTAAGCCCATGTTTTCCCCTTTACAGAGATTTAGGCGCTCTCCCCCTACAGGGAAGAATTTGAACCATACTAATTTAGTTACACTTGTTTTCTTATAGATGTCATTTTGAGTGGTCCGTAGTCAGTGTTCCGCCTCATACTGACATCTAGGATACCAAGGTAGTACTGGGACGGGAAAATTCGGTAAATTTTGCTTAGAGACCTTTTCATTCAGGCTTAAGGATCTTTTTACGAGCCTGAAAATATTCAGACTCGGGACCCACGGCTTAAAGTCCCTCACGGAGGACTTGCTCCTTGGATTTTTCCGTCCTAAAAAATCCATCGACCCCTGCCGGCTTTGAGCCAGCGACCCTCGGGACCAGAGGCAAGGAGCATAACCACTAGCCCATCGCGGCCGACTGTGGAAATTAGAAAATGTAAATTCATTAAATTAACCAGGCTACGATGGGCAAGGCATATAAGAAGAAAGGAAGAGTCATAAATATGTAAAAGGATATGGTTCACTCAATCAGTGGGCAAACGAAATAGAGGAAGACCGAAACTACGATGGAAGGATGAGGTGGATGGAGATGCTAGAGAGTTAAGATTGAGAAATTGGTGGAGAGATGCACAGGACCAAGCTACTTGGAGGAGGCTCCTTAAGGAGGTCAAGACTCAGGAATGAGTTGTTGCGCCAGTGATAATGATTATAATGATGATGATATTTATTACGCATCCTTAAACAGGAAGAATACAAATTGGGTGACAATCTCAATATTATGATTCTCTCTATAAAACTAGTCATTTTTATTAAGGATATATTATTCTCCATAAAATATTTACATGTAAAATTAATGTGTACTCTAGCAGCAGACTCTTTAAATATACATATATACAGAGTGTTGCAAAAAAACGCCGACAACGGAGATATGTTGATCATTTTTAATACGGTACCAATGTCCGAAAATGATGCATTTTCACACTATGACTAGTTAATTATGTCTCAAGATCAGCGTTAGTTCGAAGGATTTGAAGACTCATTACTTGACTACGCCTCACATGTACAGAAACTGTGATACGTCGGTTCACAACGGAATATGGCTACAACAGATGGAGCTCCAGCTCACTTCGATGCCTATGTGAGGAGACATTTGGATACCACGTATCCAGGTGGATGGATTGGCAGAGAGGGACCAGTCCCATGGCCTCCGATATCACCTGATCTTAACCCTCTTGACTACTTTTTGAGGGGCGACATTAAACAGTCTGTTTATCAGACTCCAGTAGAGGCACGAATGGATCTTATAGTACGAATCCACACTGCTACACTAATAATCCAAACGAGGCCAGGCGTATTTGAACGTGTGTCAATCACTACATCGCCGATGTATGCTCTGCAATGAGATGGGAGGTGGATATTTTGAAAACTTGATGTGATTGTGACAGTATTGTCAAGTATTGAGTCTTGAAATCCAACTAACGGAACTCTTGAGAAGTTAGCAACTCATAGTGTGAAAATGCATAATTTCCGGACATTGGTACCTTATTAAAAATGATCAACATATCTCTATATACCACCTCACCTCCGTTGTTCGGTGTTTTTTTGCAATACCCTGTATATATACCTTGAGTAGCTACTTCTACGTATTTACATTGTTAAAATATCTGTGCACAAGACAAAATACAAGCACAAGTCTTTATATTATACAACAATAGACACTGAGAAGCACGCCACGGGCGACAGAACTTATATTTCCAACTCGCCATATGCGTTTTATGGAGAATGTGTTTTAGGCAACAAACTATCTGCACTTAATACTACCTTATGTATACGCCTTCTGCATAACAATGTAATCTTTATCATTTCTGTTATGTTATTCTTGTATTTATTTGAAATAGAAAGCAAATTATAGGACAAAGTGAATTTTTCTTAATCAAAATAAGCTATTTTCCTTACATTGTTGGACAAAAAGCGCTCTTGGTATTATTTTCACCATATTTTACGATAGACCATATCATATTCAGGTTGGAAAGTTATAGATAGATAGATAGACAGACAGACAGACAGATAGATAGATGGGTCAGAAGGTAGTATTAGGGGCATTTAAATGATATGTCGTTATTTATATAATATATATATATATATATATATTATATATATATATATATATATATATATAGGCACTAGCTAATGCTCCGAGTGCGTTGCTACGCGCAAATAAATGAAATACGGTATTAAAGGTTAATTAAATTGTATGGTATATGCTGAGGCGAACCAAACATGGCGGTTTAAGATTTCAAGTAAACAGCCACTTCTAATTGTCGCATTTCGCTAATTTTTTTGATAACACCTAACTCGGTTTATTCTTATAGGATAGGATGTGAAACATCTAAAATTGTGACCACTTGAGCGATTTTTAAATGTTCTCTTCAGATGAACTCCTACACTTAGTGGTTTTAGAGGGTCCAATTGTGAAACTAAAACATTCAGGGACCCAATCAAACACACAAAATTTCATCAAAATCGGTCCAGTGGTTTAGGCAGTTTTTAATTTCGGATTTCAAGTAAACCTCCACTTCTGATTGTCGGATTGCGATCATTTTTTGACAATACCTACCTCGGTTTTATTTTCATAGAGTATAATGAGTTTCGCTGTGAAACATCGAAAAATGTGACCGCTAGAGCGATTTTTCAATTTTCACTTCAGGTGAACTCCTATACCTAATGGTTTTAGAGGGTCCAATTGTGAATCTAAACCATCAACACACATTAGACATACACAAAAATTTCATCAAAATCAGTCTTAGTCGTTTCGTTTTAGAGGAGTTCAGGATCAAGCACACGTACAGAGTATATATATATATATATATTAATAATAATTATTATTATTATTTGGGAGTAGAAAAAAAAAATTGATTTTAAAGCTTATATCTACTGAAATTGATTTTTTAGACTCTCAACTATACATTCTAAATTGGAAAAAAAATCAGAAATACAATCATCAGACAACAAATGAAAGTCCAGAATTCAATATTATATTTTGTGAGATACAGACAACCAGAATGGTATGGTCATATACGTAGGATGCCAGAGATAAAATTTCCCAGACAATCTTTGGAATGGATTCCACCTAGGAAAGAAAAAAGAGGTCGACCTAGATTTAAATAGATGGATGATGTAAGAAGAGATATGAGGTAGATAGGTCTGGAAGAATTGGAATGGGAAGATAGAGAAGAATGGAGAAAGAAGATACAAATTTAAAAAGCTTTGAGCACAGGAAGATGTTTTATTACACTGTAATCCTGTTTATAAATAAATTAATAATAATAATATATAATAATAATAATAATAATAATAATAATAATAATAATAATAATAATAATAATAACTAATCTAATCCATTGACTCTGTCGAAACCGTAGATTCATGGCTGCGCGGACATAACCTCTCCATACACCCTATCCTGAGCTAATGTTTTCAAATCATCCCCTGTATAACCTACTTCCCTCAAATCGTGTATAATGTTATTCTCCCACCTCATTCCTGGCCTATCAACTGGGCGTTTTCCCTCTGGTTTTCCTATCAGAAGTTTCCATGAACCTCTTTCATCCTCCACATGTGCCACGTGTCCTGCTCATCGCAACCTACGAGACTTAACTGTTCACATTATATCTGGCTTCCTTAAGATATCTTGTAGCTCACTATTATGTAGTTTACTCCATTCACCTGTCTGTTCATCTGTTTTTGGTCCAACAATTTTCCTGAAAATTGTATTCTCAAATATTTGTAATTGTCTTTCCTCCCTTAAAGTAAGAGTCCATGTTTCGCATCCATAAATAATAACAATAATAATAAATGTATTAAGGCACAATATGTTTTGTTGCTTCATGTTAGTTTGTATTTTATTTACGGGGTTTTCTATACAAATGTGGGATTGGGATACCCATTACTTAATATTTGCTGTTGTATTTCTTGATAATTAAATGTGTTGAAGAATTTAAATATCTTGGATCTATAATAGATAAATCTGGTACTTGTGAAAAATATATTATTAACAGAGTAAATTGTGCAAGGAAAGCGATTAGATTCTTGAATGGTCTTTTATATAGAAATTTGACCAGAAAACAAAAAAAAGATATTATACAGGCAATAATAGAAAGTATACTTACATATGGATCAGAAAGCTGGACAATAAATGAAAGGATGCAGAAAAGAATCTTGGCGACAGAAATGGATGGATTACGGAGAAGCATGAGAATATCCAGGCCACAACATTTCGAAATACATATATCAGACAGGAAATGGATGCACAAGAAACTGTTATCCATAGGATAACAAAGAAAGCTCTACAGTGGTATGGATATGTACAACGGATGTCGGAGGACCAGTGGCCTAAACAGGTGTTGGATTGGATGCTACCAGGCAGAAGGAAGAGGGGGAGAAGTAGAAGAGCATGGCATGAGGGAATATATGATGCCATGATGAAGAGGGGTATGGAAGATGGTCAATGGGAAGATAGGAATCTCTGGAAAGCAGGAATCAAGGGCAAACTGCTGTAAAGTGGATAGCCTGTATTAGGTAAGTTAGTTCTTGAAGTACGTTTATTATCTGCGCCGGCTTCGTTGAAATATTATTTTTGTAGGATTACCATTACTCGCATGTCTCGGATAAGACGAAGGTATTTGAAAGGATCATCCGGTTAGGTTCAAGTATAGGTTTGGTTAGCTCTCGGGTTCACAATAAGGTTTTCTTCAGAGGATTCAAGGTATTCTGAATAATTGTTTTCTCGTAAATAATAAATTATGTTTGATTAATATTTTGAGTTTATTTCTCGTAGTAGTTCCTTATTCTTCCAAATTAACTTACTTTTACCGCTGGAAAATGAACATCGCTATATTCTTTTTATCACTACTATTTGTTTTAAAATGCAATCATTTAAGTTATTTAATTTAACATTAGGCAAATGGATGATGAAAGATTACCGAAGAAAATAATTGAATGGAAACCATCAAGAACGAGAAGGAAAGGACGACCAAATCTCACGTGGATCCAAGGGATTAGAGAAACTTTGAAGGACTGGGAAATAGATGAAGAAATGTGTTATAATAGAGACGAATGGAGGAAAATTATAAAACGAAATTGAATACAAATCATTGGTGCCGGAAAAATGTATAACATTGTTAAAACCGGAAATATATATATTATACTTATATCTATGAATTAAGAGTATTTGAGAATAGAGTTCTTAGGAAAAATGTTGGGCCAAAAAGAGATGAACGGACAGGTAAATGGAGAAAACTACATAATAGTGAGCTACATGATATGTATAGAAAGCCAGATATAATAAGAGTTAAGTTTCGTAGACTGCGATGAGCAGGACATGTAGCACGAATGGGGAATGAAATTACTGCATAGAAGCTTCTTGTAGGAAAACCATCGGGAAAACGCCCAGTTCGTAGAACAAGAATGAGGTGGAAGAATAACATTATACACGATTTGAGGCAAGTAAATTATACAGGGGGATGATTGGAAAACATTAACTCAGAATAGGGATGTATGGAGAGCTTATGTTCGCACGGCCATGTACCTACGAGTTCGATAGATCCAGTGAGTTAGTTAGTTATTCCTTATTCTTCCAATTAACTTCGTTTTACCGCTGAAAAATAAGCATCATTGTATTATTTTTTATCACTACTATTTACTTAAGAATTCAATTATTTAAGTTATTTAATTTAACATTATCATTATATCAATCTTCCCGTGTTGGAGATTAATTTATGTTAGACCGCATCCTGCCAGGTCAAATTCAATTGAAATAATGATAAATCGTCATATATAAAAAATGTAGATATTAATTAAATCACATGACTATATACTCTACTATTGGTTGATGCCGGTTCGCTCATGGTAGAATATGGTAACTCAGGGATGTTTATAACGGGCTTCCAATATAAACCCGGACCGGCCTCACGGGGTTTCACCCGTCAGGCAGCGCTCTCTCCTCGACCGCATTTCACTCTGCCAGCCGCTCGTCCTTGAACTAGTCAGTTTACTATCGTTCGACAAAATGAGACGTCAGCTGACATTAGAGCAGCGCATTTATGTGTGTAAATGTTATTATAAATACGAATCAGCTCGTTGCGTTCGCGAGGAATTTATTTGGAACTTCCCTGGACAATTACCTCCTTCCAGATCGACAATCCACGATCCTGTGACTAAATTTGAGACCACTGGTTCAGTACAAAATAAGAAACACACGCGAAGGCGTACGGTTCTCACCGAAGAAAAATTAGACGAAATTGGCGAAAGACAAAGACAAAGTGTACAAAACAAATCCGCACACATTGGAAGAACTGAAGAACAACATAAGAAATGAAATCAGAAACTTGACAGTGCCCGAACTACAGCGTGTCAATCTAAATGTGTTTACTCGGTATAATGCCTGTTTAACTGCGGGAGGACAACATTTCCAGCATTTTCTATAAGGTAAGAAACAGTTCAAGGACGGGTCACAGTCAGGGTGAATTGCGGGAGAAAGAGACAGCACCGCGTGCCGGGTGAAACTCCGTGAGGCCGGTCCGGTTTTATATTGGAAGCTCTGTATTATTTATGTAATTATAAATACATTTAAACTTATTACTTCAGTTTATTGAATAATTTTGCACTATTAATTTACAGAGAATTACAATCGTTTTATATCTCACTAATATTTGGAGTGTAGTTGATGAGATTATTTAAGTCCACGCGTATTTAATATCACTTAAAATTCCGAATTACTAATTATCTTGGATTTTAAAATACTTAAGATTTTAAAATTTACTAAAGGTCGCGGACGGTTTCTGAAGAACTTGCTTATTGTAGAAAGTATGAGCGTGAGAGCGTTGTTTCACGGCATCGCGGACGGTTTCTCAAGAACTTTCTTATCGTAGGACGTATGAGTATGAGAGTGTGAGAAAGTTTTCACACGCGTCCTCGCCTTATAAGGGCACTGGTTCCTCCCATAGAGTTATCTACCCCACTCCAAAAGTATATGTTATTCATTATACCTTATAGGGGTAGGTATCATTCGTTTGGGGTTCCTATGTTGGTAATAGACTCATGTGCACGCATGTGCGCCTTCCAGTTATTACTATTAATTATATTTTAGTATTTAGAGTCTACAAATTCCTGCTACATGGTCCGGTTCCTAATCATCACACTATATAATCATTGCAGCATATATACTTTACACTCCCTACTATCTCCTCCTATTTGAATTAGTCATTTCGAAAAGGGATCATCTACAGTTGATAAAATTTTACAGGAGAGCAGAAAAAAACCGAATCAACTTGTTCGGGATAATGCATTGAATCTGAAATTGCTATTGAATGAAGTCAGAAAGTGGTAAAGGAATAGTATATTTGATCCGTTCTCACGCACAAACGATGGAAGTGAGTACCGGTATGTAAACATGGAATAACAAAAAAAAAAGTGAATGTCATAAAAAATAGTAGATGATCCTTCTTCAAAATGACTCAATCATTTAATTTATTACTAGAGTATGCCATCAATCTTTAGAGCGTGAGGAAGGTCTACAACTATATGAGATTAATGAGCTATTAGTTTATGCTGATGATGTAATGTTATTAGGCGATAGCGAGGAGATACTAAGGATCAACATGAACACTCTATTCAGTAACACTAAGAAATTGGGGCTAGAAGTAAACATCAATAAAACTAAATATGTGGTCACATATAGAAATACATTATATATTGGAAATGGACAATTAAATGACAAGTGATGGAAAGTTTGAAGAAGTGGCTGAATTCACCTAAATTAACTAACTAAATCATTGGCACTATCGAACCCGAAATACCAAGGAACAATAATTACAAACAGGAACGAGATGCAGAAATAAATTAAACATAGATTAAATTCTGGAAATGGATACTGTTACGCATTACATGGACTTTTGTCATCTCAACTTTTCTCAAAAACGTTAGACTCAAAATATATAAAACTGTTATTACCCCAGCTATATTATATGGATGCAAAACTAGGATTCTTACTTTAAGGGAAGAGGAAATGTTACAAATATCTGAGAATAAAGTTCTTAGACAAAATTTTGAATCAAAGAGAGACGAACATACAGGTGAACGGAGAATACCACTTAACAGTGAGTTACATTATCTTTATGGGAAACTAGATGTAATATATGAAGAGTCTACGATGAGCAGGACATGTGACACGAATGGGTTATGAAAGAGTGCTATGGAAATTCCTTGTAGGAAAACCATACGGAAAACACCACGTATGTAGGACAAGAATGAGGTGGCAGAATAACATTAACCGCGAGTTCAGGAAGGTAAATTATACAGGGGATGACATTGGCTCTAGATAGGGATGTATGGAGAACTACGTCCGTGCGGACATGAATATACGATTTCGACAATGCCAGTGAGTTAGTTTACATCCTATCTAAAATATGTTTAATTCTATTTACATACTAGCTAATACCCGGCGTGCGCTGCTACTCCTAAATAAATGTTAATGTGTTTTTATCACCAGCCTCGAGCTGCTATGCTTGCCCGGAAATCAGCTTATCCCGATCTTCTTGGCATCAATGAAAAACAAAAATGGTTATTGGGAGTTATCCGTAAGAGATAAACATATGCTGTCGCGGACTTTTTTGTAGAGATTTTTGTGATATTCAATTCCGTGTAAAATGTGGTGTATTTTAGTGTATTTGTTAAGGTTTAGGCAGCGTAAGCCATTTAAGGGTCAAAATAGGGACTTTATTTCACGTTTTTACTAGAAAGAGTGATTTTTAGGTGTGAAGGGGTTGAGTATTATGTTCATCCTCGGTATCTCTGAACATTTTTTTCAAAAAGCCCCATCACAATCGGATGAACGGTATGGCAGAGCACGCTTGCCCGGGAATCTACTTATCCGGATCTTCTTGGAATCGATGAAAGACAAAAATGTTTATTGTGAGTTATCCGTAAAAGATAAACATGTGCTGTCGCAGACTTCCTTTTGGAGAGTTGTTTTTTGAGATATTCAATTCTGTGTGCATTAATTTGGTGTATTTGTTATGGTTTAGGCAGCTTAAGCCATTTAATCGTCAAAATAGGGACTCAATTTCACGTTTTACGCTACAAAGGGCGATTTTAGGGGTGAAGGGGTTGAGTATTAGAGCTCGCTTATAGCCTTTGTTCATCCCGGGAATCTGCTGAACATTTTGCAAAAAACCCCATCACAATCGGATCAACGGTATGGCCACGCATAAAATACGAACAAACAAACCAACCAACAAACAAACATTGATTTTTATATATTAGATTCATAACTGGATAAGCATTATGAAAATTACTTTTACATTCTTAGACTTTTTTATTTAATATATCATCCAGAATCTGTAACTAAATACCAATAGAGCGTGTATGTCTTTCGTTGTATGTAGTAATACGGTCATTACAGCATTCGCTGAATTTTAACGTGTTTTGAAATAATGATTACATAATTTTGAATGTAATAATAAAAATAGTATTTTCCTTAACGACCTAAAATAAAAAAAAACTCTGAATTTTGGGATTTAAATATAAGATCTGCCAAATATACGTTCATTAATGAGTTATCCACATGTATATTCGTCCCAAATTAAAAATTAGTAACAATCTCAAACTGTTACTCTATTATTCAACTCTTTATTATAAAATGTTTGTTATTGTAGGCCTATTTGTGAATTGTACTCTATGTTTACACGAAAAACAAATATTCAATCAACCCTTAAGTACGTTTTATAGATACAAAAGACACCATTTCAACTGGAACAAAACTAGTTTCAGAATCATTGCTTTATTCTAAAAAGGCAGCATGGTGATAAAATATTAAATACTCGAGTAATTATCTTAATTTCCTGCTTTTAATATCACTTTAATTTCAGCAGAATTTTAATGGTGTAATATAGGCTCCACTAAACTCCAGAGTAAGTCAATTACCTCACATCAATTATTTCAAACAACTTGCATTAAAATTTCTTATTGCCTTCAAATGTATTAATCATTTAAAATGCAATTTTGAGTTGTCCCGTCTGAGAGATATTTAATAATAAGTACGATATCGGACAATGTGCATGTTTTTGTTCACTCTAAGTTTTACATAAATCTGTAAGTGAGTTTACTTTCTTTTTGCCCACATTAAATTATATCGGTCACATTTTGACTAATATATTTTGCACTTGCACTTTTCTTCCGGCTCGTGGTATTTTTCTGTCTGGCAAATTCGGTGGTGCAAACCATGTACTGCAAATCTCGTCATAGTGTGACGCAAGTCATATCTAGCTTGCGTCCACTCTCTCTAAGTAGATCATCGGGTCCGTGGAGAAGAAATCCGGTCATACTTCTTGTTTCTTCTTGTTAAGTTCTTGTAGTAGTTCTTTATAAGCTTCTATGTTTGGTAGAAGCAGATCTTGAAGTAATTCCACTGTAAAAAATTGTTCCTTTGCCAGCATATATGTGAGGCGCGATGGAGTATGCTTTGATATATTTAATGATTTCTTGAGGAAATTAATTTTAATTTTTTTCTGTCTTCCAAGTTTTTCTTTTTTAGGTAATCTTATATATAAAAATTAATGTTTGTTTGTTTGTATATTTGTTTGTTCGTACTTTATGCGCGGCCATACCATTGATCCGATTGTGATGGGTTTTTTTGCAAAATGTTCAGGAGATTCCCGGGATGAACATAGGCTATAAGAGAGTTGTGATACTCAACTCCTACACCCTTAAAAATAGCCCTTTGTAGTGGAAAACGTGAAAAAAGTAGCTCTTTGGAAGCTTAAATGGCTTACGCTGCCATCATAAGAAATACACAAAATGAATGTACACGGAATTGAATATCTCAAAAAGCTCTACAAAAAAGTCCGCGACAGCATATGTTTATCTATTGCGGATAACTCACAAAAGCCATGTTTGTCTTTCGTTGGTACCAAGAGTCTCGCGCCGTAGCCGAGCGGTTAAGGCATTAAGTCTTGGCGCAGAACTACGGGACTTCGCTGGTTCGAGTCTCTACGGAGGAAGAAGTTTTTCTCGTGGAATTTCGGTCAGTATGGGACCGGTACACAGTGGGTCAGAAATGAAATCTAGCTAGGGGGGGGGAGAACTGTTTTGACTAACTCTCATCAATTTATCTTTTTTTTTCACTCTAATATAATTGTTATATGATGGTTGAATTGAACGTTCGGGCAGGACAACATCTGCCGGGTACGCTAGTCCCAAATAATCTCTAATCCATAGGTTATGATTGGTGCTACTTGTATATGAAACAGGGCAGTGGCTGTATTCAGTGATAGCTTGCTCAGACTTTTTATACTATTGGTTGTCGTTCTGGCTGTTAACGTTCGCTCTTTGATGTGTAGATCATGTATATCTCCTCGACTTTGCAGCGTGATTCCCAGATATTTGAAATGGGTGACAGTTTCAAGTTGGTTATGATATTTAGGACCCCAAAAAACCCACTTGATTCAACTCTAACTGATTATTACTTACAAAATTCATTGTTAAACACCGTTGAGTTTATTGTGTCAAAGATTACATTATTAAAATAAGTACTTAATTTTTATTTTACCCGATGGAGTTAAAACCATAAGGTATTCTCTTCCACTTCGCCAGGGTTAAATTATACATATAATAACAATTATGATTATCTACATGTTGATTAATGATACATAATAGATATAAGCTACACAATATAAAGTTGACAAGGGAAAGAAAGAAAAATAGTAATAATCTTCTTCTTCTTCTTAAACATAATTTGTAGGATTTTCATCCTGTTTATTTCCAAAATCACTCCTCGGATGAAGACATATTGGATGTGCATTCACTGTCTATCCATCTCTTGGCTGGTCTTCCTCTTGTTCTTCTCCCGTCCATTGTCTATCTTCTTTAACTCATTTTGCAAGTCGGTTGACTTTCATTCTTTCTATATGACCCTTCAAATATTTTCGTCTATCTATAATAATAATAATAATAATAATAATAATAATAATAATAATAATAATAATAATAATATAATAACCTATAATTAGTTTAAGTTATTGGCTTGGTAAGAAAAGTTTAAAATATAAATAACAAAAGAATACATGGAACACGGTCATATATTATACATTATTATATATTATACATATATTGTCTAAGGAAATATGAAGTGAGTTTTGTTTTGAACTGTTTTGAGTCGGACAGTCCTTGATATATGAGGGAAGGGAATTCCAGAGTCGGGTGGCTGAAACAAGGAAGGATGAAGGATGTTCGATGTAGAGAAACAGCTAGAGTTAAATTTTCTCTCGATCGTGTGTTTAAGTTATGGTGGGAGGATAACGAATGAAAGGTAGTAGAAATATAAAGGGGTGATGAGGTGGACAAAGTGTTGTATAACAAGCAGAGGCAATGTATTTTTCGCCTGTCTTCCAATCGGAGCCAAGACAACATTTCAAATGCTGGTGTTATGTGGTCTGATTTACAGAGTTGCATGAGATCTCAGTCATCCTCAACTAATTTCAAGGTTAAAATACGTATAGTGCGTGAGATTTAAGTATGTGATTAACATTTATAAATCTCGCTGGCTGTTTCTTGCTTTCAATGTACAAAAGTACGTTTCACTACAAAATATGATGCAGAGATGATGTCAACATTCAGTCGTAAGTTTCTTGAGTCAAGTAACAAACGTTATAGTTCGTCATTCAAATACGTACAAGCTGTCAATTACAAACTTAGATCTCACACACTTTCAGATCATGTTCCATATGGAGTCATTTGAAAAACTAAACATGGAACATGTTCTACTAAGTATTTTGATATTGCAATTAGTTTAGGACGACTGACATCTCAGGTGCCACTAATTTTAATATATTGAACACTCTCCAATACTGTTATTTTAACACAGTTCCAATAATGGATCATATTATAATGATATTGTGAAAAGAAAGATTAATGTCTGAATCAGGTCGCCGAACCGTGGACCTCAAGTTCTTGTGCCTAGTGTAGATAGAAAATATTAAATAACACCGTTTACTGTTTATAAAAGTGGTGGTGTACAATTCTCAAATATAGATACTTCTAAACAAAGCCGGCCGTTAGCGATTGTAGTGACACCTACCTGGCAGCGGACGAAACGAGAATTATAGATTTGCATATGTGTAAAGAATTGTTAATATTTGTGCCAAGTCTAGAATGGTGTAGTGGGCTGCGCACTAGTACGGAGAACCAGAGGTCCACGGTTCCATTCGTGGTTCTGACATTATTTTTTTCTTTTCACAATATCATTACAATATTATAATTTTAATATAACCGATTAGATTTATTAAGTATTAGATAAATTAATTCATTTTTGTATTTTTAATTTATAAAGAGCATAATTTTAATCAAGAAAGAAGAAGAGGTAGATAAAGAGATATAAGGTAAAGAAACAGAAAATGTAATGCCTATATATGTAACTTACATATTTCTTTTAAAAAATTATACGCGAGTGGTCATATAGACCCGTGCGGATATGTGTATGAGTCTTTCCATAATATATTATCACATTTGTACCTCTCATACTTTATAAACGGAATATTTGAAATGATTTTGAAACTTTAAAAAATCGTCTTCTTTGAAATAAATGCCCACCCATATCCTGTATTACAAAGTTTCTTAACTACACTTTGAAGATAATTTTTTTATAAATTTCGCAACGAGTGTTATTTTAATCGGATATTAAAATCACATTCATTATGAAATGTCATAAATTTTATAATATACAGCAGAGAGAATAATAAATTTGATTTTACAGATGCGGATCTTATTTACCTGAAAAAGGCGGTTTTTAATTTAGAAATTAATTCAAATCCTTTATTTACATAGTTTGGGTGATGAAAATAGGTAAAATATGCCGTTCATTACAGTGGAATAACCTATATTCAGTATAGAAGTAAAAAAGATTTTACACTACTATATAAAAAAAGTTCTAGTTTATAAAACAACTAATTAAGATTAAAATACAAACAAAATATATTGACTAGGAGCAAATCTGTATGTATAATATGTAAGTAATGGAATTTATTGAGATTTCTAAAAAAAACAAAAGAAGGAAATGTATTTTCATATACATTGTGCACGGGCCTACTTAGCTGTATGTGCATTTTTCCATTAATAAAATAAAAAAAATAGACTTATGAATATATTAACAAATAAATACATGGCTACACATTTACACTCATAGATAAAGAAGGTACAAAAACAATGCGTGTGTGTGTATATATATATCATCATCATCATCATGAACAAATTCGTTTTAGGCCATGTGGTATATATATCCATCCATCCATAGTAATTCTGCCCCAAGGCAAGTCTTTCACTGCAATCATAGCATTTTTATACTATGCTTGCAGCTTTACTAGGGAATTGTAGGTGTGGTAGCTTCCCGTTGCTTTCCACATCGGTGAAGGATGGTGGTGATGATGATGATAATGATAAAGATGATGATGATGGCCATATGATTTCGGGAACCATTTGGGCCTTAAAGTTTTCCTGACATTTGTCTTTCTTACAGGTGAGGAAAAACCTCAATAAAAAACTGCCCCGACCGGGGATCGAACCCGGGCCCGCTGCGTGACAAGGCAGTGGACTATATGTATATATATATATATATATATATATATAGGCTATATATATATTAAAATTCATTTTTTTGTATTGAGCAATGCAAGCTTAATATGACATGGTAAGAAAAATAAATGCCTTAACGGGATTTGAACCCGGACCTCTCGATTGGTACTCGATGGTGCTATCCATTACATCACCAGACAAATCCAATACAAACACTTAAGAAAAATAAGTGTTTGTATTGGATTTGTCTGATGGTGTAATGGATAGCGCCCTCGAGTACCAATTTAAGTGTTTGTATTGGATTTGTCTGGTGGTGTAATGGATAGCACCATCGAGTACCAATCGAGAGGTCCGGGTTTAAACCCCGTCCAGGCATTTATGTTTCTTATCATGCCATAAAGTCTACGTTTTCTATAACACATATGCAGTAATACACATCAACACTAGTACATAAAAAGGTCATGTGTATAGAAATAAAAAAAGTAATTTTAGTAAGTTGTGTATTGAAAATGGTAACGTCTGTTAGATAGACAACCACTCCGCCACTGAAGTGGTGCGGGCGAGCGTGTGCCTTCTCGGTCGTAAAGTTGTGGCTGCTTCCGCCGGGTTATTGATGTGTTCTGATATTTAATGGTAATGCATTCCGAACAAAATGGCAGGAAAGGAAAACAAAACACGCCAATTATTCCAGTTTCTCGCTTAATTTATTTGCCAGCTGCACATAACCACTGCATGCCTAGCAGATTAACAAACATCCCTCTCTGTTTCGTTTTGTTTCAGTGAACAACAAGAATCATATATTGAACTAGTTCATCTTGTCCACCAATGTGCTCCACTTCACTTCTAAACAAGAGTTATCGAGAGAAAGTATCCAAAACGTAAATGAATCGTAAAAATACTTTTAACCTTTTCGATTTAGACCATGTTATTTCTGTCAAAAACCGGAGAATCAGGATTGTAATGACTTTTTCTGATTTTGGACAGTCAAAATTAGTAAGAATAACGTTGCATTATTACATATATAATTCTTATGTACGTGTGTTTGTCACTGAAGTCCTCCTAAATAATAGGACCGATTTCGATGACATTTTTTGTGTATTTGAGTGGTTCCCTGGATAGTTTAGATTCAGTATTGGAAAGGACATACATTTGCATTTACGTTGCACACGGGCCCACTTGGCCGTACGTGCATTATTTTTCCATGAATAAAAAAATAAAAATAATTTCATTCGTTTTGAGAATTTTCTTCATCATTGAGGGTTTCTCCAAACAATCTTAATAATTAACATGAATTTTAAAAAATGCATAAATGATTACGAACTTATATACTATCAGTTTGTAACAAACATTCACAAATTTCCCTTAATTAAAGCTCTCCATCACTCTCTGTCCTCTGTGTCTTCATCTGTTACTCCAAATTGCCTCATTGAATTTTGAATGTTATTCTTCCAGGTTGTTCTTGGTCTTTCTTTCTGCTCCTTCTTTCAATTTTCCATACATAGACAACCTTTGGTAGTATTCAATCCTGCATTCTTCTTACGGTGTCCAAACCATTTTAGCCTTCTGTGTTCTATCTAATTCATTGTACTTCTTCTGCATTCATCCATTTTCTAATTTCTGTATTTCTAACTTTTTCCAGTCTATATTTTCTGGCAGCTCTTCTCGAAAAATCCATTTCAGCTGTAGTTTTTATGTTGACATGTGTAATTGCCCAACCTTCCGATTAATAAAACATTATGCGTTTAGTATGGACTTATAAATTAGTTGTTTTCTTCTGTTAATTATGTTTTTACTCCACAGTATAGAGTCTAGCATTACTGTGGGTTTTCTTCCATTACTAATCCTTTTTACTATTTCTTTATTTGATGTTCCATATTTCTCTATAATTTATCCCAAATAACAGAACTATCGCTCTTCTTTATCTTTACCACATCAATATATAATTTATCATTTGTTAAATACTCAGTTGTATTAAAAATAAAAATAATAATATATAAACAAATACCTAGATGGCTAAACAGGACCCGGTAGGTGGCGCTGAGATTGGTTTATAGGATTTTTTATATACTCGGACCAACGGATCTGTGCCCCTATAGCGCTGACATCGTTCTTAGAGAAGTACACGTCTATACTCACACCATTTCACCGCACTTCCCTCTCACTACGTTAAACAACAGCTATCGAGTAGGGATGTTGCCAAACTTCCCCCAGTGTCATGGCTCTTGAATATTGAATAATGCAAGGTTGGAGTTGAGTTGACAACACTGGAGTGAAAGTGCAAGAGAGAGATATAGGAATGCAGGGAGGGAAATGATTTTCCGAGGCAGAAATGGAAGTAGGCTTTAGTTCGCATATCTTACGGGGCACAGATCCGTTGGACAGACAATACCATAGGTGGCGCTGATGTCGACTTCTCCGTTATCTGATGTATGCCACTTGCGTCGCGTCGTAGCTTGGCGTTGTTAAATTAATATATTTTTTAAGAAACATTTGTTGTGTTGAGGTTATTGTTAAATATTTAAAAACAATAAAATGTACCTGTTGTGGCAGTCTTCCTCAACAAATTATATTTGTATAAAATATTCAGCTGGACCTTTCGGAACCGGTTCCCACTCTACAATATATTCGTCAAACAAAACCAGTACCCCAGTACCCAATGAACAGCTTATTTATTTATTTAGCCTGATGGAGTTAAGATCATGTGGTGGCCTTCTCTTCCACTCACCAGGACAAACATATGTTGCATCTCAATACAAAACAAATTACAATAATAGTACAAACCAAATAATTAATTATCTGTCAAACTGAACAATAATGAAAATAATGTGTAATAATATAATAAAATTAAATACAATTAAAATTAAACTAATGATATAATGTATACACAAATGAATAACAGCTCGAATTTCCTATTAATAAAAAGAAATTTAAAAAAATACATAGAAAGTAATATACTATATTGAATTAATATACCGTTTATACCGTTTATACTAGCTAATACCCGGCGTGCGCTGCTACTCCTAAATAAATGTTAATGTGTTTTTACTACCAGCCGTGCGCTGTTATACTTGCCCGGGAATCTGCTTATCCTGATCTTCTTGTCATCAATGAAAGACAAAAATAGTTATTGTGAGTTATCCGTAGAAGGTAAACATATGCTGTCGCGGACTTTTTTGTTATATAGATAGAATGCCAGAGAAAAGATTACTCAGACAAGCTTTGGAGTGGATTCCACCTGGGAAAGGAAAAAGAGGTCGACCTATATTTAAATGGTTGGATGATGTAAGAAGAGGTATGAGGGAGGTGGGTCTGGAAGAATTGGAATAGGAAGATAGAGAAGAATGGAGAAAGAAGATACAAATTTTAAAAAAACTTTGGACACAGGAAGATGTTTTATTGCATTTTAAACTTATTTATAAATATGAATTATTATTATTATTATTATTATCATTATTATTAAATTAATATAAAAATATGAAAAGAATGATATATAACAAAGAGGTTGAAAAATAAGACACTCATTACGTACTATAGTATTTGTAAAAAGAACGATGAATGAACACACTGTAGAATATATTAGGAGATATATTGGAGCCTGAAACACGTTTTCTGTGTTGACATCCATTTAAATACAAGCGAGGAGAGGTGTTTCTAAGGCGAATGAGTTAAATTATGGAAAATCAATTTTTAATGCCTAGAGTCTTGATTTGTGGCAACATGTTCTTTTATTGATTGCCACAAATGTAGAGAAATTCGTAAGCTATGAAACGTAATGGAAATCTATTTTTTTGCCTTTATTACTTTCATCTAATATTTCGTACTGTCTCCCATATTTTCGTGTTTTTATTGTTTTCTTATCTACTTTTACTTTATCATATTTTAAATTAGTGCTTCATTGTCAGGGATAAGTGTTTGTTATAAAACAGTTATAAACAATACACGGGACGGTGGAGATAATTTGTTACAAATCTTCTAATATATAATAATGCATGTTTGTTTGTTCGTATTTTATGAGCTGTCATACCGTTCATCCGATTGTGATGGGTTTTTTTTGCAAAATGTTCAGCAAATTCCCGGGATAAACTCAGGCTATAAGAGAGATGTGATACTCAACGCCTACACCCTTAAAAACGTGAAAAAGTAATTTTTACGCTTAAATTGCTTACGCAGTCTAAACCATAACAAATACACAAAATTAATGTACACAGAATTGAATATCTACAGCACATGTTTATCTTTTACATATAACTCACAATAGCCATTTTTGTCTTCCATTGATGCCAAGAAGATCGGGATAAGTAGATTCCCGGACAAACGTGAGCTGCCATACCGTTCATCCGAATGTGATGGGGATTTTTGCGAAATGTTCAGGATTTTCCCGGGAACATTATAGGCTATAAGAGAGTTTTAATACTCAAGTTCTTCACCTTTAAAAATCACCATTTTTTAGTGAAAAATGTAAAAAAAAGTCGTTTTGTGCGTTTAAATGGCTTTCTCTGCCTAAACGATAATAAATAAACCAAATCAATGTAGACAGAATTGAATATCTCAAAAGAACTTTACAAAAAGCCCGCGACAGCATATGTTTATCTTTTACGGATAGCTCACAATAACCATTTTTACCTTACATTGATGCCAAGAATATCGGGATAAGTAGATTCCCGGGAAAGCAGCAGCGCACAGCGGGAATTCTTTTACGGATAACTCAAAATAATGAATTTAGTCTTTCAGCTAATTTATACCAAGCACATCGGACTACGTAGATTTCCGGCCAACGTCGGGTAAACAGCACGGGATATCTGAAAATAATTATGATATAAATTTATATTTGTTCACTTTTACTTAATCAACTAAAGGTAAAAAGACATTATGATTTATTTAGGCGTAGCAGCGTACGCCGGGTATTAGCTAGTTGTATAATGAAGAGAGAATGTGCGCCTGAATAAGCATTACGAATATTTCAGTTTTTTTTTAATCTTGCTGAGTTTGGAGATAGATTTTTCTCTTTTTCCACACTTCAGGATGTGGTATCTTTCACGTTGTTTCTTGCACAATTCACATACACAACTTTCACAGGGCTCGTAGTGTTTCTTTTCGCACAATTCGTGGTGCAAACCATGGGTCGCTAATTTTATGATAATATGTCTCTGGGATTGGTTTTCCTTGGTCCAGGATCTGTCCAGTATCGCGCTTGAGCTATAAAAATCCTCGTGGATTTCCTTCATCCTTTCTTCTATCAGTTCGTTGTATGGGCCGGTGGATGGTAGCAGAAATTACAGTCAAAGGTATTCCAAGAAGAAAGTCTCTTTGGCGAGTTCATACACTAGCCAGGATTTCGTGTTTGTCCCTATGCCCAGAGCTTTCTTGAGATATCTTCCTTTTACTTATTTTAGCCTGTTGAGGTCGTTTTTCTTTAGTCCTCCCATATCAATTATTTTCTATATATTACGATTTAGTCCACCGCTGTGGTCTCGAGGTAGCGTGCTGCCTTGTGACGCAGCGGGCCCGGGTTCGATCCCCGGTCGGGGCAGTTTTTCTGGGTGAGGTTTTTGGGGTTTTTCCTCGCCTGTAAGACAAATGTCAAGAAAACTTTAAGGCCCAAACGGTTCCCGAAATCATATGGCCATCATTATCATCATCATCCTTATCATTATCATCATCATCATCATCATCCTTCACCGGTGTGGAAATCAATGGGAAGCTAACACACCTACAATTCCCTGGTAAAGCTGCAAGCATAGCATGAAAATGCTATGATTGCAGTGGAGGACCTGGCTTCGGGCAGAATTACTGTGGAAGGATGGATATTACGATTGGAACTATTTTCGCTTGAAATAGAGTCATTGCTGTATAAAGTTCTAGTAGTTGTAAGTTTGTTACAAATTATGTGAATACATTTTTTTGAATCTTATAATATTGTTTCCAACAGTCGATACATAAAATCCAACTGTGAAGAATGTTTTTCTTAAAACCCCTTCAACTATTATTGTATTCGAAGAAAAAGTTACCTGACTCTCCTCTGTCCCTTGATACAGACCGTAATTACGAGGTGGGGAACATGGTCGAAAGCATTCAAATATTATGCCAAGTACTTTGAACAAATTTAACTAGCTTTGAACGAATTTTTTTGAGGAGGATTACCTGTCAAACAAAGGAGTGCAGTGTGTATTCAAATATTCAAAGACTATTTAACTCATGCCCCAAATGGTAGTCAATGACCAATCACGTTTCAATGAATTTTGTTTTACAACCAATGACAATCGTGTTTCACCTCGCTGTTTGTCGATTTCTCTTTATTAGCTCCTGCTTTTGTGATAAACAAAACTCCTCCTTTTAATATTCTGAACAGCTCAGAGCATTATTTTTCTCCAACAAATATATTGAATATAGCAAATAATGAACAAATTCCTTGATTTTACTGAGTTGTTTACTAAAAAATAAATTAATAATTATAATGTTGATTATAATATACAGTTTGATGTGTTTCATTATTTCTCCACTAGGGTGCATTCTTACAATATTGCGATCCTATTTGGCGATAAATAATATGATCAAGTTGCAGTGGATACACATATCCTCGCATTTCTGATTTGTTTTCAAACATCGCCGTTTATATTTAATATATAAAGTCCATCACTATGGTCTGGAGGTAGCGTGCTGCCTTGTCACGCAGCGGGCCCGGATTCGATTCCCGGTCGCGACAGTTTCCTGGGTGAGGTTTTTATCGGGGTTTTTCCTCACCTGTAAGTAAATTTCAGGAAACCTTACGATCCAAACGGTCCCCAAACATCATATGTCCATCGCAATCATCATCATTTATATTCATCTTAGATTAAGCTTAGGATTAAGGACTCTCCTGGCGCACCACTATCATCGTCATCATCAACCATCATATCATCGGAGCAACGTAACCCCGCCTTCCAGGCGTCCCAACCTCGTAAGTGGGCTACAATTATGCCAATGCTAGTAGAGAATACTAGAAATGTCCAAAAGGACAACCTGGGGCATTAAAAAATTAAATATATAAATATTTTAAAATACCGGTAACTATAATTAAATAATTACTTTTGAGTAAACAGATTAATTTTATTAGTTAAATAATCCTGGAAAAAATGTCCCTAGATAAATTGGAAATCACTCGTGGCATCACTTATGAGAAAGGACTTAAAGAAGATTTGGCATATATCAATGCACACTTCACTTTTGTAGTAGACATCATTCAGGAACTGGAAGCCACTGAACTGTCCTTATGTCAATCTATGTCCCTATTTTTGTCTGCAATAAAAATAGGTTAAGCTCTTGGCAAGAACGGTTTTAAAATATGTGGAAAGCTAACAAATGATTTGTTAAGAAACCCTGGCTGTGAAACCGTTAATTTTGTGTTATGAAGTGCTAAGTGGGAATGGCGGTGGGCTTCCTAAGGGATGCAGCAAGGATGGCACAGTTTAAGTACCGGTATGCTCCAGTCACACCAATTTACGTTTAGAGATCTTCTTCAGCATATAGACTGATTTTGTCAAATAAACGTGACTATTTAACTCATGCCCCAAATTTGAGTCAATGACCAATCACGTTTCAATTAATTTTGTTTTACAACCCATCACTGTCGTGCTTCACCTTGATATTTATCTACTTACGTTTATCATATTAAAGAAAACTCCTCCTTTTTAATATTCTGAACAGGTCAGGGCATTATTTTTCAGTGACTGACTGTGGAACAAATACGTTGAATATAGCAAAAATGAACAGATTCCTTCGAACTATACAATTTTATAATTGCGTGTTCAATAATTGTGTTTTTAAATAATAATTTACGGACTTGTTTCCGAAAAAAATAATTAATAACCTATAATGTTGGTTATGTCCACCACTGTGGTCTCAAGGTAGCGTGCTGCCTTGTCACGCAGCGGGCCCGGGTTCATCCCCGGTCGGGGCAGTATTTCTGGGTGAGGTTTTTATCGGGGTTTTTCCTCACCTGTAAGTCAAATGTCAGGAAAACTTTAAGGCCCAAACGGTCCCCGAAATTATATGGCCATCATCATCCTTATCATTATCATCATCAACATCATCATCCTTCACCGGTGTGGAAAGCAACGGGAATCTACCACACCTATAAGTTCCTAGTAAAGCTGCAAACATAGCATGAAAGTGCTATGATTGCAATGAAGAACCTGCCTATTTGGAAAAAAACAGTATAATCAAGTTGCAGTGATGAACAAATGAAGCATAACCAAACATTTCTCATTTGTTTTCAAACATCTCCGTTTGCATTAAACATATAAATATTTTAAAATAAGTCCACCGCTGTGGTCTCGGGGTAGCGTGCTGCCTTGTCACGCAGCGGGCCCGGGTTCGATCCCCGGTCGGGACAGTTTTTCTGGGTGAGGTTTTTATCGGGGTTTTTCCTCACCTGTAAGACAAATGTCAGGAAAACTTTAAGGTCAAACGGTCCCCAAATTCATATGGCCATCGCAATCATCATCATTCATATTCATCTTAGGTTAAGCTTAGGATTAGGGACTCTCCTGGCGCACCATTATCATCATTATCACCCATCATATCATCGGGGCAACGTAACCCCGCCTTCCAGGCGCCCCAACCTCAGAAGTGGGTTACAAATACGCCATGCCAGGAGACAAACCAGGAATGTCGAAAAGACAAACCTGGGGCATTTGAAAAAAAATATTTTAAAATAACTATTTTTAAATAATGATTTATGGGTCGACAGCTTAATTTTATTCGTTAAATAGTCCGAACAAATGCCACTTTTAATTTCCAAATCATCTAGATAAATTGAAAATCATTCGTGGCATTACTTATGATAATGTTTGTGTATATCTGATTTGGTTTCTCGATGGTTTATATTCACAATTGGACCCTCTAAAACCATTAGGTGTAGGAGTTCACATGAAGTGAAAATTTAAAAATAGCTCTTGCGGTCACATTTTTTAATGTTTCACAACGAAACTAGGTATATCCTATTAAAATAAACCGCGGTAGGTTTTGTCCAAAAATGAGTAAAATCCGACAATTAGAAGTGGAAATTTACTTAAAATCCGAAATTGAAAACTTCCTAAACGACTGGACCGATTTTGATCAAATTTTGTGTGTGTGTGTGTGTGTGTGTGCGTGTGCGTGTGCGTGTGCGTGTGCGTGTGCGTGTGCGTGTGCGTGTGCGTGTGCGTGTGCGTGTGCGTGTGCGTGTGCGTGTGCGTGTGCGTGTGCGTGTGCGTGTGCGTGTGCGTGTGCGTGTGCGTGTGCGTGTGCGTGGTGCGTGTGCGTGTGCGTGTGCGTGTGCGTGTGCGTGTGCGTGTGCGTGTGCGTGTGCGTGTGCGTGTGCGTGTGTGTGTGTGTGTGTGTGTTGTGTGTGTGTGTGTGTGTGTGTGTGTGTGTGTGTGTGTGTGTGTGTGTGTGTGTGTGTGTGTGTGGGTGTGGGTGTGTGGGTGCCTGTATGGTTTAGATTCAGAATTGGATTCGGTAGATGGCACTGCGATCGGGTTATAGGAATTTCTAAATGTCAGATGTGTAGTTATCTGGATTATCGACATATTACGCGCGAGAACAATGTGACGTAATAATGCATGCTTCTTGAGCCACAACAGATGGCTGTGAGAGGTTTTCTTGCGAACTTATTTATTAATATGCAATTATGTCTTAATTAGTAAATTTTATGATAAAAAGGTAACTTATATTTTTAAGGTCTGGCCACGACACGAAAATTTAACGTTCGGGCAGGACAACGTCTGCCGGGTACACTAGTAATTATATAAAGTTTCACTATATCTTAAAATTATATACGTTTATTGAAAGTACGTATAAATGTTGTTTGTTTTTGTGCGATTGTGCGTTTTGTGGTACTTACAGCCATGGCGACCATGATTGAAAGTTCAACTTCCTACATTTCGGGGTTCCCAACCTAAATAACTATAATGTAATAAAATAACTACACTGTAATATTAAATATTACAAACCGCGTGTGGGAAGTAAAACCACTGCCCTCTACGTATACTACATACAATGTCTATAAAAAAATATCCAAAAGGTAGTGCTAATATGCATTATACGAAACAAATCACAGCATTTTAAGTGAACTGAACTTTATTTGAAACAATATAAAATAACATATACGTACTTGCCGCCATTTTATCACTGATTGGTGTCACGGCCTCCTGTAGTTTCAACTAATATACATTGCCCACATTGTTAACGTTAGTCAATTGTTTATAATGAACGGAAATACTTACAACAAATATGTTATTATTTTACTATTATTTATTATTTTGAAAAAACTATCGCGTAAAAAATAATGTACAACACAGGTTTGTGAAATGTTTTACAGAATCTCGGAAATAAAAAACCTCTCTATTGCTTGGTTTTTTAAACATTTTCCTCGCTTCTGTAAAAAAACCATTTCCCAACCTCTCATCGTAATATACTATTTTAATAATCAATTTATAAATTCGAGTATAACATATTTTAAATCTGTATTTTCCTCCAGATATTACGTCCATGTGAATTTGAAAATAAATTCAGTCGATGAAAGATTACTGAATGAGATAGGAGAGTTATAATATATGGCAAGTTTTCACGCAATAGACACATCCAAAAATACCAGAAAACAAGCTCTTGAAGCAATATTCTTGGTACTTATTGTTTTTGTTGCCGAGTCTACTGTTGTTAAAGTAATAGATGACTAATCTTACTAACATGAATACTGTTTTATTCAATGATTCATTTCATTATTTCTACAAAGGCCCAAGATTTATTATTCTAGGAAGTAAGTCACGTAAATCCCTAAACATTACAAGAGAAAGGGCAATTCATTCTTAGCTTCTTAACCGCACTCAATTCATCATGTGACTATTTAACTCATGTCCCAAATGGGAGACAATATCCAATGATGTTTCAATGGATTTTGTTTCACGACCAATGACAGTCGTGTTTCACCTCGATATTTATCGAATTCTGTTTACCAAAATAAAGAAATAAATACTAGTGAAATGCATATCAAATTCCGTTGAGGTGAAATCATATGATGAAAGTTAAAAATTAAATTGTACCTGTTGATAGGTGCCGTCGTCCTCAACTTTGTTAATATATTTTTATATACAATATATTAACAAAGTTGAGGACGACGACACCTACCAACAGGTACAATTTAGTTTTTTAACTTTCATCATAAAATAAAGAAAGCTCCTTGTTTTTAATATTCTGAATAGGTCAGAGCATTATTTTGCAGTGACAGATTATTAGGGTTATAACTTTTTGGACGTTTGTGAAATAAAATATTTCCTGTGCAATGAATGGATGACTTTTACTTAAGACCATTGAAAAAGGCCTTCATTTCACTGAGCTTCAAGAAAAGGTCACCCCCAAATATATTTATATATCAGAATTTAATATTGATTTGGGGGTGACCTTTTCTTGAAGCTCAGTGAAATGAAGGCCTTTTTCAACGGCTTTAAGTAAAAGTTCATCCATTCATTGAACAGGAAATATTTTATTTCAACAAACAGTCCAAAAAATTATAACCCTCTAGGATTATACCCTTCTAGGGTATAAAATATTTTCTGTGCAATGAATGGGTGAACTTTTACTTAAAACCATCGAAAAATGTCTTTATTTCACTGAGCTTCAAGATAAGGTCACCCCCAAATATATTTACATATCAATATTTAATATTAATTTGGGGGTGACCTTTTCTTGAAGCTCAGTAAAATGAAGGCCTTTTTCAATGGTTTTAAACAAAAATCCACCCATTCATTGCACAGGAAATGTTTTATTTCACAAAGTCCAAAAAGTTATAACCCTACTGACTATCCAACAAATGCGTTGAATATAGTAAATAATGAACAGATTCCTTCGAAATACACATTTGATAATTTTGTGTTCAATAATTGTGTTTTTAAATAATAATTTTACTGAGTTGTTTCCTAAAAAAATAATTAATAACTTTTATTGTTGGTTATAATATACAGTTGCATGCGTTTCATTTTTTCTCCACTAGAGTACATTCTTACAATATTGTAATCCTATTTGGCAATAAATAATATGATCTAGTTGCAGTGGATGGATAAATGAAACATAACCAAACATTTCGCATTTGTTTTCAAACATCGCCGTTT
The DNA here is from genome assembly GCA_030220185.1 of Diploptera punctata. Classification (NCBI taxonomy): domain Eukaryota; kingdom Metazoa; phylum Arthropoda; class Insecta; order Blattodea; family Blaberidae; genus Diploptera; species Diploptera punctata. Next base: position 5,149,274 of record JASPKZ010009381.1, read on the forward strand.
ACATTGAATATATAACTATTTTAAAATAGATATATTTAAATAATGATTTGTGAGCTTAATTTTATTCGTTAAATAGTCCTAACAAATGCCACTCATTATTTCCAAATCCTCTAGATAAATTCACTCGTCACTTCGTTACTTGTGAATTTATCGATAATTTGGAAATCACTCGTGGCTTTACTTATAAACTAATTTCCTATGAACAATGTAATATTTTCAGAATTCTTATCTATATGTGTCACCCTTCTAACTGAATGTATTGATAAATCCATCCAGATAATCCTATGTTACATTGAATTGCTAATAATAATATTCTTCTTCGTCACGGTTTAGGCTTTTTGCTATCCTGCTCTGCCTCCAAATTGCTGTTCTTTCCATATTTTCTTCGGTCTTCCCAAACTACTTCTTCCTCTTGGTGAATACTTGTATTCTCATTTTGGTATTCTGTTCTCAGTCATGCTTGCTAAGTTTTCTTTTCATTTTGTTCTGTATATCACTATTGTTGTGTTTTATCAAAATAAAGAAAGCTCTTCTACTTTTAGTTGCTCTCTTATTTCTCTGTTGTGTTTTTTGTCTGTTCTTTGATATCCTGTTATTGGTCTGAGGAATTTTATTTCAGCAGCTTGGATTCTAGAATATCTGTTTCGTAAGTAATAATAGGAATTACTATTGTCTTGCATAATTTGATTATAGAATATTTTCTGGCTTTAAATATTACAATTATTTTTAATGTTCCTCTTATACAATTAAACTTATTTAGTATGTTATTTATATCTGTTTCCGTAGTGTATGATATTTCGCAACCTAGGAAGTTATATTTTGTCACTTGTTCTATTGGTTTATTTTCTAATATTATCCTTGTTCGAACTGGTTGAGCGCACTTGAAAGCCATTTTTTTATTTTTTTGATGATATATCTGTATTATATTTCTTTGATATTTCGTTTAGTTTATATAGCATTATTTTTAATTGGTCTTCTGATTCTGCTATTAAAATCTGGTCATCTGCAAAAGCTAATGTTTTTATTATTATGTTTCCTAAAGTAATACCCCAGTTGTTAATTGTTTCCATGGTCTTATCATGTCGTCAAAATAAATGTTAAAAAAGAGTGGTTGATAGTGGACAACTTTGTCTAACTCCTCCTGTTATATGTATTGGTTTCCTTTGATTTATTTTTATTTTTGTTTTTTATACATTTCTTTAATTATTGCCATCATGTGTAGTGTAATTCCTTTTTCATTTAGTGTGTTCCATAGTTTTGGCCTAGATATTTAATCAAAAGCTTTCTTATAATCTATAAAGGGGATGTGCGTTTCTAACTAACTATAATATAAAGTCTATACTTTTAATGTTCATCACTTTTTTTATTCACACCGCTCAGGTTATAATTATTATAATTATAAAACTTTTATCTTTTTAGTCCACCGCTGTGGTCTCGAGGTATCGTGCTGCCTTGTCACGCAGCGGGCCCGGTTTCGATCCCCGGTCGGGGCAGTTTTTCTGGATGAGGCTTTTATCTGGGTTTTTCCTCACCTGTAAGACAAATGTTAGGAAAGATTTAAGGCTCAAACGGTCCCCGAAATCATATGGCCATCATCATCATCCCTATCATCATCATCCTTCACCGGTGTGGAAAGTAACGGGAAGCTACCACACCTATAATTTCCTAGTAAAGCTGCAAACATAGCATGAAAGTGCTATGATTGCAGTGAAGGACCTGCCCTCGGGCAGAATTACTATGGATGGATGGATACCTTTATTTATACCTCGTCCTAAACTTCAATAATTAATAATAATAATAATAATAATAATAATAATAATAAAATAATAATAATAATAATAATAATAATAATAATAATAATATAAAGGATAATTTATTTTAAATTTAATTAATGGAGTCAGATTTAACTTTGGCGGAAATTCATTATATACTAGCGTACCCGGCAGATAGTATCCTGCCCGACGTTCAATTCTCGTATCATGGCCGGACGAAAAAAATGTTACTTTTTTTACCATAAAACTAGCTAATTAAGACGTAATTAGATATTATTAAATAAGTTCGCAAGAAAACCGCTCCCAGCTAACTGTTGTGGCTCAAGAAGTGTGCATGATAACGTTACATTGTTGCGTGGAATATAGTCGATAATGCAGATGACTACACTCTGACATTAAAAGTTCCTATAACCCGATCGCAGCGCCACCTACCGAGTCCAATTATGAATCTAAACCATCCAGGGACCCAAACACACAGATACACACACAAATTTAATTAAAATCTCTCGGCGTTTAGGCCTTGGGAACCGCCAGAATTCGAACTGGTATTCCAGACGGGGCAGACGCGCGCACTAGCCACGCGTCCACCGAGATGGCAATAATTACATTACTTCGATGTCTATACAAATACTTGTGTGATAAAACTCTTTATCAGCTACCAGCCCATTCTACGCCACGCTTCATTCCACTCTATCTGAATCCTCGATAAAAATCCAATCGCTCTTCACTTATCTAAGCACCTCTATCTCTCAAACAGTTAATTGATCTTATCAATTTTGGGTTCAGTAATCAGTCAGCGTGGAAATTATATCTGTATGATATAAAAATAAATTGTGTAGGCTAAGTCCATTTGATAATTTTGAAGAATACTTTGGTATTATTATTATTATTATTATTATTATTATTATTATTATTAGTAGTAGTAGTAGTAGTAGTAGTAGTATTATTACTATTATTATTATTATTATTATTATTATTATTAGTATTAGTATTATTATTAGTATTATTACTATTATTATTATTACTATTATTATTTTATTACTATTATTATTATTACTATTATTATTATTATTATTATTATTATTATTATTATTATTATTATATTATTATTATTATTATTATTATTATTATTATTATTATTAGCACGCCGTAGCGTAGTGGTTAAGGCACTGAGCTACAAGCCGGAGGGTCGAGGGTTCAAGTCCCGTTGGGGTCAGGATTTTTAAACTGACCCAAAACCCTCTGGCGGCACCATGGCCCTGGGGTCGATTCAGCCTCTAACGGAGATGAGTACCAGACGCTTGTTCTGGGGGTAAAGGCGGCCGTCACGCAGGGCTGACAACCCGGTTGACATAAAGTGCCGATTGTCTAGAAAAAGTGGGAGCCTTAACCTCCTACTACCCCAAGGGCCTCCGGGCCTGTTGTGGGATCACTTTACTTTACTTATTATTATTATTATTATTATTATTATTATTATTATTATTATTATTATTATTAATTATTATTATTATTATTATTATTGTAGTCCACCGCTGGGGTCTCGAGGTAGCGTGCTGCCTTGTCACGCAGCGGGCCCGGGTTCGATCCCCGGTCGGGGCAGTTTTTCTGGGTGAGGTTTTTATCGGAGTTTTTCCTCACCTGTAAGACAAATGTCAGGAAAACTTTAAGGCCCAAACGGTCCCCGAAATCATATGGCCATCATCCTTATCATTATCATCCTTATCATTATCATCATCATCCTTCACCGGTGTGGAAAGCAACGGGAAGCTACCACACCTACACAATTCCCTAGTAAAGCTGCAAGCATAGCATGGAAATGCTATGATTGCAGTGAAGGACCTGCCTTCGGGCATAATTACTATGGATGGATTATTATTGTTATTATTATTACTATTATATTATTATTATTATTATTATTATTATTATTATTATTATCTTCTTCTTCCTTTCATGTGATAGACCTAGCGGTCTGTTACGGTCTCAATCCAACGTTTGAAGGGTCTGCCCAATTATATTTTGCCTGGTGGCTGGTAATTTAAGATTTGATGTGTATTCTTGTTCTTCTTACATGAGATTTCCAGTTGTTTTTGTATTTTTGCACATATTCCATGATTGATTCTGTTTGTAATTCTTTGAGAATCTCAGAATTCCTTTCATGGTCTGTTCTTGAGTAACCGGCAGTACGTCTCATAAATTTCATTTCTGCTGCAGTTAGACTTTGTTCATCTACACTGCGAATTGTCCAGGCCTCACTGCCGTAACATAATATGGGTCTGACCAGTGTTTTATAAAGTCTAGTTCGTGTGTGTTGCTGTACTGTGTTTGTCTTGAAAATAGTATTTATAATTCCTGTTACTCTGTTAAATTTTATAATGTTTTGACTAAAATATTTTTCCTCTTCGTATGTAACTTGGTATCCGAGGTAGTTAAATGTGTTAGTTTGTTCTAATATTCTATTATTGATAATAATTTTTCTGCGAACTGGGTCTTTTTCTAGGAAAGTCATGACTTTAGATTTTTCTGTTGAGATTTCCATGTTGTAGTTTATTGTAATTTGGTGAAAAGAGTGGACTAAACGTTGTAGGTCATCTTCTGAATTCGCTATAAACACAATGTCATCTGCAAATAATAAAGTGTCTAAATTATATAACCATAATTAAAAAACTAAATAAAAATATAAAATAAGATAGAGCGAAAGGACAATAAATTCTAATCTTATTAAGTGGTATTCTGCCATGTGGTTGTAGTCTCCATTCTTTAATAATTGAGTTCATGTATATATAATGAAGAGCATTGGTAAAAGACCACATCCTTTTCCAACTCCTTGATTAATTGGTTTGCATTCATTGTTGTTATTATTATTATTATTATTATTATTATTATTATTATTATTGTTATTGTTATTGTTATTATTGTCATTATTATGGTTATAAAGTAAAGGTAAAGTGATCCCACAACAGGCCTCAGGAGGCCCTTGGGGTAGTAGGAGGTTAAGGCTCCCACTTTTTCTAGACAATCGGCACTTTATGTCAGCCGGGTGGTCAGCCCTGCGTTACGGCCGCCTTTACCCCAGAACAAGCGTCTGGTACTCATTTCAGTTAGAGGCTGAGTCGACCCCAGGGCCATAGTGCCGCCAGAGGGTTTGGGTCAGTTTTATGGTTATTATTATCATTATTATTATTATTATTATTATTATTATTATTATTATTATTATTATTATTTTGGATAAGAACATATGAATAGATACCAAAATACAAGTTTAAAGTAAAGTATTCCCACTACAGGCCTCAGGAGGCCCTTGGGGTAGTGTGAGGTTAAGGCTCCCACTATTTCTAGACAATCGGCATTTGATGTCAGCCGGGTTGTCAGCCCTGCGTGACGGCCGCCTTTACCCCAGAACAAGCGTCCGGTACTCATTTCCGTTAGAGGCTGAGTCGACCCCAGGGCCATAGTGCCGCCAGAAGGTTTGGGACAGTTTAAAAATCCTGACCCCACCGGGACTTGAACCCTCGACCTTCCGACTTGTAGCGCAGTGCCTTAACCACTACGCTACGGCGTGCCCCAAATACAAGTTTATAAATCCATAACATTCGAAGCACGCTAACATACGGTGCAGAAACTTCGCAGTTGAATAAAAATTTGAGTTTAAATCGTATGTCTACTGAAAGGGATTGTTTCAGACGCTCAACCAGATATTCTAAATTGGAAAAAATCAGAAATACAATCATCGCACAACAAATGAAAGACCAAAATTCAATATTAGATTTTGTGAGATACAGACAACTAGAATGTTATGGTCATATACGTAGTAGGCCAGAGAAAAGATTAACCAGACAAGCTTTGGAATGGATTCCACCTGGAAAAGGAAAGAGAGGTCGACCTAGATTTAAATGGATGGATGATGTGGGTATGAAAGGAGTTGGGACGTCAAGAGTCTCTGTAATGCATAATAACACGCAGTTTCAGAAATGAGCCTATGTTGAATTTATTTGTGCATCTCATTCCTATTTGTGATTATAGTTCCTATGTATTTGAATTCAGCCACTTCCTCAAAATTTCCCTCATTTGTCATTAGCTGTCCATTTCCATTATATAATGTATTACTATGCGTGACGTCTCAGATAAGGGGTTCGGTTATTTCAATACTTACTACTGTATTAAACAGAATTCTATTTTGAAAATTATAATAATCGTACAAATCCCTCAACAGGGTAGATGCTTGTGAAGCGATGTGATTTTGAAATGCTATGGAGGAATATCTGAGAAACAATTTGTTTCCTATGACAGAGTACAGTAGATAGAAATCCTCCGTAAGCTGCTATTATCGCCATATGGATCTGAACATTAGTATTATGTGTCTTGCTCTACAAATAACTCAGAGCTTTCCAACTCACTTACCCAAGGAAATATTCGTATATATAAACTAATCTCAAACAGCTTTCCGGTACAGTGAACTCCACACAATTTCCTTGTGATCATTTCTCATTTGCGGCATATCTAGTAAATCTTCCGTGTAGGAAAAACATAAGAACCAATTAAACTTCTAACATTGCAGATGATTACTGCTAGAATCACTGCCAATCTCCCCGCAAATGAGTGAAATTGATGAGTGAGTTACCCTCCGGGTTCTACAGCACAGTATACTGGCACCTTCACCACAACAACACAAATACTATGTAACACCCACAGCGATTCAAATAGCGCAGTTGCTACATACAGTGTAACCGTTTACTTCATCATAATCAAGTGCAACTTATATTTTATCTAACATATAATACTACAGAACACAAACAATAATTTTACTCCACACTTGTTAGGCTAAACTAATTATAGACTAATATATTGACCGGAGTTACTATGATGATCTTGTAGAAGATTTCCGGGCTGTTGGCCGTGGTCTTGAGGCTTGTAGTTCCCCGACGTTTCGCCAGAGACTGCATCCTGCATCCGGCATCCTCAAGTAACGGACCGCGCAGAGAACACGTCGCGGATAAATGTATAAATTGCCAGTCTCAAGACAACCCTTGAGGATCCAACTTCCGGCTATTTTAGGGATTTCCAACCCTCTTTAGCCCTTGTGGTATAGTTTATTTCGTCGTTGATATTTGAGGATAATGAAATTCCCTTCTTGGTTGCCGGAGACGCTTCCAGAAAACTGGATGTTTCCCTAGCGAGCTCAGGAGGTGAATAAATGTTTGAGAAATGACACAATTTCCAAACACGACGGACGGACGGACGGACGGACGGACCCTTGAGGATGCCGGACGCAGTCTCTGGCGAAAAGTCGGGGAACTACAAGCCTCAAGACCACGGCCAACAGCTCGGAAATCTTCTACAAGATCATCATAATTATAGACTATTTTCTTTCTTCTTCTTCTTCTTCTTCTTATTCCTTTCCAGGATTAGGTCAATGCGACCTGTTCCGGTCTCAAATCCATCGTTTCCTTGGCCGTCCCAAAGATATTTTTCCATGTGGTTTGTAGGCGTTGATCTTTTTGGATAATCTTGTATTGTCCATTCTGTCTAAATGTTCTTTCCATTGGTATTTGTGCTCGTCTAGTTTATCGAGTATTGAAAATATCTCCAGTTCATTTCTTATTGATTCATTGTGTAATCTATCCATGCGTGTACATCCTTTTACGGATCTTAAAAATTTCATTTCAGTAGCTTGAATGTGCGAGATATATTTTTTTGTAAGTACCCAAGATTCAGATCCATATAAAAGAACAGGAACAGCCATAATTTTATAAAACCTGAACTGAGTTTCTCTTCGAGTCTTTCGGAGGTTTCTTATTATGTTGCCACACATCATTTGATATCGATTTAATTTGTTATGTATATCCCAATCGTAGCTGTATGTTATATGTGAACCAAGATAGTTAAAGTGTGCTATCACTCAGAAGTTTCTAGTGCGAATGCTATTTTCTTTCTCCTATTTATATGTAGGCCAAGTATAAAATCTAACAACTGCTAACATGAATGAAAACACTTCATCTACAAGTTAATATAAAATACACCCAAGGAACGCTGTTATCTCAAATTTGAAATCACAGCAAAGAAAGCAGACTTTCTGCCATCTACGAGACAAAAAAAATTAGCTTTTTTGCCAGTAAACTTCATTACAAATTAAATAAAAAATATAAGAAATTATCCACATCTGGAAATTAGCCGAATTTGCCCTTATATATATATAAGATCCCACAATTCGTTTTGAGACTCATAGTGGCCAACCTGAGGAAGTTGACTCTGAAAAGAAAGCCATATATGAGCCAACAATTGACTACTACAAAGATAAATACCAACTAGATAGTATAACTGTCACAGGATTGATGATCGGGGCAAGAGGTAGGGCCTACTATACCAGGATTCTTTGCCAAATTTTGGAATTCCTCAGATTTGGACAGGGTGTATCCTTCTAAAATTGCCATCGCTGCCATTAGAGGATCAATTTCAATTTTAAAAAACCATATTTACAAAATTTCTACTTTATAGTATGCATACTTCAATTAGACCTACAATTTGAATTTTTTTAAATGTATTTACAAAATGTATTTCATCAATTCCAAAAATGAATTGTCTGTATCACTTTGTCCTAATTCTCTAATGAGGAAAGTTGTATATAGCTTATATATATATATATATATATATATATATGAGTGTTTGAAATGATTTATAGTATAATGCAATGTTTGTTATTGACAGTGGTAAAGCAGAAGTACGAAGTGCAGGTGTATGACGAGTACGTGATCAGCGGGAACACAGCCGTGCTGAGATGTCAGGTGCCCAGCTACGTGGCCGAATACGTGATGGTCACCTCCTGGATTCAGGACGGCTCCGTCAATATTTACCCAAACACCGACACAGGTATGGTCTTGACTATAAACTACAATATTATGTAGTCTAGTGGTGTAGTAGATTTAGATCTGATATACCTTACTTTGACAGAGAATTCTTAGGACTCACTTGCTAGATTCACCATGTCCACTAACATAACGTATGTGAAGTTCATACATGATGAATATTAAATTTAATAAGAGTTTCTTTGAATAGTCCCAACTCCTTTCAAAAAACGTTAAACTGAAAATATATAAAATACATAAAAAAAAGTTAAGTATATCTCCCCATCACCCCAACAAAATAATTTTAAAAATTAAAATAATAATCTAACCAATCAAATTAATAAAATTATTAAACTCTATAGGGTCTTCTCGTCCCATAAAATTATTTAAGCTTTCTTATTTAGCTGTTTGTACTGTGAAGGATAATATTTATATATTTTTAAAGTTTATGTTATTTTTGTACCTTGTGTAATTCTTCCAGTTATATTTGCACCAAGATTTAAATCCCCAGCCGTAATAACTTGAATTTTATAAATTTAAACTATGATTGATATAATATAAATTCCTATGAATGTATATCAATGTATGATATTTAATGGAATCTAATATTAAATAGTAACTTATTTTTATTTCTCAATCGATAGTCAGACATGGGCAGATGTTTTGGAAAGCTATTAAACATGTCGCCACTTTACTATGTTTATGGCAGTAAATCCCATTTGCCGCAAGTAACTTTTATAAAGGACCTTAAGATAAATATATTTTTCTCATATTTTCATAGTTCTCCTAAGTAGACTGTCCGTCAACTTGACATATTTATTAGCGAGCAGGTATGCTCGTTTCTGTACTTTTATGAAGGACAATAGAGTATGACTTCCTTTGGGTAACTTGTTTTTGTAGTGCAGGCTACTGCTTAACGAAAACACCTTAAGACGGGAAGACCCTTATAAAAGTGAAGTAAGGAAAAACAAGTGTTATTTTCTCTTCCCAAAAAAAAAAGCAATTAGGACTGGGACATCTTTTTATTGCCGATATCCGGCCTTTTGAAATTTTGCTAATGTAAAGGAAACAAAATATATTTTACCCAAAATCAAGCTGCGTGGGAGGCCCAGAAGACAAAGGAAGGAGGAAGTAGGCCATCTATTGTCGCCCAGAAAAGACCTCCAGCCAATGGGCAAATAGAGTCAAAAAAATCCCTTTAGGCATGAGCCAGTAAAATTTGGCAAACGCCTCTGCAATTAAAATCCTATTTATTGATAAGTTGTTACAGTAACGAAGATACGCCCTACCAAGGTACTGCCCAATCAGAGGGCATATTAAAATAAATTGTAAGCCGGACAGAGAACTTTGCTGTAGGCAGGCCAACAATTTTGAGAAAAGATTATTGTGTTAGAATCCGCAGGGGAGTCAAGGAGGCATGTGGTCTCCGAGTGCTGTTAAGTGTAAAGATTAGTATTACCGGACAACCGCGGTACATATCTCGGTAGAAACATAAATCTACTCCATATAAATTGGCGTACTCAGCAAATATCTCCGCCGGCACATCAAATAAAAAAATAGTACGGAAAGTGTTATTGCATAATAAAGACGTGTGCCTACTCTTCTGTGTAAAAGTGTGCATTAATGTAGAACTGTTCACATTTTCCTGGTGTCGCTCTCCCGTCAAATAATCCTCCGTTACACCTGAGATAAGAACCTTTTGCTCTCCGATAATAAGAACCCCTGAGAGCCTTAGTCCGGTGCACCATTAATCCAAACTGTCCAGCCGTAAGGATCCCTCATCCTTAAGTTATAGGAGTGGACCCTGTAGCAGAGTAGCCGAGCAGACTATCACGCTTCATAGTGGCCCTCCAGAGTGGTGCTACATTGTGGTGCTCCAAAGTGGCAACCAACAACGTGGGGCAACACAAAACCCCACAGAATCAACACGCTCCAAAGTGGCGCTCCAACTGAGTGGCCCGAAGAGTTGCGAAAACAGTGCAGTGTCAAGCAACAAAATTCCCACGAGACGGAGGAACGCCAGGATCCAGTCGGCAGAGAGCAGCCTGGAATAAATCAGCAACCGGAGGAGTTCAAACAGCGATAATCTGAGAAGATGATGGCAACGCGAGAACGCAGAGGGGAGGAAGACCAGGGGAAGACCCAGAACTGGTAAAGATGAAGACTCCAAAAGGTAGAAACAAAATTTTAAAATATTATGGAAGTTGTATTTTTTTTCTGTAATTCAAATACTTTTGTTAATTAAGAAGTTTAATAATTAAATACAAAAATGGCAGAACTTAACGGTTACAATGCAAACGACAAAAGCCAGAACATTTTAAGATTCCTGGAAGAATTTAGAGCAGAGATAAATAGAAAGAGGGAATTAGATAAAAAAGAAATAATAGAAAATATAAGGTCATTGGGAACCAAGTTCGACGAGATGGAAGCTAGGATTGATAAAATGGGGTTAATAAACGGAAAATCTAGTTATGTTGAACATGAGGAAATAGGGCTGAAAACAGAAAATAATTCAGAGTCAGAATTAATTAATGGTAAAGAATCTGATACAAATTCTGCAAATAGTGTAGTTGTCAATCAGGAAACTAACCTTGAAAATTTGCAAACAAATGAAGGAATAACTTGTATCCCAGAAGTGATTCAGTCTAAAGAAATCTCAAGTCAGGGTGTAGATTTTCTTAATGATAAGATAAAATTAGGGCCTAGTATTGCCAAGAAAAGTGAAGATTGTGGAAATGTGCATGTATTTACTTGTAATGTGCAGAAACAAGGAATACCTGACAATGAATCGAAAACTAAAACTAAGGCCGCGGGCAAGATAGTGAAACATTTGAAGATAGATAACCGACGCCAAAAGGGCTTAACTAAGGCAGTCTATAAAGTCAAATGTAATAGAATAAAATCGAAGCCGAGGGAAAGTTATTTACGGTACCTCGAAGACCCCAAATCAGATATTCCTTGGTTCAGAGTGGCAGGCGGAAGGGAAAAGTCGACCGAACTGGTTGCAAAAACCTTTGTTGCAAGCAGGTCAGTCCCAAACGTCTCAGGATTTGAGTGGTGTGCAGAATATGGATGTCAATTGAAACGGGTTAATAGGTACGTTCAGCTGTCGGATATTGTTCGAGGACTTTCAGTAAATTCCTCTAAATTGCCGCGACATTATCGCCTATCTATGCGCGACCGAAGCAAAAACCACATTAATCTCTTTGATCAGAGCCTTGCTCTTATATTTGAATCCGAAAGTAGGATGAAATCTGTACAAACTCAATGATTGGAAAAAATGATGGTACACGAACCGGTTTTCGAACTCAGTTCTAAGTGGAAATCGAGGTTTATTATTTAGTTATTAAGTGAGATGATTAAACGTCTCGAATGACGAGAAATGCTAGGGATTAATAAGAATTATTGTTAAATCCATTTTAAATATGTGTTATTGGTAAATCCATGATGATTAATTGGGATATTTGAATGAATGATTAATTTGAATAATTAAATACGAGAGAAATAAGTATCCGTATTATATATGTTCGAACAAGAGGGGAGCACGATGCTTCTATCATTTGAATATCGTGACTCCTAATTAAATACAATGTTAATAAATAAAATATCATTCTAGGAAATGATCATTGTCTTGTACAGACCAATTATATAATTGAGAAAAATATTAATATAATTTAAGTAGTAAAGTTATGTGTAAGACATAATAATGCCTCAATATCAATTAGAACTGAGAAAATAATTTTAAATAAATTTCGGACCACATAGGACATGATGGATCTGTGAATATTCAATATTAAATAACGATTAATTAGCTGTGAATAGCTGACAAATTAAAAAGAATGAGAGAGAGAATATTTTGAAATGTTTTTTTTAATCTAATCGCTTGAGCAGAAAACTGCAATATCAACTTAGTTAATCAAAGTAAAAGTACTTGATTGATTTTAATATTCTATTTTATTGTTGATGAAAGAACGCGCCTAAGTTAAAGGTTAAAATTCAGTAGACGTAAAAATGAGCTCAGATAGGCCATTGTCATTGTTTGATAGGTAATTTAAGAATCCTTGTACAACAATCTTAATGCGAATAAGATTATGATTATTATGATTTTTATAAAGAACAGCCGACATTATAGGCATAGAAGCTAATGAGTTATGTTGAAGCGTAATGCACCTTGATTGAAAGGCCAAGTGACCGAATTAATCCTTAAAGCGTGAGGAGTTTATTTACTGATTTATATACAGAATTTAATTCGTAGACGTGGGCCGTAGCGGCACGTCACTGTGTTTGTGTAACACATATTAATTTTTTTGAGAGAATATTTGAGGGCAAGGGACCCCGTATTATCTATTTAGTGAAGGATATTGATTCCTAATTATATTAATGAGATGAGATGAAGTCATGGTCGCTGATGGAAGCGAATGTGACATGCTATGAGATTCTGTATTCGAATGAAAAGATTTTGCACGCTTAAGACAATAACGTCGTTTGACTGATTAATGATACAGCCAGTTATGCTTTGGCCGATGAAATGGGCTGATATGCCGAAATATGTTGAAAATAAAAATGTTAAGAAGTATGAATATTGTATGTATTAATAATCATTATTATTCGTATATATGAGATACCTATGAAAAAATCTTTTACGCAAGTAGGGAAACGCCTATGAATATTTATAGTGTTAACAAATCTTGGAGCGCGTGAGTCATGCAAATATAAAAGTAAATATTATATCACTCAAAAATTATTTTTATTTTATGTACGAAGGAGGCGGTAATTAAGCCTACCTATTACTTGAAAGAAACTCTCTCTAGGTAGAGGAAATAACGGAAATAAATATATTCTCCGAATTAATTAATAAACGGAATTTAGTATTCTAGATGATCAATATAAGTATCCTACACGGGATATATTTAACTGATTATAATCATCATAAGGATGAATTGTAATAATGTTCTATTATGAAATTGATAGGGATACAGATCCACATGAATAATTTTTATTTAATGATCTTTCTTAATTGAAATTATAAGAGTATTGGAAACATGGAGTTTACACTGATTTAAAGGGCGGTTCGTGGCACCAAGATTCCCATCTGCCATATAAAGGAAAAAAAACTAGGTTAAGCATTTAAATTTAATTAACTTCAAGAAAACACGTGTGAAAGTGTCGTGATCAGTTTTATTAAAAGAATGGTCAGTGCTAAGGCATAAATATTGGCCAAAGTGATCACCAGTGGTTCAGTGATAATACGCATTATCAGGGCGTAATTAGTGGCTCGTACACGAGCAGTGCGGTATACACGAAGTTGTAAGGACGAAGAAAATTTGAATGAATGATGTTATGTAGGTCATAAGGACAGAAATATTTATGTCATAAAATGTTTTGTTGTTGTAATGTTCTTTGTGTATATCTTTTGTTGCAATCTTTACTTGCAGATGGTCACAGAGGGTGTACTTATAAGCAGGTATATCCCTTGCAATGTTGGTCAACAAAGAGGGTAATGAACTCCAGCCAACGTATTTAATCAAACCCATCAGGAATTGGTACATACATTTCGAACAAGAGTTTTTAGTGTAGAGAAAATTAGGCTGAATCCCAATTGTTCTCTAGCACTAAAGGAGCATTTGCACCAAGATTTAAATCCCCAGCCGTAATAACTTGAATTTTATAAATTTAAACTATGATTGATATAATATAAATTCCTATGAATGTATATCAATGTATGATATTTAATGGAATCTAATATTAAATAGTAACTTATTTTTATTTCTCAATCGACAGTCAGACATGGGCAGATGTTTTGGCAAAGCTATTAAACATGTCGCCACTTTACTATGTTTATGGCAGTAAATCCCATTTGCCGCAAGTAACTTTTATAAAGGACCTTAAGATAAATATATTTTTCTCATATTTTCATAGTTCTCCTAAGTAGACTGTCCGTCAACGTGATATATTTATGAGCGAGCAGGTATGCTCGTTTCTGTACTTTTATGAAGGACAATAGAGTATGACTTCCTTTGGGTAACTTGTTTTTGTAGTGCAGGCTACTGCTTAACGAAAACACCTTAAGACGGGAAGACCCTTATAAAAGTGAAGTAAGGAAAAAACAAGTGTTATTTTCTCTTCCCAAAAAAAAAAAGCAATTAGGACTGGGACATCTTTTTATTGCCGATATCCGGCCTTTTGAAATTTTGCTAATGTAAAGGAAACAAAATATATTTTACCCAAAATCAAGCTGCGTGGGAAGCCCAGAAGACAAAGGAAGGAGGAAGTAGGCCATCTATTGCAGCCCAGAAAAGACCTCCAGCCAATGGGCAAATAGAGTCAAAAAATCCCTTTAGGCATGAGCCAGTCAAATTTGGCAAACGCCTCTGCAATTAAAATCCTATTTATTGATAAGTTGTTACAGTAACGAAGATACGCCCTACCAGGGTACTGCCCAATCAGAGGGCATATTAAAATAAATTGTAAGCCGGACAGAGAACTTTGCTGTAGGCAGGCCAACAATTTTGAGAAAAGATTATTGTGTTAGAATCCGCGGGGGAGTCAAGGAGGCATGTGGTCTCCGAGTGCTGTTAAGTGTAAAGATTAGTATTACCGGACAACCGCGGTACATATCTCGGTAGAAACATAAATCTACTCCATATAAATTGGCGTACTCAGCAAATATCTCCGCCGGCACATCAAATAAAAAAATAGTACGGAAAGTGTTATTGAATAATAAAGACGTGTGCCTACTCTTCTGTGTAAAAGTGTGCATTAATGTAGAACTGTTCACATTTTCCTGGTGTCGCTCTCCTGTCAAATAATCCTCCGTTACACCTGAGATAAGAACCTTTTGCTCTCCGATAATAAGAACCCCTGAGAGCCTTAGTCCGGTGCACCATTAATCCAAACTGTCCAGCAGTAAGGATCCCTCATCCTTAAGTTATAGGAGTGGACCCTGTAGCAGAGTAGCCGAGCAGACTATCACGCATCATAGTGGCCCTCCAAAGTGGTGCTACATTGCGGTGCTCCAAAGTGGCAACCAACAACGTGGGGCAACACAAAACCCCACAGTATCAACACGTTCCAAAGTGGCGCTCCAACTGAGTGGCTCGAAGAGTTGCGAAAACAGTGCAGTGTCTAGCAACAAAACTCCCACGAGACGGAGGAACGCCAGTATCCAGTCGGCAGAGAGCAGCCTGGAATAAATCAGCAACCGGAGGAGTCCAAACAGCTATATTCTGAGAAGATGATGGCAACGCGAGAACGCAGAGGGGAGGAAGACCAGGGGAAGACCCAGAACTGGTAAAGATGAAGACTCCAAAAGGTAGAAACAAAATTTTAAAATATCATGGAAGTCGTAATTTTTTCTGTAATTCAGATACTTTTGTTAATTAAGAAGTTTAATAATTAAATACAAAAATGGCAGGACTTAACGGTTACAACGCAGGCGACCAAAACCAGAACATTTTAAGATTCCTGGAAGAATTTAGAGCAGAGATAAAAAAAGAAATAAAAGAAAATATAAGTTCATTGGGAACCAAGTTCGACGAGATGGAAGCTAGGATTGATAAAATGGGGTTAATAAACGGAAACTCTAGTTATGTTGAACATGAGGAAATAGGGCTGAAAACAGAAAATAATTCAGAGTCAGAATTAATTAATGGTAAAGAATCTGATACAAATTCTGCAAATAGTGTAGTTGTCAATCAGGAAACTGACCTTGAAAATTTGCAAACAAATGAAGGAATAACTTGTATCCCAGAAGTGATTCAGTCTAAAGAAATCTCGAGTCAGGGTGCAGATTTTCTTAATGATAAGATAAAATCAGGGCCTAGTGTTGCCAAGAAAAGTGAAGATTGTAGAAAGGTGCATGTATTTACTTGTAATGTGCAGAAACAAGGAATACCTGACAATAAATCGAAAACTAAAACTAAGGCCGCGGGCAAGATAGTGAAACATTTGAAGATAGATAACCGAAGCCAAAAGGGCTTAACTAAGGCAGTCTATAAAGTCAAATGTAATAGAATAAAACCGAAGCCGAGGGAAAGTTATTTACGGTACCTCGAAGACCCCAAATCAGATATTCCTTGGTTCAGAGTGGCAGGCGGAAGGGAAGAAAAGTCGACCGAACTGGTTGCAAAAACCTTTGTTGCAAGCAGGTCAGTCCCAAACGTCTCAGGATTTGAGTGGTGTGCAGAATATGGATGTCAATTGAAACGGGTTAATAGGTACGTTCAGCTGTCGGATATTGTTCGAGGACTTTCAGTAAATTCCTCTAAATTGCCGCGACATTATCGTCTAGCTATGCGTGACAGAAGCAAAAAACCACATTAATCTCTTTGATCAGAGCCTTACTCTTATATTTGAATCCGAAAGTAGGATGAAATCTGTACAAACTCAATGATTGGAAAAAAAATGATGGTACACGAACCGGTTTTCGAACTCAGTTCTAAGTGTAAATCGAGGATTATTAATCTAGTTATTAAGTAAAATGACTAAACGTCTCGAATGACGAGAAATGCTAGGGATTAATAAGAATTATTGTTAAATCCATTTTAAATATGTGTTATTGTTAAATCCATGATGATTAATTGGGATATTTGGATGAATAATTAATTTGATTAATTAGATACGAAAGAAATAAGTAATCGTATTATATGTGTTCGAACAAGAGGGGAGCACGATGCTTGTATCTTGTGGATATCGTGACTCCTAATTAAATACAATGTTAATAAATAAAATATCATTATAGGGAATGATCATTGTCTTATGTAGACCAATTATATAATTGAGAAAAATATTAATATCATTTAGGTAATCAAGTTATGGGCAAGACATAATAATGCTCTCGATATCAATTAGAACTGAGAAAATAATTTTAAATAAATTTCGGACCACATAGGACATGATGGATCTGTGAATAGTCAATATTAGATAACGATTAATTAGCTGTGAATAGCTGACAAATTAAAAAGAGAGAGAATATCGTTAAATGTGCTTTTAATCTAATCGCTTGAGCAGAAAACTGCAATATCAACTTAGTTAATCAAAGTAAAAGTACTTGATTGATTTTAATATTCTATTTTATTATCCATGAAAGAACGCGCCTAAGTTAAAGGTTAAAATTCAGTAAATGTAATAATGAGCTCAGACAGGCCATTGTCATTGTTTGATAGGTAATTGAAGAATCCTTGTACAACAATCTTAATGCGAATAAGATTATGATTATTATGATTTTGATAAAGAACAGCCGACATTATAGGCATAGAAGCTAATGAGATATGTTGAAGCGTAATGCACCTTGATTGAAAGGCCAAGTGACCGAATTAATCTTTAAAGCGTGAGGAATTTATTTACTGATTTATATACAGAATTTAATTTGTAGACGTGGGCCGTAGCGGCACGTCACTGTGTTGGTATAACACATATTAATTTTTTTTGAGATAATATTTGAGGGCAAGGTGACCCTATATTATCTAGTTAGTCGAGGATAATGATTCCTAAATATATTAATGAGATGAGATGAAGTCATGGTCGCTAATGGAAGCGAATGTGACATATGCTATGCGATTCTGTATTCGAATGAAAAGATTTTGCACGCTTAAGACAATAACGTCGTTTGACTGATTAATGATACAGCCAGTTATACTTTGGCAGATTAAATGGGCTGATATGCCGAAATATGTTGAAAATAAAAATGTTAAGAAGTATGAATATTGTATGTATTAATAATCATTATTATTCGTATATATGAGATACCTATGAAAAAAATCTTTTGCGCAAGTAGGGAAACGCCTATGAATATTTATAATGTTAACAAATCTTGGAGCGCGTGAGTCATGCAAATATAAAAGTAAATATTATATCACTCAAAAATTATTTTATTTTATGTACGAAGGAGGCGGTAATTAAGCCTACCTATTACTTGAAAGAAACTCTCTCTAGGTAGAGGAAATAACGGAAATTAATATATTCTCCGAATTAATAAATAAACGGAATTTAATATTCTAGATGGTCAAAATAAGTATCCTACACGGGATATATTTAACTGATTATAATAATCATAAAGATGAATAATGATAATATTTATGATGATGAAATTGATAGGGACACAGATCCACATGAATAATTTTTATTTAATGATCTTTCTTAATTGAAATTATAAGATTATCGGAAACATGGAATTTACACAGATTTAAAGAGCGGTTCGTGGCACCAAAGATTCCCATCGGCCATATTAATGAAAAAAAACTAGGTTAAGCAATTAATTTTAATTAACTTCAAGAAAATGCGTGTGAAAGTGTAGTGATCAGTTTTAATAAAAGAATGATCAGTGCTAAGGCATAAATGTTGGCCAAAGTGATCACCAGTGGTTTAGTGATAATACGCATTATCAGGGCGTAATTAGTGGCTCGTACACGAGCAGTGAAGTATACACGAAGTTGTAAAGACGAAGAAAATTTTGAATGAATGATGTTATGTAGGTCATAAAGACAGAAATATTTATGTGTCATAAAATGTTTTGTTGTTGTAATGTTCTTGTGTATATAGTTTTTGTTGCAATCTTTACTTGCAGATGGTCACAGAAGGGTGTACTTATAAGCAGGTATATCCTTTACAATGTTTGTCAAAAAAAGAGGGTAATGAACTCCAGCCAAAGTATTTACTTAAACCCACCAGGAACTGGTACATACATTTCGAACAAGAGTTTTTAGTGTAGAGAAAATTAGGCTGAATCCCAATTGTTCTCTAGCACTAAAGGAGCATTTGCACCAAGATTTAAATCCCCAGCCGTAATAACTTGAATTTTATAAATTTAAACTATGATTGATATAATATAAATTCCTATGAATGTATATCAATGTATGATATTTAATGGAATCTAATATTAAATAGTAACTTATTTTTATTTCTCAATCGATAGTCAGACATGGGCAGATGTTTTGGAAAGCTATTAAACATGTCGCCAGTTTACTATATTTATGGCAGTAAATCCCATTTGCCGCAAGTAACTTTTATAAAGGACCTTAAGATAAATATATTTTTCTCATATTTTCATAGTTCTCCTAAGTAGACTGTCCGTCAACGTGATATATTTATGAGCGAGCAGGTATGCTCGTTTCTGTACTTTTATGAAGGACAATAGAGTATGACTTCCTTTGGGTAACTTGTTTTTGTAGTGCAGGCTACTGCTTAACGAAAACACCCCAAGACGGGAAGACCCTTATAAAAGTGAAGTAAGGAAAAAAACAAGTGTTATTTTCTCTTCCCAAAAAAAAAAAAGCAATTAGGACTGGGACATCTTTTTATTGCCGATATCCGGCCTTTTGAAATTTTGCTAATGTAAAGGAAACAAAATATATTTTACCCAAAATCAAGCTGCGTGGGAAGCCCAGAAGACAAAGGAAGGAGGAAGTAGGCCATCTATTGTCGCCCAGAAAAGACCTCCAGCCAATGGGCAAATAGAGTCAAAAAAATCCCTTTAGGCATGAGCCAGTAAAATTTGGCAAACGCCTCTGCAATTAAAATCCTATTTATTGATAAGTTGTTACAGTAACGAAGATACGCCCTACCAAGGTACTGCCCAATCAGAGGGCATATTAAAATAAATTGTAAGCCGGACAGAGAACTTTGCTGTAGGCAGGCCAACAATTTTGAGAAAAGATTATTGTGTTAGAATCCGCAGGGGAGTCAAGGAGGCATGTGGTCTCCGAGTGCTGTTAAGTGTAAAGATTAGTATTACCGGACAACCGCGGTACATATCTCGGTAGAAACATAAATCTACTCCATATAAATTGGCGTACTCAGCAAATATCTCCGCCGGCGCATCAAATAAAAATAGTACGGAAAGTGTTATTGAATAATAAAGACGTGTGCCTACTCTTCTGTGTAAAAGTGTGCATTAATGTAGAACTGTTCACATTTTCCTGGTGTCGCTCTCCTGTCAAATAATCCTCCGTTACACCTGAGATAAGATCCTTGTGCTCTCCGATAATAAGAACCCCTGAGAGCCTTAGTCCGGTGCACCATTAATCCAAACTGTCCAGCAGTAAGGATCCCTCATCCTTAAGTTATAGGAGTGGACCCTGTAGCAGAGTAGCCGAGCAGACTATCACGCATCATAGTGGCCCTCCAAAGTGGTGCTACATTGCGGTGTTCCATATTACATAGATGCGAAACATTGACTCTTACTTTAAGGGAGGAAAGAAGATTATGAGTATTTGAGAATAAAGTTCGTAGGAAAAATGTTGGACCAAAGAGACATGAACAGACAGGCGAATGGAAAAGATTACATAACAGTGAACTACATAGTCTTTATAGGAAGCCAGATATAATGAGGACAGTTAAGTCTCGTAGACTGCGATGAGCAGGACATGTGACACGAATGGGGAATGAAAGACGTGCATGGAAGCTTCTTGTAGGAGAACCAGAGGGAAAACGCCCAGTTGGTATACCAGGAATGAGGTGGGAGAATAACATTATTATGATTTGAGGGAAGTAGATTGTACAGGGGATGATTGGAAAACATTAGCTCAGGATAGGGATATATGGAGAGCTTATGTCCGCGCGGCCATGAATCTACGGTTTCGATAGTCCAGTGAGTTAGTTAGTTCCTTTGAATAGTAAGTTAAGGTCATTTTGGTAGTTCCTCTGTTCATTAAGCTTTTTCTTATTTGAAAATAAATTAAAGTTTCTCTAAAACTATAGTAGATAACAAAACAAAATTTTCACCACTTTATAAACAGATCCTACTGAGTTTATTGATATCCAAATTAAGGAATTCTTAGTATTTTCTATTACTTCGCAATCATTATAGCATTGGAGTGAAAATTACTCAAAAAATTGCATTTTGTGTTCATCTGGTACCATTTTCTCAGAAACTGTATTTTAATAACTGCATATTTTTTATCACTCTGTTTACGAGTAGTTTGACATTTGAGGTTAAGAAGTTTCGGAAGTAAAGCCTTAATTAAGTTTCTAAAATGCCTTTAAAAGTTTATAATTTTTATCTTCTTATATCTTGTAAGCCCATGTTTCCCTTAACAGAGGTTTAGGCGCTCTCCCCCTACAGGGAAGAATTTGAACCATACTAATTTTAGTTACACTTGTTTTCGTATAGATGTCATTTGAGTGGTCCGTGGTCAGCGTTCCGCCTCATACTGACATCTAGGAAACCAAGGTGCTACTAAGACGGGAAAATTCGGTAAATTTTGCTTAGAGATAAAACTTTTGTAGAATCCTATAGCCAACCGGAACCTTAATAAATATTATAATAATTACACACATATTACAGGAATATTTTATTTTCATTCAGGCTTAAGGATATTTTACGAGCCTGAAAATCTCGGGACCCACGACTTAAAGTCTCTCCCGGAGGACTTGCTCCTTGGATTTTTCCATCCTAAAAAATTCTATCGACCCCGGCCGGGTTTGAACCCGCGGCCCTCGGGACCAGAGGCAAGGAGCATAACCACTAGTCCACCGCGGCCTATTATAATTGTTATGAAAAAAGAATTTACTTAAATTTTGTTTCTTAATTATATTTCAATATATGAATTTAATTCTTAACCTCCTTTACGAATAAATGTGAGATATATAACCTCTAAAAAAATTAAATTTCTGTCAACAGTAATTTCTGAGAAAAGTGTACCTAAAATCTGAAGTATCAAAGTTACGAAAAAATTTCACTTCAATGTTATAATGATTGCCAAGTAATAGAAAATACCACTAATTACTTAATTTGGAAATCAATCAACTCAGCAGGATCTCTTTAATAAGTGGTGAAATGTTTGTTTTGTTATCTATTACAGTTTTAGAGAAACTTTAATTTATTTTCAAGTAAGAAGTAGCATACCGAACAGCTGTCACTCTCTACCAAGCGTCCGTAAGGATAATGACTATGAAGCAAATTTTAAGGTATTAATAGATACACTTTTATGCAATCGTCAAAACTAATTCAGTAAATCCTTGGCATACTGGTAAATACGTGTATTAATTTCGTCTCTATTGAACTTGACTCAATCCAGCTTAAATCCGAAGTCGCACAGAATTTCAGTTACCTCCTCATTCGAGAGATGTTTCCAAACATAAACAAGAACTAGTACTACGTATACGTTACTTATTTCCCTGAAGAAGATCTATACTAAAATACAAACCACATTCTTGAAATTCGAGGAGGAAAACGAGAAAAAAAAACAATAATAATCATTCATCGAATGAAAAAGAAATGTTACTGTGGCTGATTTAAAAAGTGAGTACAGCTCATTTTTGGGTCAATGCCGTATAAAATATCCATTAGAGCTTTTATAAGTTTATAAATCCACAAGATGTCCATTACTTATTGAAGAAAAAAGAAGTACTGAAAGAAACATTTTATGAGGATTTGGGAGACTATACATGAAAGTACCAAAGAATGACGCGAAAATAACCATAAGGGACTATAAAACAAAAGAAGGCTAAGAACATGATGTAAGACCAAATTAGGAAAATATAGTCTTCATGAAGACACCAAAGATAATGGCTAGAAAATAATATTCTTGGAATGAAAAGAGCATGGCAATTTGTAGTACCATATTTGAGTTTAAGAAAATTCACATGGGAACATGAAGGCCTTATTCTTCTCTGCATCCTTTGGTTCTACGATCCTCTAAGAACTTTGGCCTCCTTCATAACATCTGCCCATTCTTCCTTATTCCTAGTTTCTGCCTCCATATTTTAACCTTCATTTGTCTTATGTCTTCCTCAATCTTATCTAGCCATCTTACTTTCTGTCTTCCAACCTTTCTTCTTTCTTCCGGTTTCCCTTCTAAAATCTTTCTTACACCTATTTCTTGCTCCAACCATAACACATATCCTACCCATTCCAGTCTCTTTCTTCTAATATCTCCTACCAGATCTAAATCCCTATATAATTGTTTAAATTCCTGGTTCGTTCTAATTCTTCATATGAAGGTCATCTGATGGGAATACTCTGATTCAAATTATCCATGATGCACGTCATATTCTAACATTTTGGATATGAAATTTTGTAGAAGTGCGAATTGTGATAGTGACACTTTATGGTCAAAGTTAAGTAAAGATAATGTGTAGCCAACATTGTGAAACTAAAAGCTCAGAAGATAATGAAATATGATCTGTATAAGTTAAAAGATGGAATTATAGTACAGGAATTCAGGCATGAAGTAGAAACCGATTTATAGTTAGATTTAGAAATACAGCAGAAAATTAATCATACTGACTCAAAATGGAATCATATTAAATAATCTGTCTGTAAACCGGAAAGAAAATATATCAGGAAGCACAACGAAAAAAAAATGGATCTTATGATGAAGACTGCAGATATGCATTAAAAGTAAGAAATGAAGCTCGCATAATTATGTTGCAACGAAAAACAAGAACTAATATTGACGCATATTAAGAAAACCAAAGGGTCGATACTAGTAAAATTCATGGTCATTTTCCGTTGAGGTATTAGTTCACAGTAATATAATGTACAGTTAAAAACTATAATATAGTTAGACCCTCACAATAGTACATGGAGAAAACATTCCAACGAGAATAAATATACTGGAGGAAATCGCAATCCTAAGAGAAATCAACAACAACCTGATTCTCAATGAATACACACCTAATCCACACAATCCTCTGTACGAAATTCTCACAACCAAGTCAGTGCTTCAACAAGGGTCAACAAGAACGGACCTAATGCATTCTGCTGATGATGGGACTAGTCCCGAAAGGCCTACAGAGTTTTAAAAGAACTTAAGTTGAGGAGACGGACCTACAAGGTAACTATATTATAGTTTTTAACCGTACATTATATTACTGTAAACCAAAGGGTACTAAGAGAATAATAATAATAATAATAATAATAATAGCTTTATTTTACCTGGCAGAGTTAAGGCCTTAAGGCCTTGTCTACCACTCAACCAGGTTTAAAAAAAAATACAAAATAAAAGTCTTAAATCTAAATTACAAATATATATATATATATATATATATATAAACGATTACAAGTTATGA
This sequence comes from Diploptera punctata, assembly GCA_030220185.1. NCBI lineage: Eukaryota > Metazoa > Arthropoda > Insecta > Blattodea > Blaberidae > Diploptera > Diploptera punctata. The sequence continues at coordinate 5,173,896 of JASPKZ010009381.1, forward strand.
ATACAATACAATTAATATTTATAATGTATTTTGATTTACTCTAAATTTAAGGAATTAAATATATAATATGTACAAGATATATAAAAAAACGAGGAAAAGATTAATGACATAGTATAAAATTAAATAAATAGAGAAAAATTAATTATTAGACAACAGGTAACTGTATAAGCGTGACTTAAAGGTGCCAAGTGTGCGGCAACCCCTGATATCTTGAGGAAGGAGATTCCAGGAGCGGGCGGAGGCTACTGTGAAGGAAGTAGAATAGGAGGAAGTGCTATGAAGAGGAATTGTTAGCAGACTGCTATCTTGTGACCTAGTGTCAATATTGTGGTAAGAGGATAACTTCTCAAATCTGGACGCCAGGTAAGTAGGAATGTAGGAATTCAGAAGCTTGAAAAGTAGCGAAAGAGAGTGCAATTTACGTCTGTCAGTAAGACGGAGCCAAGAGAGGTTATTAAAGTGTTCGGAAATATGGTCATAACGGCGGATATTGAAAATGAATCGAATGCAAGCATTATGAACACGCTGCAGTCTCTGCGACAAGGCATAGTTTAGATCATTATATATAATGTCACAATAATCGAAGTAAATAAGAAGAGGAACAGTTACAAAAAATGCAAGAAAAAACTTCCAAAGAAATTAAGCAAGAGGGTTTAATGAAAGCATAAAATATATTAAAGGAATTCACCCAATAACAACATTATGGACAGATAAGTGAGGAAAAAATTGTGGGCAAAGAGGTAGAGATTGGGTGAATAATTATTTTAAAGAACTCCCTAATCCTTATGAAAGAAGTAAACTATTATGGACCAGAAGTATATGTTGAAATACCAACAATCCAGATGATCCGAAGTACCATAAGAAATTTTAAAAATAATAGAACGCCAGTAGAAGAAGACGCCATAACAGCAGAATTATTAAAATATGGAGGAAAGAGGTTTTGGAAAGAGTTGTATAATTTGATTAAAACCATATGGGAATTAGAAAAAATGCCTCAAGACGCTAACAATGATTTAATCTTTCCCAATTTTAAAAAGGGTGTTAAGTACATTTGAAATTACACTTCAATGTTCCCCGTTCTGCAGGTTCCTTGTATGTTCTGCATGCTCCATATTAATCATACTGAATAATGTCTTTGCATTAATTACAGAAAATTTTCAACATAAACTCCAAACAAAACTCACAAACGATGTGTCACGCATATCTCACATATAAATAATACTGCGTTTTATCAGTTGTGACGCCAAGAGATGCTTGGTTATTTTCGGTTCCGCTCGGCCTGTAATCAGTAGTAGCATTTTTTGTTTCACACTTTTAAAATTCAAATAAAAAACTGCTTGACAATGAGATTTGAAATTTTCACACACCTCATTTAATTGTTACAGCAGTTGCAGTGGTATATAATTTACTTAAACTTGTGTAATTGTAGGGAACCCCATTCAGCATTTATTTTGACTACGAATCAAAATGAAAAATAACTCAGGTTTGTCTGTATCGGGATTCGAATCCTGGACTCCTGAGTCATAAACATAAGGGCCTGAGACAATTCGCTCGGTATTATATATCTTACGTCTATCGTGGAGTATAATAATAAAATAATAATAATAATCTTCTTCGTCTTCTTCCTTCCAAGTATTAGACCAAGGCCTGTTACGATCCTATAGAAAATTTTCCCTCCAGCGTTTCATAGGACGGCCCAGAGATCTTCGTCCTCTTGATGTATAATTATAAACAGCTTTGGGGATCCTATTTGAACTCATTAAGAATAATAATAATAATAATTATTATTATTATTATTATTATTATATTATTATTATTATTATTATTATTATATATATTCAACAAATTTTAAATGTATACAATACCTTCCTGTGCCAAATTTTAAGGTTTTATTCTATTCCCTCATTCATCTCTATCCATTCAGTCACCATCCTGAAGTCCCCTGTCCTTCATCAAATTAATTATTTCCCTCCAGCCATATCTTCCTAGGTCTCCCTCTTGTTTTCCTCCATTTGGAACCCACTAAAAACCCCTAACTGGCAATCTATCTTCATCCATCCTCTTCACCTCTTCACGTGTCCAAACCACTGTAATTGTTTATTTTCCACAAATTGAACAATTGTTTGGTTAAAGTTAATTTCTTCTCGAATAATACTGTTTCTGATCCTGTCTAATTCAAAGGATTGTGCAGATCTTCTTATAAAATTAATTTCTGTAGATTGCAATTTTGACTTTAATTTGGCATTTATAGTCAACGTTTCTTCTCCTTAGGTCATTTAATAATAATAAATTCACATTTCGGTCTTCGACGTCTTCAACGATTAATAAATATGAGTACGGTAGGCCTATAATTATCAATAACTCGATAATAAATCTCGGGGTTTACACTGAATGTTTTCACCCTTCGGTTTTATACAGGGTGTAACATAACTCAATGGCAAAATTTCAGGAATGAGTTTTTCATATGGAGAGAATAAAAAAAGTGTATTACAACATGGGTCTGTAAATTGATAATTACAGAGTTAATCGAACTTTTATGAATGTTAGTACATGGCGACAAAAATCCAAGGGACTTGTTGAAGCGATCTGTTCTGTCAGATTAAATGTTCAAAGTGACCTCCTTGTGCCTCAATATAGGCAGCTGCCCTTCTTCGCATTAAGTCTCCAACACGATAAAAAAATGCCTGGTGTAGTGCGTACTGTCTGACAGGCTGCCACAATGCGTGCACGGAGAATTATTACATCATCCACAGGGCTTGAATACACCAAAGACTTGAGGTGTCCCCAAAGATAAAAGTCCAAGGGGTTTAAATCGGGAGATCGTGATGGCCAAGAAATTGGTCCTCCTCTACCAATCCAGCGGAGACCAAATGTTCGATTAAGGTACCTGCGAGCAGACAGACTGAAATGTGCAGGAGCACCATCGTGAATGAAGAACATCAGCCGTCGGGATGCTAGTGGCATGTCTTCCAAGTAACGAGGTAAATGATTGCGCAAGAAACGTGTGTATTCACGTCAATTGAGCCTGTTCGGAAGAACGTAGGGTCCCAACAAACTATCACCAACAATGCCTGCCCAGATGTTAATTGAGAATCTCTGTTGGTGATGTGTTGCGATTGTTGCATTGGGATTCGTGTCTGCCCACATGTGCTGGTTGTACAAATTCTGGATCCCATCCCTAGTGAATGTTGCCTCATCCGTGGACAACACGACAGCTTCCAAAGTAAGCATTCACACCGCATTGTTGGAGGAATCACTGACAGAACATTACTCGTGCAGGATAATCCGCAGGAGATAAGGCTTGTACACGCTGTAGATGATATGATACAATTGTTGTTCCCTTAGTAGTCTCCATACCGACAAATTGGTGTGCAGTCCTAAGCGCCTTATGCTTATTCCAGGATTTTCGTCTACAATATTGAAAACAGCCTCCTCCTCTTCAGGCCTTACAACTGTTGGCCGTCCCCCTGTCCTTGATGGGCGTGCAAAACTCCCGTATTCGAATAAGCGGCGATGGATTCCTTCAAAATTCTTACGATCGGGCAATCTCCGCGTTGGGTATTGTTCCTGATACAAACGATGAGCCCTTAAAGCATTACCATCCGTCAAACCATAGATGAAATGCATACAGACATATTCTTCATTTGTGTACATCATAGCAACCTACAATCAACAGAAAACAGACTGTCAATAACTACTGTAAACCTTGATAACCTAACATCCATAAAAGTTCGAATAACTCTGTAATTATCAATTTCCGGGCCCATGTTGTAATACACTTTTTTTTCTCTCTCCATATGAGGAACTCATTCCTGAAATGTTGCCGTTGAGTTATATTACACCCTGTATATCAAAATAGTCTGTTTTTAATGTCTGTACCATCTCTATGGACTACATCTAAAATTTTGGGACATTCTGTACTCTTAAGTTGGATCTTTTACAAAATAACGTAATAACATACAAGAGATAGTATTAATCATAAAGAATTAATGTACCTAAATGCCTACAGAAGCCACTGAAGCAATAACGTTTACTACTATTTGTCAACTCTAGAATCTTTATTAGTTTACTCATCTAACTTGTACGAAAAATTATTCATAATTCCTTTGTTTTAATTTGAACAAGAACATGATGCTCTGGGCAACGCAACTAATTGCAAATAACGAATCCGTTATTACAAGAACTTGAAAGAAAATGTTGTATACTTTAGACTTCCTCTCCCTCTCAACAAACAATATTAAACAGCTCTGTTCCTTTGCCAGTGCAAGGTATTTACAGCATAGAGCTTAATATATCATATAATGCTTTGTTTCCATAGTGAGCTGTTACCAGTGTCTTCTTTAAGCTGCCTTTAGACTCTCTCCTTTATGAATTCCAAAGGCGCGCTTAACTTTACCATATTCATCTTTTCACTATCACATACGATGGTTAGCTCTATTATGGAACACACTGTTTCTGTACGCACAAATTTCCTGATTGGAGTCAAATTTGTCCCTTTAAACTTATAATTGATCGGAAACCACTGGTAATGGTTTAAAGAATCGAAGTATATTACGATGCGAGGTTGGGAAGTGGTTTTTACAGAATTGAGGAAAATGTTTAAAAACCGAGCGATAGCGAGCCATACCACTGCTGCTTCTGTTGGTGGTAGCGACGCAATATTTAATTTACTTTTACCTGCTGATGTTGTGAAGCATGTATATCTATAGTTGTTTAAAGACATACTTTTCTTACATTTCACATTACTGTGACTGTATAATTAAAGAAGGAAGCTTTCTCCAGCTTTAGCAATGATCTCTGGATCAGCATTTGGATTTTTGAATACCTGGATAACCTCGTTTTTTTTTGTTTTTTTTTTTTGATTAAACAATGCTGATGTATCACAGCCACTGAAGGCATGCAAGAATAAAATGTGATCTGCGACTGTTTTATCTAGGATACTTTTTGTTGAATATATTTGTTGAGACATTTTTATTTTTATTTTTTTGAGAATATATATGTTTGAATGCGTAGATAGAGACATCAAAAGAATAAGATCTACGTATTTGCCGACAACTATTACAAAATCAAATGCCGATGAAACGCTTATTGCGGTATTGATTATTAGCGTATCCGCATCTTCCGTGGCTTGTATGACCATGCAGTTCTCAGCTTCAAATATTGTTTTCAACATTCCAATGAGGTGGTTCATGTTTGCATCATTTCCCAGGAATTTATCTTGTGACACAGTTGGGATAATTGTCTCGTCAGAAAGTATGTCTACTGAAGCAGTTTTTCGTGATCGTCGGGATTGCTCCGTATATTTGGTACTATGGTTTGCTACATCTTCCTGATATCCGTCAAATACCAAATGACATTGAATTTATAGTTTGAGCAAACGTAGGTATCGTATTTATTGCATATGGATGAAAACGATTCACCGCAATGCCTAATGACTCAGTGTAATACATATCCTCCGTCGGTGATGTAGATCTTATTATTTTGACGGCTCTAACTACGCGTTCAAATATATATATATTCTCAAACCAGGAAAAGGAAAAATTTAGCAACAAATATTCTCAACAAAAAGTATCATAGATGAAACAGCCGCAGATCATACTTTATTCTTGCATGCCTTCAGTGGCTGTGATACAACATCAGCATTATTTAATCAAGGAAACATCATCATCATCTTCATTCATGGATTAGGTCTGTTGACCCGTTCCGACTTCAGCCCATCTCTTTCTAGGTCTGCCCACATCTCGGGTGCCTTTAGGTTTGTATTTTGTTATTTGTTTTGGATATCTGTCTTCATTCATTCTGTCTATGTGTTGCTTCCATTTTTGTCTATATGTATCCATTTTATCAGTTATTGCAAATATTTCAAGTTCCTGTCTTATTTCTGTGTTCTTGATTCTGTCTTCCTTAGTGCACCCTTTAACAGATCTCAAAAATTTCATTTCTGCCGCCGTTATCCTACTTAGGTCTTGTTTTTTTATGTATCCAGGCTTCTGAACCATAGAGCAGTACCGGTACTGCCAACATTTTATAAAATTTCAGTTGGGAAACATTAAATTTATTAATGTACTAAGAAAAAAAATCAGATTTAAGCGAGGTTATCAAGGTATTCAAAAATCCACATGCTGATCCAGAGATCATTGCTAAAGCTGGAGAAAGCTTCCTTCTTTAGTTATACAGTTACATAATGTAAAATGTAGGAAAAGTATGTATTTAAGCAATTATAGATATACATGCTTCACAACATCAGCAGATAAAAGCAAATTAAATATTGCATCGCTACCACCAACAGAAGCAGCAGCACGACAATCTATCACCAGGTTCAGCAGTGGTATGGCAATGAACAAAATGCAGAGCAATGGGGATGGAAAATAAACAAGAGCAGGCTAATTCCTGTCACCACACTCGAACCCCCAGCTCCGAAAAGCTTGTTTAAACTTACTTCCTCCGAATGCAAAAAGAGATGTCAGAAAGCCTTATGGATGCAGAAAGGCTGGGTTAAAGTGTTCTGTTATATGCACGAATTGTAATGGTACCTGTGATAACTCGCAAGTTCCATCACAAGATAGCGATGGAGAGGAAGAAACGGAGAGTATTTTCGATCGAAGAGGATTGCGATGGAACTGATAATCCCTTCGCGGATGATGAAGAAAATTCAGTCTGTGATGTTTCGATCACTACTAAAGACAATGAACTCGCAACACCTGTCGCATCAGCGAAGCGAAGGAAAATGCGCTAAATTTTGGAATAATTAATTATTTGGGATACCACGATAAAAATACGCGCCGCTTACTCTACCTCAAGGTGGTGTGGAAATGAGTCTTTTTGGCCTAAACGCGTGTTGAACTACATTTTGCGGCGCTCGTACGCCGAAACTATTGATTTTAGGAAAATAAAGGTTATTACATGAATTGTAGGAAATTGTCTCTAGTTTAATTTTGTACATCAATGTTTTTATTGTAAAATGAGTCCGAAAGGAGATATTGTCAAAAAACTGCTTTTAGGCGCCATTTTTTCAATATGGCTGCGCGAGCGGCAAAGATACGAGGTGGCAAAGTTGAAATTCAGAAAGAGCGCATCGAAATCTATAAAATTACAAATTTTCAAAACTCCCGGAAAACTTTCCAGGCAAAACTACCAAATGACTGTACTATAGCCTATAGCCTATGTTCATCCCGGGAATCGTCTGAACATTTTGCAAAAATCTACATCAAAATCGGATCAACGATATGGCCGCGCATAGAATACAAACCAACAAACATACAAACAAACAAATAAACATTGATTTTTATATAAAATATTTATTATAGGTTAAGTGTGAACCATAGACTGTAGATAATTAACTAATAGTTTTAATTCCTATAGAAACCGCAATAAATATTGTTGTTGAAGTTAATTCATGCGGAATTACTTCTGCTTGTTTACTATTAATATTTCCATGATGCGAAATCATGACAGGATAAAATAAAACCTTGATTTTAAACATAAAAATTCCTTCTATAAAAATTATTAACGTAGCATTATACGCGTTATTAGAACACGTAAGCCTAGTTCAATTATTTAGTATATTTAAAGGTTTTACAATATTTCACATCTCCATGCGCTCATTTAATCTAAGTCATTCTCCTTCGCATCTCTCTGTCATTCCAATCTCTATCGTCCAATACTTTTCCCTCATGCTGCCCAAAACACCATCAATCCACGTTATTTTTGGCCGTCCTCTGATAGTACCCTGTGATGACCCCTGCCTAGGGTTGCAGGTAATGCTGCCTTGCAGTTAGGTGTTGGTTCGTCAATGGCTAAAGGAAGAGAACCTTGGTTAAAAATCTCCTGGTTCTCCAAGTTAGGGGTTGATGCATCAGGCTACTCCTTCTTCGTTTGAAAAAATGTACAGCGCTAAAAAGCGCAAGAATGAAATGCCGGGCGGATTTAATAAACGACGAAATAAGCTAAGAGAAAGGACCATTCTTCTAGGAACGTGGAATATACAAGGTATTACAAATGTAACTGGGGAAATAATGAACAGCATAAAACAAATTAATGAAGATATAATAACACTGGTCAACATGATTTTTGTCTACGGAGTACCAATAGTAGTACTTAATGACTTGTCGCAGAGACTGCAGCGTGTTCATAATGCTTGCGTTCGATTCATTTTCAATATCCGCCGTTATGGCCATATTTCCGAACACTTTAATAACCTCTCTTGCCTCCGTCTTACTGATAGACGTAAATTGCACTCTCTTTCATTACTTTTCAAGCTTCTGAATTCCTACACTCCTAGTTACCTGGCGTCCAGATTTGAGAAGTTATCCTCTTACCACAATATTGACACTTGGTCATAAGATAACAGTCTGCTAACAATTCCTCTTCATAGCACTTCCTCTTATTCTACTTCCTTCACAGTATCCTCTGCCCGCTCCTGGAATTTCCTTCCTCAAGATATCAGGGGTTGCCGCACACTTGGAACTTTTAAGTCACGCTTATGCAGTTATCTGTTGTCTAATAATTAATTTTCTCTATTTATTTAAATGTACATGTCATTAATAATTTTTCTCGTTTTTTATATATCTTGTACATATTATATATTTAATTCGTTAAATCTAGAGTAAATCAAAATACATTATAAATATTAATTGTATTGTATTTATATGTAATCGTTTATGTATATTGTAATTTAGATGTAAGACTATTTTTTTCTTTTTTTTTTAAACCTGGTTGAGTGGCAAGCAAGGCCTTAAGGCCTTAACTCTACCAGGTAAAATAAAACTATTATTATTATTATTATTATTATTATTATTATTATTATTATTATTATTATTATTATTATATAATAATGCAGTTTTTTTATCGTCTTTTCAAATATGTATTCGGAATTTCTCCATCACCCACAGTTTTTTTATTTCATTTTCAATTAATGGATTTAAATAATTATTTTTTAACAAACGTTTTTTCGTCCATTTGTCCATTGTAAAATAAAACCAAATGAGCTAACTCAGGAGATTTCAGCTATGGAAAAGAGATATTAAGGCAAATGGAATCCTAATATTCTGGCCGATTATTGTTGTACCATTAAGGGGGATGCTCCGCAGGCGAAATACAGCAGAAAATCGTCATTTCTTACTTTCTAGGCGAGTCCGAATGTTCGAATATTGTGTAGTTACGAATGTAGAAAATATTAAAGTGTTTGAAATTATAAATTCCTGTCTCTCGGAAACCTTGCGTGATGGACAAAAACTGATATCATATTTAAATTCAGGAGAAAAAATCCTATCAGAATCACATTTTTTCTTTCTGAGACAAAAAAAAAGTTTAGTTTTTTGTTGCTCAGTGTAATAGTAACAGAAACAAAAAAAAAGGAAAGTGGACTAGAAATTCAAGGACCTTACTTGTATCTGTACATTGGAGTTTCTAAAAGGAAAACGTACACAATGAGTATAAATTATGGTTAAGAAGAAATTTCGAAATAGTTCAATATAGGCCTAAAAGCAATTTTACTATATATCTTCCATTATGACTCGGAGAAATAATATCAATATTACAACATTAGCAACGGACGTCATGAAACCCCAAAACCCAAAACTTAAATTCTTTCGAATATCTTATCGCCATTTTAGTATTCCTGTATTGGAAGAAAGGATGCCTTATGCATTTTTGGCGGTTATTAACAACATTATGAGAAAAAATATGTGTTTATCGGAATATAAATTTTAAAATCCAAACAGTTTATATACGCGGACCAACGGATCTGTGCCCCTACAGCGCTGACATCGTTCTTAGAAAAGTACACGTCTATACTTACACCATTTCACCGCACTCCCCTCCCACTGCGTCAAACAACAGCAACGATAACTTATCGAGTAGGGATGTTGCCAAACTTCCCCCAGTGTCATGGCACATTGAATAATTCAAGGTTGGAGTTGAGTTGACAACACTGAAGTGCAAGTTCAAGAGAGATAGAATAGAGAGAGAGAGAGATTGGAATGCATGGAGGGAAATGATTTGTTGAGGCAGAAAAGGAAGTAGCCTTTAGTTCGCATATCATACGGGGACACAGATCCGTTGGTCGGACAATACATTACACGCTTTATATTAGCTTGACCTGTATCTGTCCATCTATCTATGTAACGGAATCTTTGAACACGATTTTCACCCACTTAAAAACATTGGATCGACTTGAAAATGTTTATACTTGTAAAGGACCAATGACAATACTATAATTTCATTTTTTCTAAGATCCTGGCCAGGAACATCAGAAAATGAAAAAATAAATAAAAAGCGGTATAATAGGTTGCGGACTTATCAACTTCTTAGTCAATCGTCGTAGTAAGAGCTCGATTGGTAGAGCGGTGGACTGTAATGGTATATAATTTCAGTAATTCATAGGTCGCTGGTTCAAATCCGGCCCGTAGGATTTTTTTAGAAGAGTATTAAGCAATTAAATTTTCATGGGATTCCGGTTTATGACAATCAATTAAACTAAAAATTTAAAAAATATTTTTAGTTCGGTTTTTTAATAAAGTGTGTTGTTTTAGTTTTTTAAACTATTATGTATTTTCTTTTTATAAGTTATATGATAAGTATAATCTATAATAAAAAACGTTAAATTTAATATACGTCTTTGTTTTAACCATCATAAAGATAAATTTTGCAGAGAAGCTTCGTGGACTGACGTATATCCTCTAGCATTCCTGGAATTTGACGCACAATTTCAGCGGCTGCAAAAAATCCTAGCAATATTTTCTCAATAGCAAGTTTCATGGCATACACAATAAGAACGATCTGAAATTTATCGGATTAGTAGGTTTCCAGCTTGCACAAGTAGGAAAAATATGTAACTTCCCCTCTTCCCTATAGAAAGATATCACAACTGAGCTTGTTATCGATTCCATAAAAAAAATGTAAAATAAACCAGATATTGATAACATATATTTTTGTCGGTCCTGGTAGTCTAATGGCTACCACGCTAACCTCTGGCTCCGAGAGTCGCGAATTCAAACTCGGGCGAGATCAATGAGTTTTTAAGGTTGTAAAAATTCAGATCTTAGCTTTATTTGGAAGGAAAGTGAAGCCGTAATCCGTGTCAATACGGCACGTAAAGTATTCTAAAACTTGAAATAAAAGAATACTGAGCAAAATTTCTCCACATTTCACATCATGGTGTGAATTGCGACGCTAATAACCTGAACTCTTAATACTTCTAAAATTCATTGTAAAGCACAATTGAGGTTATGTAATAAAAATTTTAAATATTAGAATAAATTCCTGATATATAAGTCGTCCTCAACTAAATTAAATGTATGTTTCAAAAGTTCGTCAAGCAGTTAAAACTATTATGGTCTTTTAGAATCATGTTCCATCTTCAGCATTTCATTTCATTTCATACGAAATTATATTTAGATACTTACTTTAATATTTTAACACTTTATAACCTGAAACCTTAAAATGTGTTGTTAAATAAAGATACAAAACTTTTTTTCTTAGGATAATTGCCTCTTATTCAATAAAAATATTATAGATTTGAGTGAATAGGAGTAAATATAATGCATACATCACTCCTTTAGGCTTCTATAATCTAGAGTGATCAAATACAGTTAATCAAAAAAGATAAAAATTACCGTATAACCATTAGCTTTTAAAGCAATGATAAATAATAAAAAAGTACATTCGTTAAATAATGCAGTAAGCTGTTTTTCCATTATGTTAAAAAATCTCGGAACTGTACAGAAACATCCTTCCATTAGTAGCATTTTTATAATATTTTATTAATAATATTTTAATAAACGTAGTGGCTACTTCAGACAGAAACTAAGTAGCATAAAACTTTACTATTTTCCAAACTCCGGGAACCGTCATTTTAAAATTTCATGACATCTAAAATTATGATTGAAGGCTCTTGATGGAATTTTAATATAAGCAGAGAACTGATAGTTTTTTTACCACTTTTATACATTTTCCTTTTACGCGGCTCCAATATAGCGATCAAAGAGAAAATGTTGACAAACGTAAAAATACTATTTGAAATTTTCATGAGTTAATATTTCTGTCTTTTATCGTTCATTTTATCCAGATTTTGCTTATATTTGCCTGAAGCTGTAAACCATACTGTGTACCAAGGATGACAGAAAATGTTATAGTACAAATTTATAATATTTCTTCTTAATTCTTCTTTGGCTTTTCCCCACTTATAGTTTTACCGTCATCAGTTTCCATTTATTTATATCATTCCAATCTCCTTCTTCAAAATTCCTATCTTCCATTATAGTTCTGATGTAGGTTTTCCATTTCCATCTTGGTCTGCCACGTTTATTTCTTCCAGGGAGTGACCATTGGTATATATCTTTGGCCATCTTTCATTTTCTATTCTTTGTACATGGCCATAGAGTTTAAGCGTTTGATTTTCAATCCTCTTAACAGCAGATGTGGTGACATTCATTTCTCTCCAAAGGAACTCATTTTTTATTTTATCCTGTCTTGTTTTTTGGAGGCTTCTTCTAAAATAATCGAATTCAACTGTTCTAATTTTATTATTTTGTAATTCCGCCAAAGACTAAGTTTCACTTCCGTATGTCAAGATATTCTGTTCTATGATCTTAAAAAAATTCATTTTGGATTCCATTGTAATAATTTTGTTGCAAATTATTCCATGAAATGTCTTAGTTGCATTTTTTGCCATTGCAATTTTAGTTTGTACATCTCTTTCACAGGTACCTAAACTTGTAATTATTGATCCAAGATATTTAAATCTTTTTTTTTCCCCCCTTGTTTCGAGTATGAGGTCATCCACATCCTTTCCCAAACACATGTATTCTGTTTTCTGCAATTTATATTCAGCCCCCACTTCTTATGTTCTTCCATTAGTTTATTTCTCATATATTTCATATAATGTTTCAAACGCATTAATCTTCACGCCACACAACCGCACCTAGGAAATGTATGCGTTTTTACATTGATTTAAGCTAAATGTTGGTGGTGTTGTACAATTTTTAATCGCTTAGATTGTGAACCAAGATTCCTGCATTGAATTGCAAATCCCTCTGCAGTTCATATGTTGAGACGCATTGTTGTTGATAGTGATTATTCCGTAGTATGGGGCGTTAAGTCTGGCGATCTCCTTGGTGTTTTCCGACAAGAGTAAGTTACTTGCTAGCACCGGGTTTCAACTTATCCCTTATCTTTTTTCATTATAGCTCATTCAACACAAACATAAACCCATCTTACACATCCCTCTAAACACAATACAAGAATACATCACCTATGTTAAATAGTCTGCGTAAATTGAAAATAAACGACATTAACACCATCTATCCATCTCACAGAACCCGTAGCACGTAAGGTGCAGTGAGTGGCATTATAAACACATGCATATTCGTAAGTAGTTAGACGTTTTCTGCCTTCAAGAAAAAATTGCAAAGATGGAATTTTTGTGATTTAAGAATGACATCCTGCGTTCCATGAAAAGCTTATGAGTATAAAGCAATGGTAAGACGAAACCTTGAAAGATCAAAGAACACTGGAAAGAGTCCGTTTCAGTGGCAATATAGGTCAAATAGCAGATTTTTTATGTCCTCGGGTTATTATAAAAATTAATTCTACAGACAAACTTTCATATTTTTTAAATGCAAATTGCCTGAATGATTTGGTATGACCATTAGTATAATTTCTTATTACAGAGTAATGAACTTTTTGACACGTGTATTTTTTTCCTGAATGATTTGGTATAAGGAACCCATGATCTTGGTACCAAACCTTATTACAGAGTAATGATCTGTGGTAATAATTGTTTGACATACATTAATACCATGTCCCTTGGATACGTATGCTAAAATGCTGAGTATTAAATAGCATACCCTACCCTCACACCAACTCCTAGATACTAAGAAATTCCTTAAGGGAATAAGGAAAGAATTTTTCGGTCAAATTTTTAATTTGTTTGTTTTTTTATTATTATTATTCCATATAGTTCCTACTTTAAATTTATATATAAATCATGTTAATACTAGAATCAGAAGTATTTTATTTTAATTGTTAAATGCCTGGGTGCGTCTACCATGTGTCAGTTTGTTGGGTTTGGTACTGTGAAAGTTCCTCAAAATATTGGACTTTTAAACGAACCGCCAATAAATACTATCTTTATTCTGTAGGAGGGATATTTTGTATTGCCTAACCTGTAAAAACATTGCTTCTCTTACGGGTAAAGCTATTCGCTTTGTTTCAAACTTTCAATTCACGTTTACATGTGACTATTGAGTTTGTTTGGGAAAAAGTATTTGTTCTATAGTAATTATTTTCTGTGTTTTTTACTTTTTGTTTCCAAAGATCATCATAATCATCTTCAAGATAGGGTCTATTGACCCGTTTCGCTCCCCACTGCACAATATGCAACAGGTCGTCCATCCATTTTCGTTTTGATCTTCCTACATTTTCATGTCAAGATTCAGAAACAAAATATTCAAAATTGATAACGGAAAATACGTGATTAGTACATTTTGTAATTCATCAGATGTGATAGGCTATCAAAACCTTATAACCTAAGCAGTGAAAATAATGCAAATGCTTATGATGGGGATGATAATACCAGAGCTTCTAAAAGGAAACTAAAAAATAATTTAGAAGACAAATTTAATGAAATGGAATAAAAGAAACGAAAGTTTCGAAGTAATAAATTTAACATTACTCAGTCATATTATTGAAAATAATGGCTCACTTTAGAATATATTGTTATATGAATTTTTCATACTTCATTCTTGTAATATTATGCTCTACATACTTTTTCGGTCTACTAACATTTCGTACTATTTTAAACGTTTTGGGTTCAACTTTAGAAAATGACGTTCTATGATTTTTCCATACAACATTCTTGAGACACTTGCATTTCATACTTTTACCATTTTTAATAGCATTGCGTAATGTTTTTAATATTCATATTAGGTGTCTTGACACTGAGAAAGCACTATTATTGGGATGTAAATATCTGTAGGACAAAAGAGCAGACCACATAGATTAGACAGAACAATAGTCATAACAGGCTAGAATTTTTATGATATATATTTTTTTGATGAGAGTAATGTGTTTATATATATATATATATATATATATATATATATATATATACTTTTTATACAAAAACTAATTGAATGAAAGTACTTTGTTAAGTCATATTTATACATTTTTGGACATTTATATGTGACAGAGCATATTATACCATTTTCTTTGCTGGCACATCTTTGTTTACTCTGTTGATGTCCGAGACCTATTTGTTTTTTGAAAGCATTTCATCATCCACCACCGACTTGCTAGGCCTGACATGGCTTCACTGAAGCCCCTTTAGCTTGCTCGTTTCAGATATACTTGTCAGGATGATGCACATCAAGCCGATGTGCATCAGGTTGATGTACATCAGATCGAATGCAGGTCCGTCAAGAAATCTGAAATGCGCTTACCACCTCCCACAACATAGACTTGGGGTCGGACTTTGGGACTTAATTTAACTTATTTCAAACCAGTTCTAACATATGCAGCTGAGACTTGCACAAATACAAAGAAGGAATTGAGCAAAATTCAAGCTATAGAAATGAAATTCTTAGCAGAATGGTACATAAAACAAGGAGAGATAGAATAAGGAATGACAAAATCAGAGAGATATTAGGTGTAGAAAAATTAACAACAGACATAGAAAAAAATTAACTAAAATGGTTCGGACATTTAAAAAGAATGGAAAAAAGAAAGACTACCACGAAGACTTAAATCTCAAGATACAAGAAAAATAACCATGAGATAGATCACGAGAAAGATGAATTAACCAAGTGAAGAAAAGTTTACAAGAGAGAGGATACAACTGGGAAGAACTAAAAACAAGGAAAGCATGGGAAGATTGAGATGGTTGGAGTCGTATTTGGAATCGACCTTCCAAAAGGAGGACACGATAAGAGGATGATGATGAGAGCATATTATAGTAATTTTATTGGTCACATTCGCCATATTTTCACTCTTGTAAGAATTAAAAGACTTTCATCGTACAATTTATTTCTTCCATGTTCATTTGAGTTGTTAAATTTCTCAGAATTTTCTTTCTTGTAAATTTTATTTTTGTTTCCATCTTTCATCCGAGGCTTGCTCCTTGGGACTGCGAGCAATGTATAAGATACACCTTGAAGTGGGTTGCTAGCCCGTTTTCATGGCGGGTTTATTATTCAGGGTTTCCTCCCTAGGCTGATCACCTTCACCCAGCTCCAGAGCTCAGCCTGCCCCGTTTTATTTTGGAGTTGTCTCTCCTAGATGGATTGTCTTGCAGGACTAACGAACCCCATCTGCCCATTTGTCAATCTACAAGGCAGTAGATGTAGAGTTGCCTCTTCCGTCAGGTACACTGTACCTAAGGGCTCCTCCGCTGTATCTGCCGTTGAGGTCTTCACCATAACCCTGGCAAGGGGCCTTCACAAGGTACAATCAGCTGGGCAAGCTGAACCAAGGTTTTTTTACAAGCTGTTACTCCTCCCCCTCACCCTTTTTCAACCTGGCTTGGGACAGGCTATGGCGGGTGGAAAGAACAATTATAGAACAAGTGTCAGAATTTAATTATTTAGGTGTATTAATAACAAACACTAAAAATTTAATAAAAGAAGTAAAGAAACAAGCTGATAAAGCAGCATAAATATCAGGATCTATGAAAGATTTAATTTGGCGCAACAAACATATGTCCATAGAAAGCAAAACGATAGTTCGACCAGTTATCATATATGGTGCAGAAACTAGGGCTGATACAACAAAAACTAAACAAATAATAAGCACATGCGAAATGAAAATCTTAAGAACTATTCAGGGGAAAACATTATTTGATAAAATACACAACACAGAAATTACGGACAAATGCCATGTTCAAGACATAACCAAATTTATTATAGATAGACGAAAATATTGGAAGGCTCATATAGAAAGAATGGAAGAAAACCGGCTTGCAAAAAGAGCTAAAGAAGGTAGACCAATGGATGGGAGAAGAACAAGAGGAAGACCAGCCAAGAGATGGATAGACAGTGAATGCACATCCAGTACGTCTTCTTCCGAGGAGTGATTTTGGAAATAAAACAGGATGAAAATCCTACAAATTAAGTTTAAGAAGAAGAAGAAATAAAATTTATCTTCCTCTCCTATTTCATTTCACTTCACAGTATGGACTTTTTCCCCCTTGCAAATATTTATATATTGTCTTGCGACAAGCAGGTAGCTACTGATAATTTTAATAAAATAAAAATCATGTTAGAATATAAAATTCTATATGTACTTTAGCTTGCTTCTCATTTGTATTTTATTCATAAATAAATAGTTAATTGTTTAAACCAATTTATTAATTGATTTCACAACTAAAATTATTACATAATTATAATATTTTATGTCATATTTTTATGTTATTGGCCTAGTACATATTTTTGAAAAATTTAGGTCATAATTGCATATATTTTTTTTGCATATTTCAGTGGTTTTTAGGTCATAAAAATCCTAGCACTAGTCATAACCTATAGAAAAGTCATGGTTTGATCATTTTTAGTCAAAGCAGCTATCTAATATATAAAAATGAATGTTTGTTTGTTTGTTTTTTGTTCGTATTCTATGTGTGGCCATACAATTGATCCGATTTTTATGGGTTTTTTTGCAAAATATTCAGAAGATTCCCGGGATAAACATAGGCTATAAGAGAGTTGTGATATTCAACCCCTAAAAATCACCCTTTGTAGTGAAAAACATGAAATAAAGTCCCTATTTTGACGCTTAAATGGCATAAGCTGCCTAAACCATAACAAATACACCAAATTAATGTACACAGAATTCTACAAAAAAGTGCGCAACAGCATATGTTTATCTTTTACAGATAACTCACAATAACCATTTTTGTCTTTCATTGATGCTAAGATTATCGGAATAAGCAGATTCCTGGGCAAGCATAACAGCGCACAGCTGGTGGTAAAAACACTAACTTTTATTTAGGAGTAACAGCTCACGCCAGATATTAACTAGTAAACAATAAAATAGTAATATTTAATTTTAGGAAGTTATATTTTGAGGTTATTTTAATTATATTATTTTTAGTCTGGACATCTTACCTCAATATTAATGTTGATTTGTTCTTGAACATGTTTCAAAACAATTCTGACTGGGAAAGCTGACGATAAAACAATTGTTTTGAAACATGTTCAAGAACAAATTAACATTAATATTGAGGTAAGATGTCCAGACTAAAAATAATATAATAAGTAAAATAGTAATTTCAGTTTCTCAGTAAATTGGCAAAAGCTAAGTACTAGAAAGATAAAATGTATCCCTATAATATGTGAATTGGGAAATGCCTCAATGTATACCAGGAAAATGAAGATACACATTAAGAGTTAAGCTACATACAGGACATTTACTGGTTCTGTTATTGTATAATCAGAATAATTTATATGGAAATAAGCTTGGAATCTAAAGCTTGTTGCATTAATTTTAGTGAAAATCCCCACAAATGAAGTGACCACCTGGTGTGAAAGTCCCCTAACACCTCAACTGAAGTAGAGCTTGCAATAACCACTTCAATATTGGAACAAAGTAACATCGTATATAATATTATTAGTGGTATAATTGATAGTATATCTTTTGTTAATTTTCTCATCGTTTTCATTAAATTTGAAGTTTATAACATTTATGTATTATTCTCTGCTGTGGTCTTGAGGTAGCATGCTGCATTGTTACAGGTTTCATCCTCGATCAGGACAAGTTTCCTTGGTGAGGTTTTTTTTTGGGGGGGGGTGGGGGTTCCTCCAAGAGATGTCATCACAAAATCTACAGAGTGCACAGTATCAGAACAAAATTATATCAATGTTTGGACAATTAAGAAAAAAAAATGAACTCTTCAAAAATGCTCAAAATATTATGTAATTATGTGTTATAACACAGATGATCAAATAATTTTTGCAGGGGATGAAGATGATATGAAATATATGATAAATAAATTAATGGAAGAATATAAAAAATGGGGACTGAATATACATTTACAGAAAACAGAATATATGTGTTTGGGAAAGGATGTGGATGACCTCATACTTGAAACAGGGGAAATAAAAAAATGTGAAGTTTTTAAATATCTTGGGTCAATAATTACAAGTTTAGGTACCTGTGAGAGAGATGTACAGACTAAAATTGCAATGGCAAAAAATGCAACTAAGACATTACATGGAGTAATTTGGAACAAAAATATTACAAAGAAAACTAAAATGAAAATCTGTAAGAGCATAAAACAGAATATTTTGTCATATGGAAGCGAAACTTGGTCTTTGACGGAATTACAAAAAGAATAAAATTAGAACAGTTGAATTTGATTATTTTAGAAGAAGCCTCCAAAAAACAAGACAGGATAAAATAAGAAATGAATTCCTTTGGAGACAAATTAATGTCACCATATCTGTTGTCAAGATGATTGAAAATCAAATGCTTAAATGGTATGGCCATGTACAAAGAATGGAAAATGAAAGATAAAAAATATATACCAATGGTCACCCCCTGGAAGAAATAAAAGTGGCAGACCAAGATGGAAATGGAAAACCTACGTCAGAACAATAATGGATGATAGGAATTTGGAAGAGGGAGATTGGGGAAATTGGGATGATAGAGATAAATGGAAACTGAAGACGGCAAACCTATAAGTGGGGGAAAGCTGAAGAAGAAGAAGAAGATGTGTTATAACTCTGTAAAATTTACAATTTATTATGTTTAATAAATGGTAGTTGGTGCTGTGCTCTTCCTCTTGGCCTGCAACCACAATGTCAAATTTGACAAGGTCCCAGGACCAACTATTTCAATCAGGGTTTTCTGCGATTTCCCCTGATTCAAGAGCAAATGCTGAAATAGACCAAAAAAAAAAAGACCGCCACAGCAGCAGTAAGAAACAAATAAATCCTAGTGCCATAAATAAGAACCTCCCCATCAGGGGCCTACATGGCACTGCTCCCGTAAACGACTCGGGGAGCTTGCATGCTGCATATCATGCCATTTCCATCAACAAATATACCACAATCAGTTTGAAATTACTACCATTCAAAATTTAACGTAGTCGAAATTTACGAAATCAAAATCTTTTGAAATGAACAAATTTTGGCAATCACTCAAACAAACCCACAGGGACAATCAACCCTCAAAATTACCGGGCCAAATGGACATTGTCTAAGAACCCAGGGTCCACTTGTGCAAGTGGGCTGAAGAACTGTCACCACCTGTATGCGCAGGTCGCAGGACAGCTCGCTCTCGCTCTCTCTCTCTTAGGGGGTTTTTTCCTTGCCTGTAAGACAAATTTCAGGAAACTTTAAGGCCTAAACAGTCCCCAAACATCATCTGGACATCATAATCATCATTCATATTTGCCTTAGATTAATTTTAGGACTAAGGACTCTCCTGGCACATCATTATCATCACCATTCACCCTTCCAGGCACACCAACCTCAGAAGTGAGTTAAAATTATGCCAATGCCAGGAGAGAACACCAAAATTGTTGAAATGATAACCTGTAGCATTGAATAAATAATAATAAATTTATGCATTTACTTGTTTCCTTATTTTGGAAGAAGAAAGAGATATAGCTCTTATTTTAAATCAGAAGAGAAGGTCATTATCTTGACCAGGTTTGATAAATTTGAATGTATCGATAACTGATTCCCTTTCTTAGATTTCATATTTTTAGACAGCTATTAAAAAATTACTTATTTTTAATTTATAAATGAGTTGGATAAAAATTTTTGATCTCACCTTATAAAGTTCCATGTTTTCACAGTACCAGTTTCAAAGGCCATTTTGCCTTCATCTTCAGTCAAATTGAGTTGGAATTTGACTGAAGATGAAGGCAAAATAGTCTTAGAAACCGGTATTGTGAAAACACAGAACTTTATGAGGTTAGATTCTTCACCTCACGGGCTAGGCAAATTCTGCCTCACAGTTGCAAACTGTCCATCTTTTCACTAACCTTCCTACATTCCTTGAATCTCTTCGCTTCTAGTTAAATGCTGCTTTTGGTAGTTATTCTTTCTACATGTCTAAACTCTAAACTATTTATCTCTATATTCTTTGATTTTATCATTCAGTGGATATATATTTAACTAGCCGAGCGGTTAAGGTAGGAAGCCTTGGCGCAGAGCTACGGGACTTGCGCTGGTTCGAGTCTCCATGGGGGAAGAAATTTTCTCATGGTATTTCGGCCAGTATGGGACCGGTGCCCACCCAGCATCGTGAGGCAATTGGGTAGCTACAATAAGTAGCGGCTCCAGGTTGAGGAACCAGCTATAACGGCTGGGGGACTCGACATGCTAACCACATGTCACCCCTACACTGGCTGTTGATCATCTACCTCTGTGATTGACACATGTGGATATGAAGGGCCAGCAGCCGGCTGGTAAAAGGGCATCCGCTGAAAAGTGGAAAGACCCTCAATCGGATCGGATCTTATATCTTCATTCTTTATATGATCCAATCTTGTGCAGCCTTTTGTTCTTCTAAGGAAGTTCATTTCTACGCTTTGGATTCTATTTTGTAATTTTTTGGTCATTACCCAAGTTTCGCTCCCATAAAGTAACGTAGGACTGACAATGTTTTATAAAACTTCAATCTAGTATTTCATCTTGTTTTATTCTTTAATATTTTATTTATAGTTCTGCATATCATTTGAAATTTCGACAGTTTCATATTTATGTCTCTTTCAGTTTTTGTGTTTATAGTAAAATTATGTGAAATGTGAAACCATTTTATCTGACTCATTTATAAATTGAAAATTACCTCATAGTGTTACTTCCCTCTATAATTTTGATTTTTCAAAAATATATTGATATTTTTAACTTTTACAGGAATTATCACTACGAGGTTTAATTTATGGTAAAATCAAATGTTTCTTACCTTTCCTCATACAAATCTTCTAAGTAGATCGCAATTTCGAGACTATAACGGTCTCATCTTCAGTACTATTTTGGCGACTGATGTTATGTCAATCAGAAGAAACTCTTCTTCTTCCCTCTGTTGGTGGACCGATGAACCTCTGGATCAGCTCAGAATTTGCGGGAAAACTTATGAGCTTCAAAATTCCCGCAAATTCTGACCTGATCCAGAGGTTCATCAGTCCACCAACAGAGGGAAGAAGAAGAGTTTCTTCCGATCGACAACATCAGTCGCCAAAATAGTACTGAAAATGAGACCGTTATGGTCTCGAAATCGTGATGTACTTAGAAGATTTTTATGAGGAGAGGTAAGAAACATTTGATATTACCATAAATTGATATTTGTTTAGATAAGTAAACAAGCTATTTATGGCTAATCTAAGTTAATGAATTTATCATATATGAAGAGAAAAATTATATGCTCAGACTGGGGCTTGAACCCAGGACCTTTGCCTTTCTAGGCCAAGACTCTACTGACTGAGCTATCTGAGCAAGTTCCAATCTAAATGCAAATTTTTTCTGTTTTAAATATATGCTGTTAATTCCTGTGCACCAAATGCTATGAAACCTTTGCTTCTATCTTGCAAATGCAGCTTCTTTATTAAGAAGATATCTAATCAAAGTTAATTTATTTATATGTATATTGGTCTTTATTTCCAGGAGGGAAGTATGCAGTATTAACAAGTGGTGATCTTTACATCTACAATGCAGGGCCTAGTGATGGTTATAAGAGTTACGCTTGCAGAACAGTTCATAGACTTACTGGAGAAGTGCATGCTAGCACGTATCCAGGACGAATCATCATTACAGGTTAGAATCCACTCTTTATGATTTAAATTGAAATTCTTTATACCTCACCTCATATCCAGTCTTCTAATTATACTGTTTCAAAGCTTAGACAGCTTCATCTTCAGTAATTTCTTGTCGACTAATGTTATAAGATAAAAATTAAAACATTAAAAATGTACCTGTTGGCAGATACCGTTATCCTAACTTTATTAAAATGATATATTTAAAATATTATTTGGAGGCCTTTCAGAAGTTAACTTCCATCATCAGCAGGATGAGTATGTGCTACTAGTTGTTGTATCTAAGATGTTGTACATGTTGATGGTCTTGATGCATTGCTAGCAGCAACCTGCTGATGATGGAAGTTAACTTCCAAAATGCCTTCAAATAATATTTTTAATACATAACTTTAATAAAGTTGAGGACAACAGCACCTGCCAACAGATACATTTTCAATTTTTTTAATTTTTATCTTATGACTATTCACCTCAACGGAATTTGATATGAATTTTATTGGTATTGACTAACCCTCAGGGGTCCCCATCTAGGGGATATGTGGATGGCGACCACAAGGTGCCCAAGCTGAGCAAAACATTGCTTCCACTTACTTGTGTTTTGCTCCTTACTTTTATCTTTAACCGATCTGGTATTTCTTCCTTTTCTAGTACCAGATCCCTTTTTTTACTTTCCTATCCAGTCTCCCTTGCCTGACCTCTTGTTTTTTTCGACCCTGGTGGTATTAGAGTATTCGAAGCCGAAGGGTTCATTTCTGCCTTTCCTATATCTTGTTCTTTTAATCTCGTGGACACTCACCTTGAATACCCACATAAGCTGCATTTTCAAATGCAGCCCCATTGCAACTTATAGCATAAGTATGCAATGGATTTATTGTGTTGTCAGCAAATAGCTGGATACACTAAGAAGATAGAATTGGTATTGACTAATGTTATATCGTTCAGGAGAACTGCTTTTTACTCCCTCTGTTGGTGGACTGACAAACCTCCAGATCAAATCAAAAGTTGAACAAGTAAATTAAGGAAGACACCTTACTGTAGGTTTTGAAGGTTGTAGCGATATAAATAGAAGCGAAAGACTGTTTATTCTTTCTACACAACATTATGCAAATCTAAAATAATATATAGAAGTTTAATCATCTCTATAGTGTAATAATTATCATGTCTACCTTTCATTTTAAATCTCTCATATTCAATTTCCAGCCATATCCTAGATTTTTTTTTATATTGGTCCCATCTCATATATGACATGAAAATGAATCTGAAGCCTGAAATAAGATATCTCTGACAAAATTTTCAGTCTTTTCATGCCCAGATTCAAATTGTGACACATAATGATCTGCATTATTAATTTACATTATTGTTCAATAAAAAATCATCTTATAAAACACAGAATTGAATAGGAAGTAACACAAGATAAATTAAAATGTTTCATACCTCTCCTCGTAACCAATCTTCTAAGTAGATCACAATTTCAGGGCATTGGCAGCCCCATCCTAAGTACATCTTGATGACTGATGTTATGGCCACCAACAGAGGGAAGAAGTGGTTCTTCCGATCGACATAATATCAGTCATCAAGATGTACTGAGGATGGGGCTGCCAACGCCCTGAAATTGTGATCTACTTAGAAGATTGGTTATGAGGAGAGGTATGAAACATTTTCATTTATCTTAAATTAAACCTCATAGTGATATATTCCTATAAACATTCAAAATAGAAAATAACACACTTAATCTGCCTTTCTATATTATTATCATTTAAGAACTTCTGTCAAAGCTGAAATTATAACTTAAATAGTTATTGTCTATTTATGTGTAACTCCTTTATACACTTACAACTTATTATGTCAATTTATATTTTATTTAATTCATCATATTCTTGAGTTTATGTTGGAATATAAATCATTACATAGTCATCAATATGATTTATAGCTTCATATAGCTTCAAATTTTTCTCTTCAAATTTAATTTATCTTTCATTGAGAAATGTTAAATCAATAATAAAAACATCATTAGAAGCCTTACTAGCTTTATAAAGTAATGTTAAATTCCCAATAAATGTCTTCTTAACTAAGAAGCTGCCATTTGCAAAGATAGAAACAATGGTTTCAAAAGCATTTGGCGATAGGGAATTACAACGTATATAAGAGAAAAATTTGCGTCTAGATCGTAACTCGCCTCGGTAGCTCAGTTGGTAGAGCACTTGGCCCGGAAAGCCAAGGGTCCCGGGTTCGAGTCCCGGTCTAGGCGAAAATTTTTCTCTTCAAATTTAATTTATCTTTCATTGAGAAATGTTAAATCAATAATAAAAACTTCATATTTTGTATTGATATGTTATATAAGATAATCATGATTGAAATAAAACAATTATTAATTTGATGTTTTTATTATTCATTTCATACATCTCAATGATGGATAAATTATATTTGAAGAGAAAAGTAAAATGATTAATTTAATTATATAATATATCTACAATTGTGATACATTAATAGGTGTAGAACTGTGTACTGTTTCAAATTGTATTTGAATATCATTTTTTTATATTATAATGACAAATTAATGTATGTTTTATATTTTACAGAACCAAAGGGTAGTGTGCAGCCAAGAATTACTGTTGAAAAACATGTAACTAAACAAGTGAAAGTTGGCGATGACATCACGTTGCCCTGTGTTGCACAGGGTTTTCCAGTTCCAACATATAGGTATGTTTATTTGCTTAGAGTGCATATCCTTTTATTCCAAGATATTTCAAGTTAAATTTTTAAAAAATGAAGTCTTATCTGCACAAAACAACAAAATGCTTTCAGCGTACCAATTTGATTTCAGTACCAAAACTACTTAGATCATTTTCACTAGAAATGGTGCTAAAATACACAAAATTGCACACACTAAGGAATTCACAGATAATACATCGTTTCCTTCAAATTAATTTGTAAGAATATTACTTTTTAGAAGGAGAAGAATATGAGGTGAAGTGATAAAGTTTTACTTAAATTAATTGATAAGAATATATTTGATTTCAAGATGAAAACTGAATTAATAATACATGTAATAATGTAATGTAAAATTCCCAAATAAATGTCTTCGTAATAAAGAAGCCACCATTTGCCAGATAGAAGCAAAGGTTTCATAGCATTTGGTGTGTGGGAATTAACAGTGTATATAAGAGAAAGATTTGCATTTAGATTGGAACTTGCTCAGATAGCTCAGTCAGTAGAGTATTGGCCTAGAAAGCCAGTCCTGGGTTCAAGCCCCAGTCTGAGCGTATTAATTTTTCTCTTCAAATATAATAATACACAATTTAAAGAGTGTCTCTACCTTTAGGGTCTAAATTATAAAGATGTCAAAGTACTGCAAACTGAGCAATTTGAGATAGGGAACCAATGGTCAGATGCACATTTGGATCCAATGAAATCTTTAATTTTCAAGACTGGATTGTTCAAGCCACAAATAGATAATAAGGATGCTAAAAACAGATTTTTTCTTATAAATTACAATAGGAAGTAACATTATGAGGTTCTTAGTAAATAAGGTGAGTGTTTTCATTTTACCTCTTAGAAGTTGAGTTCTTTTAGGACATGTTTCAAAACAATCTTCTGTTTTATCTTCAACTTGTCCAGACTCTTGATTTTTACATCCCTGGATGTCGACTCCTACTCCATCTTTTTGTGGTCCAAAGAACTAGCATATCAAATCTTTCTCTATGTTGCATATGCAAATACTTGCATATCGAATCTCAAAAACATAAAATTGATGTAAACACCAAATTGCACCAATAAACAAAACCAAATCAGTGGCAATATCCAAAGACCCATGCCATGTTAAATTAGGAATAGAGGGGGGAAAAGTATAAAACAGGTTATGAAATTCAAATATTTAGGAATAGAAATTAATAGCAGCAACAGAATAACACATGAAATCCTCCATCAAGCAAATAATGCAAACAAAATATTGGGATTGACGATTTTATTATTAATTTAACACTTCTCATTGAAGGATAAATTATATTTGAAGAGAAAAATTTTCGCCTAGACCGGGACTCGAACCCGGGACCCTTGGCTTTCCGGGCCAAGTGCTCTACCAACTGAGCTACCGAGGCGAGTTACGATCTAGACGCAAATTTTTCTCTTCAAATATAATTTATCCTTCAATAAGAAGTGTTAAATTAATAATAAAATCGTCAATAGAAGCCCTACTGGCTATAAAGTAGTGTTAAATTCCCAATAAATGTCTTCTTAACTAAGAAGCCGCCATTTGCAAAGATAGAAGCTATGGTTTCAAGCATTTGGCGCGAGGGAATTACAACGTACATAAGAGAAAAATTTGCGTCTAGATCGTAACTCGCCTCGGTAGCTCAGTTGGTAGAGCACTTGGCCCGGAAAGCCAAGGGTCCCGGGTTAGAGTCCCGGTCTAGGCGAAAATTTTTCTCTTCAAATATAAAATATTGGGATGTTTAAACAATACTGTTTGGAAAAGTAAAAATTTAAGAATAGATACAAAAGTTTGAATTTACAAATCTGTCATAAGACCCATTCTAACATATGGTTGTGAATGCCGAATAGAAACTCAAAAAACAAAACAAATTAATGAAAGAACCAAAATAAAAGTATTAAGGAAAATTGTAGGAAAATAGCTGAGAGAGAAAATTTGTAGCTCTGTTATTAGAGAAGGATGTGAAATTGAACCTATAAACCTCTGAATAAATTATACAAGACTAAATTGGAACGATCACATAGATAGAATGGGGAACAGTAGATTTGTGAAGAAAGTATGTGACTGAACACCTCAGTACAAAAGGCCACAACTATGATGAAATGACGTCACCATACCCAGACCTGAAATGAATGAACAAGCAACAAGCTCAGCTTTCATGTGTAGAGGAAGAAGAAGAAGAAGACCAAATTATTAAAACATTTAGAAAATACTAAGGTGATTATTTTAGAAGAAGCCTCCAAAAAACAAAACAGGATAAAATAAGAAATGAATTCCTTTGGAGAGAAATGAAGGTCACCACATCTGTTGTTAAGAGGATTGAAAATCAAACGCTAAATGGTATGGCCATGTACAAAGAATGGAAAATGAAAGATGGCCAAAAAATATATACCAATGGTCACCCCCTGGAAGAAATAAACGTGGTAGACCAAGATGGAAATGGAAAACCTACGTCAGAACAATAATAGAGGATAGGAATTTGGAAGAGGGAGATTGGAATGATAGAGATAAATGGAAACTGAAGATGGCAAACCTATAAGTGGGGGGAAGAAGAAGAAGAAGAAGAAAATACTAAGGAACTCATCTTTGGGAGAAGATCTACATCCAGAAGAACAAGAATAGAATCGTGAATTTTGAGAGATTTGATATGGAAGTTCTTTGGACCACAAAAAAGATGGAGTAGGAGTCAACATCCAGGACAGATAACGTAAAAATCAAATGTCTGGACAAGCTGAAGATAAAACAGAAGATTGTTTTGAAACATGTCCTAAAAATAACTCAACATCTGTGAGGTAAGATGAAAACAGACTCACCTTATTTGTAAAGAACATTTTTTCTTCATTCACCAGACTTGAGGAGAAGGTGTTAGCTTCTTTGTTACCAGTAAACTTGTATATGAAAGGCATGCTTCAAAAGATATAGGGAATAGTGAGATAGCACATTCATGTGCTATGAGTGCAGAAAATTATTTTGAAGCTAGAGTTTAGTACAGTCAATGGTTTACCCAGCACTGTGCTACAGTATCCATTTTTCTTAACTGAATATTGTTCACATTTGAAACCTCTATCTTGTGCATTCTCATCACACCTGAAATATGCATTTCGTACCATCGGTTTTCTATCTCAAAATACTCACTTTGTATCCCTTTATTATCTGTATAATTTTGGCCTTAAAGATAATAGGTATTCTGCATAACAGTGGCATGACATACACATTGCCATTCTTACCAACAAGTCTAAAATCTTTCAGAGCTTGATATGATTTTTTTTTTTCACTTTCACAAATGTAACTATGCTATTAGTAGAGTATTGGCCTAGAAAGCCAAAGGTCCTGGGTCCAAGCCCCATTCTGAGCGTATAATTTTTCTCTTCAAATATGATTTATCCATCATTGAGATGTATGAAATGAATAATAAAAACATAGAAAGAAGCCGTACTGGCTTTATAATGTAATGTAAAATTCTCAAATAAATGTCTTCGTAATAAAGTAGCTGCCATTTGCAAGATAAAAGCTAAGGTTTCATAGCATTTGGTGCATGGGAATTAACAGCATATGTGAGAGAAAAATTTGCATTTAGATTGGAACTTGCTAAGGAGCTCAGTTGGTAGAGTATTGGCCTAGAAAGCCAAAGGTCCTGGGTTCAAGCCCCAGTGTGAGCGTATAATTTTTCTCTTCAAATATGATTTATCCATCATTGGGATGTATGAAATGAATAATAAAAACATTGAGTGCTATTAGCACATTGTGTTTAAGGAAGCAAATGGAGTTTACCATAACTATCATTGGTTGTTAAGGGCAATTGGAAGTAACTTTACATACTCCATAGGGAAATGTATAAATAAGAGAAGAATTACATTCAGATTGGAGGCCTAGGTAGCTCAGTTGGAAAGAGCACTAGTGTACAGACCTAGAGACCTTGGGTTCGAATTCCAGAATAGGCATAAATTTTTATCTTCATATATAATTAAAATATGCTCAAACTTATTTTTATTTCTCTTATGTTTATACTTTAAAATATTCTGATAGTTGTATTGTAATTTTTTTTTCTTATGTGAAATATACTATTAACAGATCTGAAAAGTGAAATGGAAATAATGGAAATTATATGATATGTGATAATGTTTATTTTAAGGTGGTTTCGAGAAGACAGGGAACAACTGATGCCTGTGAATGTGGGAGAAAGAGTTACAATTCTGGCTGCAGGTTTATTACGAATCAGCAAGGTTCGGCTAGATGATATGGGCAAATACTTATGTTGGGTGAATAACTCTGCAGGAGAAGAAACAGTACAAGTCACACTCACTGTAACAGGTAGTTCTACTTAACAATTGCAGTGTTTAGTAAAATTGCTCTTATTTACTGAAACAACAATCGTATTTACAAATCTTACAGAAGGATAGTCTGATAGCATTGGCTATATTTAAACACACGTGCTCTAGCAATCGTAGAGATGCTATGCCCAGCATTCATAGTTCCTCAATATTCTTTCAAATTTGATTGGTTCATAAATCAGGCCATGAGTATTATTGGCTAACTCATTTCCTGATTACCCAATCACTTTAAATAAGAATAGTTAATCATATTTGAAGAGAAAAATTATATGCTCGGACCGGGACTTGAACCCGGGACCCTTGGTTCTCTAGACCAAGTGCTCTACCAACTGAGCTACCGGAGCAAGTACCGATCTAAACGCAAATCTTTCTCTATATATATATATATATTTGCATTTAGATCAGTACTTGCTCCGCTAGCTCAGTTGGTAGAGCATTTGGTCTAGAGAACCAATGGTCCCGGGTTGAAGTCCTGGTCTGAGCATATATTTTTCTCTTCAAATATGACTCTTTACTTGATGGCCACAGAGTACAATACCAGAATACAGACATATTATCTAACTGCACACACTATTTTACCCGTCTACAATGAGAAGCCATCGAAATATTCAAACATAAAAACAGTTTCAATAGAAAAGAAGAATCATTAAAAGTCAACAAAGTATGGATACCGGTTCTAAAAAACGCAAAATGTAAACCTCTACAAGCACAGTCGACTAGACTATCAAACAGCAATCTCAGTGGAACAATGGAAGTCCCTACCGCTGACCAATCAGAAGGCATATATAACATACAGTCGACTAGACCATCAAACAGCAATCTCATCTCATTGGAGCAATGGAAGTCCCTAATGCTGACCAATCAGAAGGCAGATACAACTTACGAACACATCGCGGTGAACATATAAATAGGACAGACAGTGGACAGAATTGCCAGTCTCAAGACAACCCTTGAGGATGCCAGACGCAGTCTCTGGTGAAACGTCAGGGAACTACAAGCCTCACGACCATGGCCTACAGCCCAAAAATCCTCTTCAAGATCCTCATAGTGATTTATTCCTATAAAAGTTCAATTCACTTTTAAATTATATTTTCTTATATTTAAATGTAATATAAAATATTTATATTAAAATTAAATAATCCCTTATGATTCTTAGGGTATGAATAAATATCCGGCTTTAAAATTGAATGAGAAAAGTTTTTTTTATTTCTTTAAAGACTCAAATATTCCAAATATGACCATTAACTTATCAAAATATGCTCTAACCTATATCGGTAGCCCAGTATGCACATATATAATATATATATATATAACTTAACAAAATACTTCAATTCAATTTTTTTCTTTCATAACAAGCATTTTCATATATTTAAGGGACATATCAGACTAACCAATAAACATATCCTACATCATAAAGATCCTAGCCCTACTCATTATAAACAAACATTCATTATTTATAAATGAGTTGGAGAAAATGTTTTTATATCTCACCTCATAAAGTTACGTGTTTACATGATACTGGTTTCAAAGGTCATTCACCTACATTTCAGTCAAATTCCAACTGTCGAAATTTTGCTGTTAACACCACCTTCTGAACTGCCATTTCTTGTTGATTTTATAAACTTGGAGATCAAATTTTACTCGTCAGGAATTTCAGAATTCCTGGCTTTGTATTTATTCTTCTGAATTAAATTATACATTCGACAAATTTCAACAGTTGGAGTTTGACTGAAGATGAAGGTGAATGACCTTTGAAACCAGTTCATGGAAACATGTCACTTTATGAGGTGAGATATTAAAACATTTTCTCCAATTCATTTATAAACTGAAAATACCTCATAGTGTTACATCCCACTTTAATTTCGTTTAACTTTTATTAGTTATAAATATTATTTAGTCACATAGAATAATTGAATAGTTGCCCCGAAAAGAGATCTAACCAACAAAAATTCAAAAGTTGAGTTTTCAGTGGATTAGTGACATATCCAGAGAATATTATGGCATGGTGCATGTATGTAAAACTATCCCTATTCTCTTCCAGACCTGTTTTATTTTATTTACAAAAGTTGGCATTCAAGTGAACAGTGATCTACATTTAACAAAATGGCGGAAGAAGTTAGTCAACTCATGAGTAGCAGTTTATGGGTTAGATCTGTTTTTGGGGTAACTATTCAATTATAGATATATTCTACGATTTTCTTGATAATATAGTGTTACGTGTCGCATAGCGACGTTTGAATTATTCAGGTAACCGCCTATGATGAGTTAGATTACCCGCACAAACGGGGAAGTGTCTGGAGTGTGTTACCAGACAGTTCTACCAGTATCTCTCTTACACTTGGAGAAAGATCGGAAACCAGAGACTTCTGGGCTTCGAAGTTATTCGAAGCTATTTCTAGAGCTTTCCCCCTGCTTATATAAGAGCAGGGGCAGAAGACCACAGTAAGTCTTGTGGTAGCGAGTCTTGTGGTGAACAGTGGGACGATAAGTTGTGGAGAATTTTTTTATCAGTGAGTGGAAAATTGTTCTAACGGAGATAACAATTAAAAGAAGATTCATAGTGATTTGTATCTGTGAACAGTAGTTTGTTGATAAATTAAAGAATTCAATAAAGTGTTTAAGTGAAATTTTTAATAAATTTGTTGTGCTCATTTACGGCTAAATAAACTAGAAGGAAAATCAAGGCTATAGTTTACAATATTGTTATTTGTTTTTTTTTTTAACTTTTGGCATGAGTAAGGTTTGGATCTTGCAGATAAAAGAAATATCAAATATTCTGAGCCCTACTTTTTGTCAGTAATACAGAAACAAATTGTTTTTTAAACCTCTCTAAAGTGTATTTTATAAAGTATAATTAAATTAATAGTGTTTTTATTATATAGTATCCCTTTTTTATTGATTTAATAGAAAATTAAATAAACATAAAAGTCATATAATTTATAAAATGTATGTTGACAGCACCTCTCTCAGCCCATGTGCAGCCACAGACACAAGTAGTGGACGTGGGTAAAGAAGCAGTGTTCCAGTGTATCACTGGAGGACATCCAATTACAAGAGTTTCATGGTATCGAAATTCTAAACCCATAGTCCGTGATAACAGGTTTCAAGTTACATCTTCTCCTGAAAAGCTGGTTGTCCGACCATTACAAAAAGAAGATCATGGCATGTATCAATGTTTTGTAAGCAACGAATGGGAGATGGCCCAAGCCACAGCTGAACTCCAATTGGGAGGTAAGCTTTAAATTTTACATTTATCAATACATTTGAAGCATTGTGTGTCAAATTTTACTTGCCTTCTGATTACAAGGTGTGGATTTGGCACTAGGCAGGGTTGGAAAATAAATTGTAAAATTTTCATTCTCAGGGCTAGGAGTGATAGTGGTTGATAATTTTTAATTTCAAGACTATGCACCAGATATCTGGGTTAAATTCCAAACCATCCACAGTACATATATTGAAAAGGCTTAATTATGTGTTAGATTTTTTGCGACTCTCCTCATATTTCAGTTTTACTACAGACCATGGTTTCAGCACTATACATGCCATTATCAATCTTTTTAACTGTTGAATCGGCAGTTGGCAATCTTGTAGGTTGATTTCTGCTCCCTCTGTTGCTGACCAATGAACTTACAAATCAATTTTTTTTTTTTTTTCACCAGGAACTTCGAAATTCATTATTTTCTCCTTGTTCTTGTGGATGTACATTTTCTCCCAAATTGTGAGTTTCTTAGATTTATCCAACTGTATCAGTAATTTGGCTTCTGTTTTGATTCTGTGTTTTTCTGACCATGCAGCTATTACAGATTTATCTTACTTATTTTAGGAATTCTCACTATGAGGTATATTCATTAAAGTAGAATTTTTAACAGATTTATCTATTTGCCCATTTTTAACATTTCTAAGCCGTTCTTTCAATTTTGTATTAATGTTTTTTTCTTTCCTATGTATATTTTTTTCACAATCTTTACAATCAATTTGATAAATCACTAATTTGTTGCCTTCATCAATCTTATCATTTTTGTTGGTCTTAATTAATCTATTCAGGCTGTAATTATTTTTTGATGCTAATTTAATGTTAAATTTGCTGAAATTTTTTTTGAAACATTGAATTTTTTTACCAATTTCTTTATCTGTCTAAAGAGTACTTCCATTTATCACTTTTTGTTTTTTTGAATCTATTTACGAGGGTCATACTGAAAGTCATGAGCATCATTTTTTTAAACAATCATAATATTTATTTTAGACAAACCAAGTACACCATGTTAATCTACAGACCTTTGTGCTACTTTTCAACATAGTCTCCATTTCTTTGCACACATTTTGTCCAGCATTCTACAAGCTTGAAAATTCCCTTATGATAGAAGTTCATTCCAGCTGCTCGAAGACACTGACGCACTGCTTCCCGAATATCCTCCAGCATCTCGTAGCATTGGCCTCTCATCTCCTCCTTCACAGAACCGAAAAGATGGTAGTCGGAGGGTGCCAAATCGGGACTATAGGGAGGATGTGGAAGAGTTTCCCACCCAAATGTCCTGATCTTCTCCACAGTGGCATGAGCAGTGTGAGGACGCGCGTTATCATGTTGCAGAATGATCTTCCTTCCAGGGTGTTTGTCGTGCAATGCACGACGGAGCTTCACAAGTGTCTGGATATAGCGGGCAGCATTTATGGTTTGTCCAGGTTCAAGAAATTCAACCAGAATGCAACCTTGCGCATCCCAGAAGACACTGCCCATAACTTTCCCAACAGATTGCACTGTCTTCGCTTTTTTCTTTGATGGCGAATTCAATTGGTGCCATTCCATACTCTGGTGTTTTGTTTCAGGCTCGTAGCAATGAAACCAACTGTCGTCACCTGTCACAATACTCATCAAAAAATCATCACCTTCATTTCGAAATCTCTGAAGAAGGTTATGGGTGATGGTTCTTCTCTGAAGTTTGTGGTCTTCACTCAATAAACTGGAAGGTGAAACCACCAACGGGGCACTAACTTTTTTCGGGTACCCTAGAATCATTTATTGCACTGCACTTGTGTCCGACGTGGCAGTTTTGGAGCATTTTCATTCACTGTGATATGCCTGTCGGCTCTAATGAAGCACAATCAAACTCTTTCCTTGGTTTGCAAGTCCGTGGATGCAGAGCAGGGTGCAGCCACTACGAGGCTCATCTTTGATACTCGTGTTCCCATGCTTTAAAAAATGTTTCACCCATCTCCTAACCCCTCTGCACACCGCTATGCAGCCATCTCCGTAAGCACATTGAGGCCTTTGGGTGATATCACTCAACAGCAGAGTTGTTGCCTCTTTAACACAGAGGAATTCAATGACAGCGCGCGCTGTCGAAACGAAACATTGATGTCTGCCATTTTGGAAACACTGTGTGTGGTCACATGATAGAAGCTATGATGCCACAAAACGGCAATGTTGTGGTATAAAGTCTGTAGATTACAATCCTGCAGTTGTTTTTGTTACATTGTTGAAATTTGAATTTTAACAATGGGTTGCTAACGACTTTCAGTATGACCCTCGTATTTAATGAAAGGAAGGCAAAGATATTCATTATAGCAAAAGGATGAAACACAAACCACATACTACCTTCTCTATAACTACAAAAATCCCCAACATATTTCATATTTACAATTAACTATCTGAAATGCTAAGAAAATTACCTTTGTTTATAGAACTGTAGATACTATATAGTGAATACTTATTTTTAAATGCTCTGTGTCTGGAAGGCTCTAGCAACCTTGCTTTTACAGGAAATACTGTAAGTATTGTCAATAAGAACATTGTACAAAGGGTGAAAACATATTTCTCTCTTCCCTATGGAACGCTCCCACCAATTCATTTCCCTAATTAATAATGAAAAAAAAAATAGTAAAAATCTTACTGTTTTTATCCCTCTTATCCTTAGGGGGGGCTTAAATCCATTGCACTATTCTGCCACATTAGAATTAATAATTTTTAAAATGTAAACTGTTGGACTTTAGAGTAGTGAAAGGGAGGTTGTTGTCACTGATATATTGCAACTACCTTACTCCCAAAAATTCATCTAAAAACAAAACCAGAATCTGAATAGATTTCATATTAGATATTGATCTCTTTATGCTATAATGACATAATGTTCAGACATTAGATAGGTAGTAGATCTCCTGATTTTATGCAATTTTTTTATCATACAATAAAATATTTCATTTTGATGAAGGCTGGTATTCAAGACTCAAGCTTTTTGCGAAGAGCGACTATCAGCCTGTCTCTGTGTGGTTAATTATGTGGGTCATGCAGAACCTACTCTAACTGGCTCACTCTATTCAACATCATGTGCTAATAAATATTTATTAAAAAAGTTTCCAGGAACAATTGAAAAATGAGTGCCTCTGCTTATGGAAGACTGAAATGGCATGGCCTAGAGAGCTTGGTTCTTAAATACCAGCCTAATTCTACTTGAACTTATTCCAGATGCAAGTCCTGAATTGCTCTACTGGTTCACTGAACAGACTCTGCAACCAGGGCCTGCCGTCTCTCTAAAATGTGTAGCCACAGGCAATCCTCCTCCTCAGTTTGTGTGGACTTTAGATGGTTTTCCTGTACCTGACAATACTCGGTAAGGATATTGGAAGATATCTTCCGTTTGAATAATGGTGTATGAATTTTTTAAGTACACTGTGTTCCAAAATGATGGACAGGGTTTCAAAGTTGTTTAATTTCCCTTACATGATACATATAAGAACAAAACTTACATGGGATTAAAGAGAAACTCTTAGGGCCGCATGCAAATACATTAGTCTCTACTCAAATTACTTCCAATCACTGGTGAGCTGACTCACCGTGAGCAAGTGCAAAGATCGAATTAGCTACCCACAAACTGGTCATGCATGAAAGTCGTCGTTTTCGTAATATTGGCAAGAAATTACCCAGAATTCTCAGCGATAAAACCACTTCCGTTATTTACGTCTGCTATAGAGGAATGCATTTACGCTTGCATCCCGCAAATAATACCGTATACAACGACGTCTGCGTCGCACAATATTATGCCGATTCTCCTGTTCTTCCAGTTGAATTCTTTGGTAGATTCTATCAAATTCCTCTTCTCCACGTATACCGAAAACATGATCGAAGTCTTCAAGGTCCGACATCTTGGATAAAGCAGCAAGGTTTCAAACTACATTGGTTCCCTTTGGGATTCTCACGATAAGTTTCTATCTTAAGTTACCTCGTCAGGTAGCTTACGAATTTCAACAATTATTATTGCATGAATAGATTTCTGAGTAAGCAAAATCGTATTAGGATAAAACTTTCTCAGCAGAACGCCTTTTACGGTCTAATGCGTTCAAAGATTCGACCATTAGAGTTTTCATAACATACTTTATAAGTGTTTGATGTGAGTACCTTTCGTTACACGGCACACATCTAGCTTATAGTCGAAATCCTCCCAAACGTTTGGTCAGCATATTTGGAGTAATGGATTCAACAGCAGCAATAATCCTTCTTCTCGAGTCTGGAAGGTCAACGGGAAGTGGTGGTGTGTACACATGGTACTTCACATACCTCCACAGGAAGAAATCACAAGGTGTGAGATCGGGAGATCATGGAGGCCATCGGGAGTAAACCATGTCATCTGGACCAGTGCATCCTATCCATTATCGTTTACCACTGACGCATATCATTAAGAAAATTAGTTTTTTCTAACTGCCTATACTATCGACGGATACTCTTATCTGTCGGAGGATCAATTCCAAATTGCCGTCAGAAAGCTCGCAGCGCTGCAACAATGGAACCAGACCTTGCAAATTGCAAAACATAAAATGACTTCTGTACAGGAGTCGCCATTTTCACAAATTTAATGCTGTGACCTAATAATGACAAAAAACAAATTACTGCATACAGGATATGAAACTTTCACAGTTCTTCTTTCATTATAGCAAATTAAACATGCATCCAATTTCGTTTGTAAAGCTGTAGCAACTACTTAAAACTCCGTCTATCATTTTGGAACATGTTGTATATTTAATTCTATCAGCATATAAAATTCCTAAGTGTTAGTCTATTGGCATAGTCAGCTTAGATTTTGCCTCTGAAATTGCAATGTAGAAATTTTCCACTATTATTTGATTATCTAGCCATATTTATTAATTTTCTAGTCTAAATAGAACTATCATTGTTGCAAAATTGTATACCATATATCATGTGTACATGCACTATGCTTGCGCAGACTGTCTCTCTCTTAAATCTGCTCTATTCCCTCCACATAATTTCACTCAGTTAAACTTGCTTTATCTAAAAAAAATAAAGTGCTGACAGACAGAATTATTTGCTCCCACTGGGGTTAAATTACTTCAGTAATGAAAAAAGTTTTAGAATTATCTAGATGGGAGTTCACCAATCATTATCAACTGTTTTAACTTTCAACTTTTATAAGATTCATGATGTGTTCCGTTGAGGTTTATTCAAATTAATATAAAATTATAGAATATTCACCTGAAAGGTCCGTCTCCTCAACTTAATTATCATTTAACTGTAGCGCTTTCGGGACTTGTCCCATCATCGGTAGGATTCAAAACTGGTGTTTCACTGAAGATCTGGTAGAGGGGGTTACATGTATTGGGTTCGTTTTCGTTTATCAGGCTGTCGTTGTGAGCTGCTTTCATGATTTCCATCTCTTCGAGTACGTTTATCTTCGCTGGATGCACAGAGAAAATAATCCAGCGAAGATAAACGTACTCGAAGAGATGGAAATCATGAAAGCAGCTCACAACGACAGCCTGATAAACGAAAACAAACCCAATACATGTAACCCCCTCTACCAGATCTTCAGTGAAACACCAGTTTTGAATCCTGCCGATGATGGGACAAGTCCCGAAAGCGCTACAGTTAAATGATAATTAAGTTGAGGAGACGGACCTTTCAGGTGAATATTCTATAATTTTATATTAATGTTTTAACTTTGTAAGTTGATACTGATGGGGAACTTCCTTCTAGATAACTGAAACTTTTCATTACTTGAAGGAATGTAAGCCCCATAAGAACAAAGTCTGACAGAAACTTTTTTTAAATAGTTAACTTGATGTTTTACATAGTCAAAAATAGTTTTAAATCAAAGATCAGGTTTTATGGTAGGGGTATAACTAATAAGGGGGCATGCCATGGCATAGTGGTTAATGCACTGCGCTACAAACTGGAAGGTTTAGCATTCGAGCCCTGGTGGGGTCAGGATTTTTAAACTGACCCAAACCTTCTAGTGGGACCATGACCCTGGGCTTGACTCAGCCTCTAACGAATATGAGTACCAGACATTTGTTCTGGGGGTAAAGGCGGCCGTCATGCAGGGCTGACAATCTGGCTGACATCAAGTGCTGATTGTCAAGAAGAAGTGGGAGCCGTAACCTCCTACTACCCCAAGGGTCTCCTATTGCCTGTACTGGGATTACTTTACCTTTTTATAATTAATATAGCCATAGATCATGCTATGCAGAATGGTCCATGGCCTAAAGGGGTCCATAAACCCATAATAGACCTTAATTATACCTGAAAAAGTAATTTTGATTTTGAGTAGCATGAAAAGTATAACATTTTACATTAATCTTACAATAATCATTTTTCTTTTAATAATCATTTCACAAGTTGCAGTATTGAAAATTAATTTTTCTAGACAAGCTATCTGTTAGAACATAGTTTATGTAAATAGAGAGAAAATTCTTTTATGTAAGTAAGATTTTATTAACTCACTTCACATTAAGTTTGTCTGTTTAATTCTTACCTCATATCATTGTTTATGTTCGCCATATGTTTCAAGGCTTGTCAGCCTCGTCTTCAGTAGTTACAGACTGGTTTTTCCCAAGTTGTCAGCCCTGGATCTTGACTCCTGCTCCCTCTTTCTGTGAGCCAAACAACTTACTAATTAGGTTCCTCTCCCCGGGAATTTCAAAATTCATAATTCTCCCCTTGTTGTTCTGTATGTAGATATTTTTCCCATGTGGTGAGTTTGTGTTTTCTACTATTTTATAATTTTGTGTTTAAATCTATTTTGTGTTTTTCTGCAGTAGCCACTCACATGTTATATGGTTTCATAGTATTTGGACTTGAGAATTAACATACATATATAAGAGAAAAATTTGTGTTTATATTGGAGTTTCTCAGATAGCTCAGTGGTTAGAGCATTCACATAGAAAGCAAAAGGTCCTGGGTTCAAACCCCAGTCTGAGCATATATTTTTTTCTCTTCAAAAATAATTTATCCATCATTGAGATGTATTAATGAATAATAAAAACATTGAAAGAGGCCGTACTGGCTTTATAATGTAATGTAAAATTTCCAATAAAAAGGCGTTCTTAATAAACAAACCACAATTTGCAATTAGTATAAAATGTTTCACAATATAAAGAGAGGGCCATAATATATGGTAATTTTTGCAGGAAGTGGTCAGCAGCACATGGTTTATATTTGAAGAGAAAAATTTTCGCCTAGACTGAGACTCGAACCCGGGACCCTTGGCTTTCCGGGCCAAGTGCTCTACCAACTGAGCTACCGAGGCGAGTTACGATCTAGACGCAATTTTTTCTCTTATATACGTTGTAATTCCCTATCGCCAAATGCTTTTGAAACCATTGCTTCTATCTTTGCAAATGGCGGCTTCTTAGTTAAGAAGACATTTACTGGGAATTTAACATTACTTTATAAAGCTAGTAAGGCTTCTAATGATGTTTTTATTATTGATTTAACATTTCTCACTGAAAGATAAATTATATTTGAAGAGAAAAATTTTTGCCTAGACTGAGACTCGAACCCGGGACCCTTGGCTTTCCGGGCCAAGTGCTCTACCAACTGAGCTACCGAGGCGAGTTACGATCTAGACGCAATTTTTTCTCTTATATACGTTGTAATTCCCTATCGCCAAATGCTTTTGAAACCATTGCTTCTATCTTTGCAAATGGCGGCTTCTTAGTTAAGAAGACATTTACTGGGAATTTAACATTACTTTATAAAGCTAGTAAGGCTTCTAATGATGTTTTTATTATTGATTTAACATTTCTCACTGAAAGATAAATTATATTTGAAGAGAAAAATTTTCGCCTAGACTGAGACTCGAACCCGGGACCCTTGGCTTTCTGGGCCAAGTGCTCTACCAACTGAGCTACCGAGGCGAGTTACGATCTAGACGCAATTTTTTCTCTTATATGTCTAGATCGTAACTCGCCTCGGTAGCTCAGTTGGTAGAGCACTTGGCCCGGAAAGCCAAGGGTCCCGGGTTCGAGTCTCAGTCTAGGCGAAAATTTTTCTCTTCAAATATAATTTATCTTTCAGTGAGAAATGTTAAATCAATAATAAAAGCACATAGTTCATTGGTTACTGTAGTTAATTAGTTGTGCTTACGTCGTGTGGATTTTTTTTTATATAATTAAGTTAATTGAAGCTTATCTAGTGTATTGTTTTATGTGTAACAGGTTCCTTGTAGGTCAGTATGTGACAATACATGATGATGTCATAAGTCATGTTAACATTTCTAATTTGAAAGAAGAGGATGGAGGGGAATACACCTGCACAGCTAGGAACTCTGTAGCACAAGTATCACACAGTGCACGCATTAATGTTTATGGTAAGCATCAACATCATCATTAATTTCTTTTTTCTTCTGTGACTATAGTGTCAAATTTGAGATAATATTATTAATTATTATGAGTTAAGAATTTAGACTCACCTCATATTTTCTTATTTTTCTTGCATACTAGTTTCTTCACAACATTGTGATATTGTCAATGCATCTTAATGGTCTATTTTGTGGTTGTCAGTCCTGTAGGTTGATTTCTGCTCCCTCGGTTGGCTGACTGATAAACTTCCAAATCAATTTTTTTTTTTTTCTTTTTCCCCAGGAATTTCAAAATTTATAGTTTTCTCCATATTCTTGTGAATGTAAATCTTCTTTCAAATTGTGAGTTCCTTAGATTTTTCTAATTGTTTCAGTAATTTGGTCTTAGTTTCTATTCTGTGTTTTTCAGACCATGCCTGTGCAGCTATTGCAGACTTTTCTGTTTCCCCATTTTTAATATTTGTAAGGTGTTCTTTCAATCCTGTATTCAAGTTCCTTTTTGTTTTTCCTATGTATATTTTTTTACAGTCATTACAAGCAATTTGATAAATCCCTGATTTGTTGCCTTCATCAATCTTTTATTTTTTTGTTGCTTTTAATTAATCTATTCAGGCTGTATTCATTTTTTGGTGCTAATTTAATGTAATGAAAAGATTGATGAATTAATAAAACAATTAGAAAAACCTAAAGAGCTTACAGTTTGGAAAAAAATCCACATAAGAAAACAATAAAGAAAAATGAATGTATTTTGAAATTCCTGGGGAAGTTGATTTAATTTAGAGGTTTATCAGTCCACCAACAGATGGAGTAAGAAGCAGTGCTCCTAGATGACAGAACAGTAGTCATCAGACTATTGAAGATGAAACTGTTAAGGTTTCAAAACTGGTCTAATTAGAAGACAGGTTATGAGGTGAGGCGATAAACAATTTATTTTCAATTTTACAATATACCTCATAGTATTTCCTATATAGTCCAATGTTGATTTATGTTGAAATTTTCTCACCAGGTTTACCATACATTCGTGTAATGCCAAAAATCACTGCTGTGGCTGGCAGCGATCTCACAATAAAGTGTCCAGTGGCTGGTTATCCTATTGAGTCCATCATCTGGGAAAGAGGTAATAATTTTTCTACTATGTATGACATTTATATTTTCTTTGTTTTATTATGCTTTAATTAATTTAAGTAAGTGTATTGTTAGCAGATTGACTTTAATAATTTTTGTTTTCAGCAGTTTATATCTTCTTGTATCTTGTAAGCCTATGTTTCTCTTTACAGAGATTTATCCGCCCTTCCCCTACAGGGAAGAATTTGAACCATACTAATTTAAAAATCATCGGAGAACATATTGTTTAAATAACTCACCTCATAGGATTCATGCTTCCATGATATCGCGATTTCAAACATAATCATGTTCATCGTCAGCCATAACTCCGACTGTTGAAATTCTTCGGCCGTCAACTATTCTATTGTCGCCATCTTCAGTGCTGCTATCTATGGTTGAATTTATGAACTTCGAAATCAATGTAATTTCGTTAGGGATATCAAAATTCATTGATCTATTTTTGTTTTTCTGAATGTATATTTTTGGGAATGCTACAAACCTTAACCTGGTGAGAAAATTACATTGATTTCGAAGTTCATAAATTCAACCATAGATAACAGCACTGAAGATGGCGACAATAGAATAGTTGACGGCCGAAGAATTTCAACAGTCGGAGTTATGGTTGACGATGAACATGATTATGTTTGAAATCGCGATATCATGGAAGCATGAATCCTATGAGGTGAGTTATTTAAACAATATGTTCTCCGATGATTTTTAATGATTATACCTCATAATGTTTACTTCCCAACATTAATTAAACATACTAATTTAGTTACACTTGTTTACGTATAGATGTCATAGGAGTGGTCCGTGGTCAGCGTTCCACCTCATACTGACATCTAGGAAACCAAGGTAGTATTAGGACGGGAAAATTCGGTGAATTTGGCTTAGAGGCCTTTTCATTCAGACTTAAGGATCTTTTATGAGCCTGAACATCTTCAGACTTGGGACCCATGGCTTAAATTCCCTCCCGGAGGACTTGCTCTTTGGATTTTTCCATCCTAACAAATCCATCGACCCCGGCCGGGTTTGAACCCACGATCATCGGGACCAGAGGCAAGGAGCATAACCACTAGTCCACCGTGGTCGATACTCATGTTAAATTTACAATACTTCACATTGTCTTAACCTGCATTATAAAAAACATATACAACATTATTACATCCTCAAAATAGATACTTTAAATATTTGAAGAGAACTGGGATTTAAACCCAGGCCAGTGCTCTTCCCCTGAGTTACCTGAGCACTCCAATCTAAATGCAGATTTTTCTCTTATACACTGTTAATTCCTGATTGCTAAGCCTTTGCTCAATTATGCAAATGGCAGCTTCTTGTTTTAAGAAGACATTTATTGAGAATTTAAATAGTACTTTATGAAGCCAGTAATGTGGTAGTATGTAGAACTAGAGATCTTGGGTTGAAATTCCAGTTTGGGTAAACATTTTTCTCTTCAAAAACTAATTGTAGAATTGTTTAAATTGTGTTTATACAACCTATCTCAAGATAAAATAGAGTTCAGAAGTTTATTCCTATTTCTCCACAGCAAGTAATATATCTGATAATATTACTAAAGTTTTATTATTTTGTTTTCTTCACATACATTCATTTCTCAACTAAATAAAGTTTATAAAACATTACATTTGAAGAAAAAAATGCTCAGACTGGGGTTTAAACCCAGTACCTTTGGCTTTCTATGCCAATGCTCTACCAACTGAGCTACCTGAGCGCTACAATCTAAATGCAAATTTTTCTCTTATACATTGTTAATTCCTGAGTGGTAAATGCAATGAACCGTTGCTAAAATTTGCATTTAGGTTGCTCAGTTGGTAGAGCATTGGCATAGAAAGCCAAACATCCTGGCTTTAAATCCCAGTCTGAGCGTATATTTTTCTATGATTTTATTATTCATTTCATACATCTCAATGATGGATAAATCATATTTGAAGAGAAAAATTATACACTCAAACTGGGGCTTGTACCCAGGACCTGTTTTTCTGTTCAAATATAA
The DNA here is from genome assembly GCA_030220185.1 of Diploptera punctata. Lineage (NCBI taxonomy): Eukaryota > Metazoa > Arthropoda > Insecta > Blattodea > Blaberidae > Diploptera > Diploptera punctata. The sequence goes on from JASPKZ010009381.1 coordinate 5,218,381, forward strand.
TTTGTCCTTCAGTGAGAAGTATTAAATTAATAATAAAAACATCTTATAAAGCATTATCTATATATTTCATTTTGTATTACCATATTTTACAGACTGTAAGACACACTTTTTTCTTCAAAAAATTGCCTCCAAAATTCAAGTGCGTCTTATATTTGAAATTAATATAAAAATGTCCAGTGTTTGATTTAAAATTCCTGCCAGTCGTAAAAATGGCCATATATTCAATGCCGCAGAAAACCTATCTGTATATGGCAACATTGGATTCAACTGACAGCAGCAGTGCATCGGTGCAACAAACATAGTTGCAAGCTTGCTAACATATAATTTATAATTTTACAAATATAAAAATTGATTTTAGATTTTTGTAATTGACAAAATAGATTCCTATACATGATAATTAGAAATGCTATTTTAAAGATAAAGTACATAAATTGTCTGTATTTTAAAACAATATAATTTGTTTAATATTTGAAGTAAGTAACACTATGAGGTTTCTTGTAATTATTTTGAGTTAGGATTTTAAACTCGCCTCATATATTTTTATATACAAGGGCTATTCAGAAAGAAGGAACAGACTTCAAACATTTATTTCTTCCAAACTACAAAAAATAAAAAACACAATTCCAATGTTCCTGGAAAGAGAAAAGTTCAAATTTCACTATTTAATACATTCAATATGAGCAGCATGTGTTACACGACAAATATCAAAACAATGGCTCATTTCTTGCCGCACACAAATCAGCTGGTTTCTAGTTATCAAATTCACAGCTTAAACAATTCGATGTTGCAGATTTTCAAGAATGTCAAGCATAGGGGGGATAAAAACGCAGTAACTTCATAGATAAAAATCACACAGAGTTGGGTCTGGAAGGCCACTGGTAATGAAGTTGATCTTCTGCTCCTCCTCATCCAATCCAACGTCCTGTTGTGTCGCCATTTTAATACAACAATCAAAATGACAAGCAACAGCGCCAATGGGGCTGGGATAGGAACTTCAAACTTTTATCCTTCCAGAAATGTTGGAATTGTGTTTCTCCTTTTTGTAGTTTGGAAGAAATAAATGTTTGAAGTATGTTCCTTCTTTCTGAATAGCCCTGTATTACATTATATTTCCTGCAGGAAATATAAAAATATATGAGGTGAGTCTAAAACGCTAACTCCTAATAATTAATAAAATTCGTCCTAACATATTATATCTGTATTAAATATTCTGCTGGAACAGCTTTGAAAATGGAACTAGATCCGAAAGGTCTAGCTGAATATTTTGTACAAATATAATTTGTTAAGGAAGTCTACCACAACAGGTACAAATTTTATTAATTAATCAATTGAGTTGGTGTTTACTTGATGAAAATCCATATTTATTAATTAAATAAAAATAAAACGTAGTTTTATTTGATTTTCATATTTATTATATAATTCAGTGACAGCTGTTTCGGTACACTGTACCTTCTTCAGACATGTTAACAAATTATGAATAGTGTTCCAACTGATCTAAGCAACAATACAACAATATTTATTTAAATTTTTTAATTTAACAAAGGGGATTCATTCAAATCAAGTTGAGAATTTAACAGTTTTTTACTACTTTTAAATTTATTAATTTCTACAGCCTCCAAGAGATCTAACTTCTTACCCTTATCACAAATATGTAAAATTTCAAAATTTGGATTGAAACAATGATTAAATTGGAATAGGTGGTTAGCATATTTTGAATTTTCTAAATTTCTGTTATATGCTCTCATGTGTTCCTTTATCCGAGAGATAAAAGGTCTACCAGTTTGTCCTACATAGACAGTAGTAGTAAAAAACTGTTAAATTCTCAACTTGATTTGAATGAATCCCCTTTGTTAAATTAAAAAATTTAAATAAATATTGTTGTATTGTTGCTTAGATCAGTTGGAACACAATTCATAATTTGTTAACATGTCTGAAGAAGGTACAGTGTACCGAAACAGCTGTCACTGAATTATATAATAAATATGAAAATCAAATAAAACTACGTTTTATTTTTATTTAATTAACAAATTTTATTGTTTTTAAATATTGTCCCAGATGGCACAGGGTTTTCCTTTTACTTATTTCGATTTACACTGATGTTATGTAAAATTTTTCTTTTCACTTTATTTTCTTCTCACAATTATCACTAAAATCTTCAATCACAATTTTATCTTACAACTATTCTTCTTTTAAAGTTTATCAGATAATTACTTATCACACAATTACAGACACAGTACTTCCTCACAGTTTCACTTACAATTTAACCTCTTGCCATCCAACAAAAGATTATCGCAACACTGACTGACCAGCCTTCTCTTCCACTCTTTTATATAAGCAGGAGGAAAGTTCTAGTAAGAGATTCGAGCAACTTCGAAGCCCAGAAACCTCTGGCTTTGGATCTTTCTCCAAGGGGAAGGGAGAGACGAGTAAAAACGTCTGACAACACATTCCAGACAATTCAAGCGGCTCTGTGGATCACCTAACTCACCATGGGCAACTCGCCCATGCAAAATAAACCTCATAGTTATTTAACTTTCACAGGGAAAGAACACTATGAGGTTTAATTTAAGAATTAAATTAATGTTTTTATTACCTTACCTCATATCCTTTTTCTTCTATACTGCAGTTTCGGAGCTTATCTCCATCGTCAGTAGCCTCTGGTCGACCGGTGTTATGTCGTTTCTTGGCGGTTTCCTTCTTACTTCTATCGGTGGACCGATGAACCTCTGGATCAGGTCAAAATTTGTGGGAGTTTCAAAATTCATGAGTTTGTCTTTCTTGTTTTTTTGGATGTGGATTTTTTCCCAGACTGTGAGTTCCTTTAGTTTATCTGTTTTTTTTTTATTAGGCTAGCTTCTGTATCAATTAAATGTTTTTCAGACCAAGCATGGGCTGCTACAGCTGACTTGTCCACTTCACCCTTTTTTACATTTCTAAGGTGTTCCTTCAATCTAGTTTTTAAATTTCTTTTTGTTTTTCCTATATAGATTTTGTCACAATCTTGACATTTGATCTGATATATTCCTGATTTATATTCTTCTCCAATTTTTTCATTTTTGTTGGTTTTAATTATCTTGTTTAGGCTGTATTCATTCTTTGGGGCCAATTGAATGTTAAACTTATTGAAAATTTTCTGGAACTTGTGGTGTTTTAAAGGATGGTAAGTGAATTTTTTGAATCTTATGTTCTCTTCTGTTTGTTTTTTGAGTGTGCTTTCATAAATTAGTTTTTGCCTTTTAAACTTATTTATTTTCTTGTGTACCATGTTCTCTTCATAACCATTTTCTATTGCTACTTTAATTATGTATTCTTTTTCTTTTTCATATTTTTCACGGTTCAGGGGTACATTCACCAATCTGTGTGTTAGGCTATTGAATACAGCTTCTTTGTGAGCGAAATGGTTGAATCCTGATGCCTTAATGTAGTTATCTTTATGTGTGTTCTTTCTGTATATTCCAAATTCTATTTTGTTTTTTTCGTTTCTAGTTAGGTTTAGATCCAAAAATGAAATTTGTCAGTTTCAGTTTCCATTGTGAATTTTACAGTTTTGCTCTGAAGGTTCAGGAGTTTTAAGGCATCTTCTATTTGTTTATGGTTTATAATGGCTATTATATCGTCAACATATCTGCGCCAAAATTTGAAAGTTAATGGGTGTCCCCTTGTGATTTTCTGTTCAAAACTACCCATGAATAAATTGGCCAGAAAGGGAGATAGGGGGTTCCCCATGGAAAGTCCAAAATTTTGTTTGTAGTATTTCCCATTGTATGTAAAGAACAGTTTCTTTTGATGTAGTTTCATTGTTTTCCAGTGTCCCAAGAGAAACCACCATTGATATTCTGGAAAAATGGTTAACGAATAATAATTTGGAAAAGGAAAAGATAGAAGAATACATCATTTTGACAAAATTGTGCATCGAACAAATATTCTTTACATACAATGGGAAATACTACAAACAAAATTTTGGACTTTCCATGGGGAACCCCCTATCTCCCTTTCTGGCCAATTTATTCATGGGTAGTTTCGAACAGAAAATAACAAGGGGACACCCATTAATTTTCAAATTTTGGCGCAGTTATGTTGATATAATAGCCATTGTAAACCATAAACAAATAGAAAATGCCTTAAAACTCTTGAACCTTCGGAGCAAAACTGTAAAATTCACAATGGAAACTGAAACTGATAGACAAATTTCATTTTTGAATCTAAACCTAACTAGAAACGAAAAAAACAAAATAGAATTTGGAATATACAGAAAGAACACACACAAAGATAACTACATTAAGGCATCAGGATTCAACCATTTCGCTCACAAAGAAGCTGTATTCAATAGTCTAACACACAGATTGGTGAATGTACCCCTGAACCGTGAAAAATATGAAGAAGAAAAAGAATACATAATTAAAGTAGCAATAGAAAATGGTTATGAAGAAAACATGGTACACAAGAAAATAAATAAGTTTAAAAGGCAAAAACTAATTAATGAAAGCACACTTAAAAAACAAACAGAAGAGAACATAAGATTCAAAAAATTCACTTACCATCCTTTAAAACACCACAAGTTCCAGAAAATTTTCAATAAGTTTAACATTCGACTGGCCCCAAAGAATGAATACAGCCTAAACAAGATAATTAAAACCAACAAAAATTAAAAAATTGGAGAAGACTATAAATCAGGAATATATCAGATCAAATGTCAGGATTGCGACAAAATCTATATAGGAAAAACAAAAATAAATTTAAAAACCAGATTGAAGGAACACCTTAGAAATGTAAAAAGGGATGAAGTGGACAAGTCAACTGTAGCTGCTTGGTCTGAAGAACATTTAATTGATACAGAAGCTAGCCTAATCAAACAAACAGATAAACTAAATGAACTCACAGTCTGGGAAAAAATCCACATCCAAAAAAAACAAGAAAGACAAACTCATGAATTTTGAAACTCCCGCAAATTTTGACCTGATCCAGAGGTTCATCGGTCCACCGATAGAAGAAAGAAGGAAACCGCCAAGAAACGACATAACACTGGTCGACCAGAGGCTACTGACGATGGAGATAAGCTCCGAAACTGCAGTATAGAAGAAAAAGGATATGAGGTGAGGTAATAAAAACATTAATTTAATTCTTAAACCTCATAGTGTTATTTCCTACCTACATAACTTAAGGTACAGCATATTTAAAATCAATTAACATGAATGTTTCAGATGGCACAGTTCTGCCAATGAATCGCAGACAGCGGGTTTATTCTAATGGTACTCTAGTTATTGAACATGCTCAGCGACAAGCAGATGCAGGGACATACACTTGCCAGGCTCAAAATCGTCAGAAGCATACAGCGAGGAGAGATGTGGAAGTACAGGTTATTGGTAAGAATATATGTTATATTGTAAAAATATTCTTATAACTAGGGCCTGGAATTTGATGAAATGTCATCTTTTTTTATAAGTTGTTAGAGATGATGCAGATTAATAATTAAGTGCATTGTGCAATAAATATGTTAGATATATGACATTTTATAGGTCATTAAAATGCATTTTTTCCACATTTATCGATAAAGTCATTTTACAAATTTTATTTGTTATTTTAGGTCATTTTATTTATTTTTCGTACTTTTATACGTCAATTTTTAAATAATCTATGGTTAAATGTTCATTGGAAAAGTCAATAGTGCTGAAAATTGTATAAACATGTAAATGGAGAGATTAGGGAAGCAGTTAGACAGAAATTGAAATTTGTGTTACATAAAAATAAAGGGTTTCAGACAATGCGTCAAATAGCCTGTATTTTGTTAGGTAAAGAATTCAGAATGGATATTTTTGACGAATATTTAACAGCCAGTGACATAGTGTTTTTTTAAATATGCACCAATTACATCTGTGGAAGTAGAGAGAAGTATCTCCAAGTATAAATCAGTGTTAGCTGACAACCGCCGATCCTTCACTTTTGATAACTTAAAAATGACTATGGTAGTGTATTGCAATGCCAACTAAGGTATGTTTAGTTAATAACTATTGATATTAGTTTAATAGAAATGAGATTACGTAGTGATGATTATTCATTTTTAATTATTTTATATTACTGCTAAGTACATGATTTGTTTTGGAATAGTTACCCCAATCAGTAATCATTATTTGTCTTAGACCATTTCTAATTAATAAATGAATAATTATTAATTATTGTTTATTTTTTATTTCACTCAAACCTCATAGTGTTATTTCCTATCTCCGATCCGATTGAGGGTCTTTCCACTTTTCAGCGGTTGCCCTTTTACCAGCCGGCTGCTGGCCCTTCACATCCACATGTGTCAATCACAGAGGTAGATGATCAACAGCCAGTGTAGGGGTGACATGTGGTTAGCATGTCGAGTCCCCAGCCGTTATAGCTGGTTCCTCAACCTGGAGCCACTACTTATTGTAGCTATCCAATTGCCTCACAATGCTGGGTGGGCACCGGTCCCATACTGGCCGAAATACCATGAGAAAATTTCTTCCCCCATGGAGACTCGAACCAGCGCAAGTCCCGTAGCTCTGCGCCAAGGCTTCCTACCTTAACCGCTCGGCTACGGCGTGGGACGTTATTTCCTATCTACATAACTTAATTATTAATTAGTTAATTACTATAAAATTTATAATTTTCATTAGGTAATGTTCTTACAGTTTTAGCTCATTTTAACGGAATGTTATAGATCATTTTTTAAACATTTTAAGGTCATGAACATCCGGGCCATATTTATGACTTTATATTATCCAAGTATTTTTTTTTTATTTTCCTAAAAAAATATGAACTTACACTTTAAGTGCAATATTCTTCAGGAATAGTTAATGTTCATTTCATGAAGTAACATATATGTATTTAACTTTCACAGGGAAAGAACACTATGAGGTTTAATTTAATAATTAAATTAATGTTTTTATTACCTCACCTCATATCCTTTTTCTTCTATACTGCAGTTTCGGAGCTTATCTCCATCGTCAGTAGCCTCTGGTCGACCGGTGTTATGTCGTTTCTTGGCGGTTTCCTTCTTACTTCTATCGGTGGACCGATGAACCTCTGGATCAGGTCAAAATTTGCAGGAGTTTCAAAATTCATGAGAAAAGGAAAAGGAAAAGATAGAAGAATACATCATTTTGACAAAATTATGCATCGAACAAATGTTCTTTACATACAATGGGAAATACTACAAACAAAATTTTGGACTTTCCATGGGGAACCCCCTATCTCCCTTTCTGGCCAATTTATTCATGGGTAGTTTTGAACAGAAAATCACAAGGGGACACCCATTAACTTTCAAATTTTGGCGCAGATACGTTGACGATATAATAGCCATTATAAACCATAAACAAATAGAAGATGCCTTAAAACTCCTGAACCTTCAGAGCAAAACTGTAAAATTCACAATGGAAACTGAAACTGACAGACAAATCTCATTTTTGGATCTAACCCTAACTAGAAACGAAAGAAACAAAATAGAATTTGGAATATACAGAAAGAACACACATAAAGATAACTACATTAAAGCATCAGGATTCAACCATTTCGCTCACAAAGAAGCTGTATTCAATAGCCTAACACACAGATTGGTGAATGTACCCCTGAACCGTGAAAAATATGAAAAAGAAAAAGAATACATAATTAAAGTAGCAATAGAAAATGGCTATGAAGAGAACATGGTACACAAGAAAATAAATAAGTTTAAAAGGCAAAAACTAATTAATGAAAGCACACTTAAAAAACAAACAGAAGAGAACATAAGATTCAAAAAATTCACTTACCATCCTGTAAAACACCACAAGTTCCAGAAAATTTTCAATAAGTTTAACATTCGATTGGCCCCAAAGAATGAATACAGCCTAAACAAGATAATTAAAACCAACAAAAATGAAAAAATTGGAGAAGAATATAAATCAGGAATATATCAGATCAAATGTCAAGATTGCGACAAAATCTATATAGGAAAAACAAAAAGAAATTTAAAAACTAGATTGAAGGAACACCTTAGAAATGTAAAAAAGGGTGAAGTGGACAAGTCAGCAGTAGCCCATGCTTGGTCTGAAAAACATTTAATTGATACAGAAGCTAGCCTAATCAAACAAACAGATAAACTAAAGGAACTCACAGTCTGGGAAAAAATCCGTATCCAAAAAAACAAAAAATACAAACTCATGAATTTTGAAACTCCCGCAAATTTTGACCGGATCCAGAGGTTCATCGGTCCACCGATAGAAGTAAGAAGGAAACCGCCAAGAAACGACATAACACCGGTCGACCAGAGGCTACTGACGATGGAGATAAGCTCCGAAACTGCAGTATAGAAGAAAAAGGATATGAGGTGAGGTAATAAAAACATTAATTTAATTATTAACATATATGTACTTACTTTAAATCTGATTCTGTTCCGAATGGAGAGAAGCAATTAAAATAATGCTAATGTATCAGCGGTGCATTCTTTACCAGGTAGGTCTAGAGATGATAGACGTCGCAGAGAGCACGAAACCCTTGCACACGTCCTTGGGATTAGTCTGTTTGGGGAATCACTAAGAAACATTTGGCACCACATTATTCGAAACATGATGGCAGAAGCCTTGTGGGATTATGGATACACAGTTTATGAGGAAGTTCATGGGAAGTTCCCACTAATGGAAGTAATGATGAATAGATGTTATTTCATTTAGGCCATCTTCTAAAACTGTTATGATATTAGATCCCACAATTTGTTTTGAGACTCATAGTGGCCAACCTGAGGAAGTTGACTCTGAAGGGAAAGCCATATATGAGCTGACATTTGACTATTACAAAGATAAATACCAATTAGATAGTATAACTGTCACGGGATTGATGATTGAGGCAAGAGATACTATACCAGGATTCTTATCTAAATTCTGGAATTCCTTAGATTTGGATAGAGTATATCTTTCTAAAATTGCCATTGCTGCCATTAGAGGATCAATTTGAAATTTTTAATGTATCTACAAAATGTATTTCATCAGTTTAGAAAAATTGATTGTTTGTATCACTTTGTCCTTGTGGCAATCCTTTAATGAGGAAAGTTTTCTATAATATAATAAATCTATTTTAATATTTAATTCAACAGGTAGACAGAATTGATAATGATATGTAACATATCGAAACTATAGTCTTCAAGAAATCCATAATTGAGGAGTTGAATGGAATATGGGCACAATTAAAAAATATACTTTTTGAGATATTAGCAATTGATATATAATTAAATGCATAACATTGCTGTTTATTTTAATTGATACAATAAGCTGCTGAACCTGCTGTAATCGAGATATCAAAACAAAACTTTTCAGGCTGATCAACTACAAAATGGCGAGTCCAAAAATGCATTGAATGGAAAAAGGGCAAAACATGAGTTATGCCCATATTCCATTCAACTCCTCAATTATGCAGTGAGTCAAAAAGTAATTACTTATTTATTTAATATAAATCTACTTCTTTGAACATTTTTTTCTCATCTGGACATATTTTAGAGAACTTCATCCCCACTTTCAATTGCATTCCAATTGCTTGAATTAACTCAGCAATTTCAATGTGTTCTGAAAATTCTTCTTCTTCTTCTTCTTCTTCTTCTTCTTCTTCCTTCCTTCCTTCCTTCCTTCCTTCCAAGTATTAGGCCAAGCCTGTTACGATCCTATAGAAAATTTTCCCTCCAGCGTTTCATAGGACAGCCCAGTGATCTTCATCCTCTTGGTATATAATTATAAACAGCTTTGAGGATCCAATTTGAACTCATTCTTTCTAGATGGTGTTTCCAATTTAGTTGGTATTGTTTAATATTTTCCAAAATCCTTCTGAAAATTGAATATTGAAACTATAGACTGATGCTCAAACCTCATCTTTGTAGCAAAGTTGAGAATGTAAACATCTCAGTCCCAGTAGTCATTGATGTCTCTGGATCCTAGACTAAGGGTCGAATGTTTGAACGCATTAGACAGTAAAAGGCGTTCTCTGCTGATAAAGTTTTATCCAAACACATTTTTCTTACTCAGAAATCTATTCACGCGGTAATAATTGTAAGCTACCTGACAAGGTACCTTAAGATCGTAGTTCAAGATATAAACTTATGTGAAAATCCCGAAGGGAACCGATGGTAACTGATGTAGTTTGAAACTTATCCAAGATGTCGGACCTTGAAGACTTCGATCATGTTTTCGGTATACGCGGAGAAGAGGAATTTGATAGAGTCTACCAAAGAATTCAACTGGAAGAACAGGGAATCGGCGTAATATTGCGCTTGTATACGGTATTATTTGCGGGATGCAAGCATAAATGCATTCCTCTATAGCAGACGAAAATAACGGAAGTGGTTTTATCGCTGAGAATTCTGGGTAATTCGTTGCCAATATTACAAAAACGTCAACATTCATGCATGACCGGTTAAGGCGGCCGTTAATTCGATCTCAGCTCACCAGTGATTGGAAGTAATTTGAGTAGAGAGTAATGTATTTGCATACGACCCTAAATCTTACTGGATTCAGTGGATTTTTCTAATTTATAAAAGTCCTCATTGTCACTTTCTTCAGAAGGTACTAAAGCCATGGAGTTCCATAGGCATATACCGTATTGGCCCGAATGTAAGCCACACCCGAGTATAAGTGCACCCTTAATTTTAGGGGGAAGGGAAAAAAAAAGAAAAATTGAGTGCAGAGAAATTTACCTGTCACAAATCCAGTTACAAAACTGTTTACACTATTTAAACACATTTTTCTTCAGTTATAATGTGGGTAAATCACCCGGTACAACTAATCAGAGCCTTCTCCAATGTCACTGCTAGTCCAAACTAAACTTTTTGCTGGCTTCTTTATTATACATACTGTTAGCATAATCAATAACTGCAAATTTGAAACCAGCATCATAACTGTGCCAAATTCCCAAGATTGTTGAAGCTTTTCTTTCGGCGTTTTCACTCATTGCTGAAGAATAAATTTACCATAGTAGGTATGTACTACCATTATATTATTTTTGGTCTGGACATCTTACCTCAATATTAATGTTGATTTGTTCTTGGACATGTTTCAAAACAATTCTGTTTTATCATCAGCATTAATATTGAGGTAAGATGTCCAGACCAAAAATAATATAATTAAAATAACCTCAAAATATAACTTCCTAAAATTAAATATGTACTACCATAACTGTTTTAATCTGTCCTATCATACGGAAGAGCACAGTTACTGTAATACGAAGACTGGTACATTGTTGCATCATATAGGCCTACTATACAACTGCTGGCAATTCGAAACACGAGCATGCAGCATTGTTGCTCCTTTTCAAAATTAGAAAATTAGCAACGTGCACTACATTTCAAGTTTCTATTACATGTGAAAATTTATCGGCTGCACAGATAATTTTATTTTCATGTATGAAATTTGAAAAATAAATGCGGCTTATATTCGGACAAATATGGTAATAGAATTTCATATCAGATTTTCAGCCATAAACACATTTTTTCCCACATAGTGCTAATTATTTTTACTACGAACTACTGTTACTGTAGACACATAGTAGAGTTAATTAAACTGTTTTGTGTTACATTAGATTCATTTATTATGAAAATACAATATGAAGTGGGGCACGCCATAGCATAATGGTTAAGGCACTGCGCTACAAGACAGAAGGTCGAGGGTTCGAGTCCTGGTGGGGGGTCAGGATTTTTAAACTGACCAAACCTTCTGGCAGCACTACGGCCCTGTGGTTGGCTCAGCCTCTACTGAAAATGAGTACCAGACATTTGTTCTGGGGTAAAGGTGGCCGTCACGCGGAGCTGACAACCCGGCTGACATCAAGTGCCGATTGTTCAGAAAAAGTGGGAGCCTTAACCTCCTACTACCCCAAGGGCCTGCTGAGGCCTGTAGTGGGATCACTTTACCTTTTTACAATAGGAAGTAACATTATGAGATTCTTCTTCTTATATCTTGTAAGCCCATGTTTCCCTTAACAGAGATTTAGGCGCTCTCCCCCTACAGGGAAGAATTTGACCATACTAATTTAGTTATACTTGGTTTCGTATAGATGTCACTTGAGTGGTCCGTGATCAGTGTTCCGGCTCATACTGACATCTAGGAAACCAAGTTAGTACTAGGACAGGAAAATTCGGTAAATTTTGCTTAGAGGCCTTTTCATTCAGGCTTAAGGATCTTTTACGAGCCTGAAAATCTTCAGACTCGGGACCCACGGCTTAAAGTCGCTCCCAGAGGACTTGCTTCTTGGATTTTTCCATCCTAAAAAGTCCATCGACCCCAGCCGACTTTGAACCCGCGACTGTCGGGACCAGAGGCAAGGAGCATAACCACTGGTCCACTGCGGTCGATTTATGAGTTTCTACTTACTAAATAAATTGAGTCTTCTGTCATCTTGCCTCATATTGGTTGTTTCTTGTAGGACATGTTTCAAAGCATCTTGCTCTATCATCAGTTTGTATAGACTGATGATCTTTAACTTGTCAGCTCTGGATGTCGACTCCTGCTCCTTCTTTTTGTGGTTCAAAGAACTTGCATATTAAATCTCTCTCCCCGGGAATTTCATCATGAATTTTGAAATTTGGGGATTTAGATTTAATACACAAGTTCTTTGGGCCACAAAAAGAGGGAGCAGGAGTCAAAGTCCAGGGCCAACAACTTAAAGATCATCAATCTGTACAAGCTGACGATAGAGCAAAGATGCTATGAAACATGTCCTACAAGAAACAACCAATAAGAGGTAAGATGACTGCAGACTAAACTTATTTAGTAATTATATTTGAAAAGAAAAATATACGCCTAAGGTTTGAACCCAGGACCTTTGACTCTCTATGTCAATGCTCTATCCAAGTGAGCTACCTAGACCTCCAATCAAACCCCAGTCTAGGCGTATATTTTTCTTTTCAAATATAATTTGTCCATCATTAAGAAGTTTAAAAACTAATAATATAAACATTAATAGTGAGTGGAGAACATATTTTAATCGACTCACCTCATACATTTTCAAACTTCTTTGATACCGACGGTTTCAGACAATATCATGTCCTTCATAAGTGGACGCCATGACTGATGAAGGACATGATATTGTCTGAAACCGTCGGTATCAAAGAAGTTTGAAAATATATGAGGTGAGTCGATTAAAATATGTTCTCCACTCACTATTAATGATATAACCTCATAATGTTTACTTCCCAATATTAATTTAAATATAAACATTATTTAGTAATATTTATATTTGAAGAGAAACATTTTCGCCTAGACCGAAACACAAAACCGGGACCTTTGGCTTATTTAGTAAGATTAATTTATATCTGAAAAGTTAGGTTGGAAATGATCCATCCATCCATAGTAATTCTGCCTGAAGGCAGGTCTTTCACTGCAATCATAGCATTTTCATGCTATGCTTGCAGCTTTACTAGGGAATTGTAGATGTGGTAGCTTCCCGTTGCTTTCCACACCGGTGAAGGATGATGATAATGATAAGGATGATGATGGCCATATGATTTCGGGGACCGTTTGGGCCTTAAAGTTTTCCTGACATTTGTCTTACAGGTGAGGAAAAAACCCCTATAAAAACCTCACCCAGAAAAACTGCCCTGACTGGGGATCTAACCCGGTTCCTGCTGCATGACAAGGTAGCACGCTACCTCAAGACCACAGCAGTGGACTCCTATAGCATATTGGTCTGAATTTAGATGTATGCAAAACTACAGTAGAATAAAAACATAAAGGACATTTGACAATACTAGAAGAGCCTTAAAATTACTTTAGTTAGGATAGAACAAAATCCCCTAAATCTGTTTTGTTCAAGACAACAGTTAAATGATGATAATGATGAGTAATTAAATTTATAGAGCGATTTTATTTATATAATTAATTTTAATGAATTTATTATATTACAGTGCCACCAAAAATTTTGCCAATTCAAGCGATGACAAATCTGCTGCGAGAAGGTATGAGAGCTGCAATATCCTGCCACATCCTGGAGGGAGATCTACCTGTTACATTTCGTTGGGAAAGAAATGGTCAGCCTCTGACTGGTCAAAGTCTTGGAACATCCACTCGTCGGTTGGATGAATACTCCACATCTCTAGTCATTGAACGAATTACTTCTAGTCACAGTGGAAACTACACGTGTGTAGCACAAAATGTAGCAGGTTCAGAAAGCTTCACTGTTCCTCTCACTGTTAATGGTAAATATTCTTAATTCTATAAATATAGCACTGCATTGGATTTAGAATTATTTCATACTAGCTAATACCCAGCATGTGTTGCTATGCCTAAATAAATGAAATACTTACTTACTTACTTACTCACTGACGCTATCGAACCCGTAGGTTCATGGCCACACGGACATAAGCTCTCCATACATCCCTATCCTGAGCTAATGCTTTCCAATCATTCCCTGTATAATCTACTTCCCTCAAATCATAGTTAATGTTATTCTCCCACCTCATTCTTGGTCTACCAACTGGGTGTTTTCCCTCTGGCTTTCCTACAAGAAGCTTCCATGCAAGTCTTTCATTCCCCATACGTGCAACATGTCCTACCCATTGCAGTCTACAAGACTTAACTGTTCTTATTATATCTGGCTTCCTATAAAGACCATGTAGTTCATTGTTATGTAGTCTTCTCCGTTCACATGTTTGTTCATCTCTCTTTGGTCCAAAAATTTTCCTAAGTACTTTATTCTCAAATACTTGTAATCTCCTTTCCTCCCAGTCTATGTTTCACACCCATATAATATAACTGGTAGAATAACAGATTTATATATTTTCAGTTTAACGTTTTTTCAAAGGAGTTGGGACATCAAGAGTCTCTGCAATGCATAATAGCACGCATTTCCAGAATTGAGCCTATGTTTAATTTCTTTGTGCATCTCATTCCTATTTGTGATTATTGTTCCTAGGTATTTGAATTCAGCCACCTCCTCAAAATTTCCCTCATTTGTCATTAGCTGTCCATTTCCATTATATAATGTATTTCTACGTGTGACCATATATTTAGTTTTATTGATATTAACTTCCAGTCCTAATTTCTTAGTGTTACTCAATAGTGTGTGCGTGTTGTCCTTTAGTATCTCCTCGCTATCGGCCAATAGTACTACATCATCAGCATACACTAACAGCTTATTAATACCATTGAATTGTAAGCCTTCCTCATTCTCTAAAGATTTAATGGCATGCTCTAGTACAAAATTAAATAGTAGAGGAGATAGTGCATCTCCTTGCTTCAACCCATTCTGATTTCAAAAGTGTCCGAAAACTGTTTGCTTACATGCACCCTACTCTTTGTGCCATTTAGACACATTCGTATAAGTCTAATTAACTTTTTAGGAATTCCCAAATCCAACAGGATACTATATAATTCTCCCTCTTAATTGAATTGTATGCTTTTTTGAAGTCTACATATAGTTGATGTACAGTACCATTATATTCCCATTTCTTTTCTAAAATCTGTTTTATACTAAAAATCTTATCTGTTGTAGACCTGTTTCTTCTAAATCAAAATATTAAAGATTAATCTTATGGTATATGCTGAGACGAACCAAAAATTTTAAATGTGCACCTCATCTCATCTCATGTCCTGTCTTCTAATTAGACTGGTTTTGAAATCTTATTGGTTTCATCTCCAGTAATTCCATGATCACTGTTCTATTGTCTAGGAGCATTTCTTCTTACTCCACCTGTTGGTAGACCGATGAACCTCTAAACCAGAAATTTCGAAATTTGTTAATTTTTTCTTTTTTGTTTTTTTAATGTGGATTTTTTTCCCCCAAACCATAAGCTCTGTAGGTTTTCTAATTGTTTTATTAACTTAGCCTTTCTAAAACCATCAGCTCTTTAGGTTTATTTTAATTGTGTTATTAATTTAGCAGTTCTAATTCTAATTTTTTTAAAAATTACAAAAACATAAATAGCTTATAGTTTAGGAAAAAAATTCACATTAAAAAAAAACAAGAAAAAATTAATGAATTTTGAAATTCCTGAAGAAGGTGATTTGATTTGGAGGTTCATTGGTCCACCAAGAGATGGAGTAAAAAGTAGTGCTCCTAGACAACAGAAGAACATTCATGAAATTACTGAAGATGAAACCAATAAAGCTTCGAAACTGGTCTAATTTGAAGATAGGATATGAAGTGAGGTAATATAAAATTTATTTTAAATTTTAAAATATACCTCATAGTGATATTTCCTATATAGTTTAACTCTATTTACTACATACATTTAATCTCTATTGAAATTCATCAGAGAACATTTTTTGATAACTCACCTCATAGATTTTATGTTTTTCATGTGGCTGAGAATGAATGTGATCACATTTGAAACTGCAGTATCATGAAAAACATGAAATCTATGAGGTGAGTTGTCAAAAAATGTTCTCCGATGAATTGCAATGATTATACCTCATAATTTTTTTATGTTGTATTTTAAATGAATATGTTCCAGAATCGGATGAAAAGAAAATTAATTGTATAAGTAGAAAGAAATTTGACGTTCCTATCGGAAGTTCATTTGGCATAACATTTTCTGCAGTGATGTACAGAGTCAGACGTCTGGGATTCAACTCCCAATTCGAATATAATTTTTATTTCTAAAATAATACCTCATAATGTTTACTTCCCAACATTAATTTAATATATTTAATCGCTAGTTGAATTTGTTTTAATTCTTAAAAGGAAAAAATTAAACATTTTTTCAATTAATTGCAAAATCTTTTATGACCATTCGCTTTTGCTGGATACACCTATAGTAAATTTTACTGTGTATGTATTGTATTGTGTATAATACGCTAATCTATATCTTACAGTTCCACCAAGATGGACAGTGGAACCATCCGATGCCAATGTAGCATCGGGACAAGATGTTATGTTACATTGTCAAGCAGATGGCTATCCTGTCCCTAGCATTATGTGGAGAAAAGCTGTTGGTATGTAACAATTATGCATAATTCATTACTTCAATTATTTTAAAACAAATCCTGCATTCCTTGATATACCATAGCTTAAGGGGCACGCCGTAGCATAGTGGTTAAGGCACTGCAGCTACAAGCCAGAAGGTCAAGGGTTCAAGTCCCAGTTGGGTCAGGATTTTTAAACTGACCCAAACCTTCTGGCAGAACTATGGCTCTGGGGTCGACTCAGCCTCTAACGGAAACGAGTACCAGATGCTTGTTCTGGGGGTAAAGGCGGCCGTCACACAGGGCTGACTACCCGGTTGACATCAAGTGTCGATTGTCTAGAAAAAATAGGAGCCTTAACCTCCTACTACCCCAAGGGCCTCCTGGGGCCTGTAGTGGGATTACTTTACTTTACAATAGCTTAATTTTAAAACAATTTTCACCAAAAGAAGATAAAAGTAAATCCATCCTGAAAAATGCTTTACTCTCTTACTTACAAATTTGTTTTAACTTTAAATAAGTTTAGTTTTGACAGAGTGTATGATTGTGAAAAAGGCAAAATCAAAAATATTTAAATAGAAAAACATTAATCTCTAAATTTTAAAACATTATACTGATTTTATTGTTCATATTTTTATGGGCTTATAAAAATTAAAATGTTATTATTTATTTTCAAATTGATTTGTATAATATATTGATTAAGACTTTCATGAATATCATTATGTACTTTAAAATACCTTTTTGGGTTTCTTGGCCCTGTCTTGCAGTATCTCGATGTTCCATCACCTACTGTGGGTGACATCTTCAGGAGATATTGCTTGTGTAAATTTTCATAGTAAACTGCTAACTAGTTTTAAAATCATTAGGAAGTAACGTTATGAGGTTTAATTTCATAATTGAGTTTGTATTTTTTAACATTCTTACCTCATATGAATTGTTTATCCGGACATATGTTTCAGGACTGTTGCCCCATTGTCAGCGTTGCACAAACTGTTTTTTTCTTTTCTGCAAGTTGTTGGCCCTGGATCTGTTTTCCAAAGAACTTGGTAATGAGGCTCCTTTCTCCAGGAATTTCAAAGTTCATAGTTTTCTCCTTTTTCTTCTGTATATAGATTTTTTCCCATATCATGAGTTCTTTGATATTTTCTGACTGTTTTAATAAATTTGTATTTAGATCTATTTTGTGTTTTTCTGTCCAAACGTGAGCTGCTACTGCAGATTTTTCTATTTCTCCACATAAGAAATGTAAAAATAAAGGAGATGTAGAAAGATCTGCAGTAGCAGCTCATGTTTGGACAGAGAAACACAAAATAGATCTAAATACAAAATTATTAAAACAGTTAAAAAAATTCCAATGAACTCACTATATGGGAAAAAATCTATATGCAGAAGAACAAGGAGAAAATTATGAACTTTGAAATTCCCGGAGAAAGGAGCCTCATTACCAAGTTCTTTGGAACACAGATCCAGGGCCCACAACTTGAAGAAAAGAAAAAAACAGTTTGTGCAACATTGACAAAGGGGCAACAGCCCTGAAACATATGTACGGATAAACAATTCATATGAGGTACGAATGTTAAAAAATACAAACTCAATTATTGCTAACTAGATGTTAACTTGTGTGATTTTATCATAACTATATATCTGAGTAAATAATTTCTAAATGGTTAATATTATATGTTTAACATCAACCAATTAGAAATTATTTACTAAGATACATCGTTACAATAAAATCACAACTAGTTAGCATTAATAAATGAGTTGGAGAAAATGTTTTAACATCTCACCTCACAAAGTTGTGTGTCTTCACGATACCGGTTTCAAAAGTATAGTATTACTTCCATCTTCAGTCAAATGGAATTTGAGAATTTGACTGAAGATGGAAGTAGTACTATACTTTTGAAACCGGTATCATGAAGACAAGCAACTATGTGAGGTGAGATGTTAAAACATTTTCTCCAACTCATTTATTAATGTAAATACCTCATAGTGTTTCCTCCCTCTGTAATTTTAATTAAACTAGTTAGTAGTTTACTACAAAAATTTACACAAGCAATATCTCCTGAATATGTCACCCACAGTAGGTATTAAACGTCGAGAAGACAACACTGTAAGACACAGCCAAGAATCCAAAAAAGATATTTTAAAATACAACAATTTATATAATATTATACACTAATTTCTAAAAAAAGAATGTTGAAACATTAAACTACTGTAGTATTCTAAATTACAGTCTCAAATTTACATTATGTCACTGACATATGTTTTCTGCATTCCAGGAACACATCCAGGGGAATATAAGGAGTTTCTATATGAACCAAATGTAAATTTTTATCGTAATGGATCACTAGAATTCCTGCATATCAGTAAAGATAGTGAGGGTTATTACCTTTGCGAGGCAAAGAATGAAGTTGGTACAGGTGTTAGCAAGGTCATATTCTTAAAAGTTAATGGTAAGACTCATAATGAACTGTAATGTTTAATTAAGAATCTACTTCCATAATTTTTAAAAAAGAACCTCATAATGTTACTTCCCATTGAAATTTATTAATAAGAATGTAGGAATGAATGTTTTCATTATTAATTTAACATTTCTCATTGAAGCATTTGGTACATGGGAATTACAATATATATAAGAGAAAAATTTGCATCTAGATTGGAACTCGCCCCGGTAGCTCAATTGGTAGAGCATTTTAGTATGGAAAACCAAAGGTCCCAGATTTGAGTCTTGGTCTGGGCGAAAATTTTTCTCTTCAAATTTAATTTATCCTTAAGTGAGAGTGTTAAATTAATAATGAAAACATCAATTGAAGCCCTACTGGCTTTTAAAACTAGTATTTAAATTCCCAATAAATGTCTTCTTAACTAAGAAGCTGCCATTTGCAAAGATAGAAGCCAAGGCTTCAAGCATTTGGTGCATGGGAATTACAACGTACGTAAGAGAAAAATTTGCATCTAGATTGGAACTCACCCCGGTAGCTCAGTTGGTAAAGCATTTTGGTACGGAAAACCAAAGGTCCAGGGTTCTAGTCTCAGTCTGTGCAAAAATTTTTCTCTTCAAATTTAATGTAGGAATTATTTACATTTATAGTTAAATATGGGAAATAACATTATGAGGTTCTTAATTCAATGAATGAATGAATGAGTCACTTCTTATCTTACTCATTTCAAACACGGGAACTGTAGTTTTCAAGAGGAGTCCCTCTTATCTTCAGCCGATGAATGGAACCTGATCTCGAGGTTCATCAGATCAACACCAGATGGCAACATTATAGATGATTCCAACTAAAATCTGGTAGTCATAATATCGGCTAAAGATAAGAGGGACTCCTCTTGAAAATTGCAGTTCCCGTGTTTGGAAAAGATATAGAGTATGAGGTAAGATAAGAAGTGACTCATTCATTCATTGAATTATTTACATGTTTTGACAATGTGTTTCTTTTATAGCTCCTGCTTACTTCCCCCAAAAGACTAAACAAATGCAAGTGCAGAAAGGAGAGCAAGCACATCTTCAATGCACAGCTTTAGGTGACACACCAATAGAAATAATGTGGAAAATTGGAGGCAAAAGGATAGGGGAAGACATGGATCAAAGGTGAGTTGTGAATCATTACTGGCAACCCTACATCATATGAAATCTGTACAACTTCCCTGATTGGTAGATAGAACAGGGAATCTATACAAAGGTGTCCTAGATCACCTTATGTAGGATTATCTTCTTCTTTACTTCATGGGCTCGGCAAATTGTCTGTTCTACCTCACAGTTGTTCCGTCCGGCTGAACACTGTGAGAGAGATGAGTTTGGAAATTTTTACATGATTGGGTTACCAACCCAGATGTTAAACCACATTGCCTAGTGGATCAGGGATTTGAGCAACTCACACAAACATTTGGGGGCCTTGCTCCTTCACATACAACTGTTTTCCGCTGATTTCCTGAATTTAATAGGGAGAGAACATCCCTTAAAGATGAAGGGAGAAGTGGGAGGCCAACAGCAGTGGTGACAGAGGAAAACATCTCTGCAGTGGAGACTCTGATTAAGGAAGATCCATGACTACCTATAAGGACATCGAGGGATTAGTTCGCCAAGTGATTCCACCATCCTGCACCAATACTTAAGAGTGAGGAAAATTTCTTCTCAATGGGTGTCACACCACTTGTTAAAAGGGCATAAATGCACTAGGGTGAAATTATGTAGAGAAATGCTGGCGAGATTCAACAACAGGGACTCCCACTGGGTGTCAGACATAGTGATAGGTGACAAAACTTGGATCTACCAATATGACTGTAAAACAAAGCACCAATCATAGGTGTGGGTCTTCCCAGATGAGCAGCCTCCAACCAAAGTCAAAAGGCCTAGGAGTGTGAGGAAGAAAATGGTGACCACTTTCTTCTCAACAAGTGGTCATCTGACTACAATTATGCTAGAGGATCAGAGGACAGTTACTGCTAAATGGTATACAGAAGTCTGTCTCCCCAAAGTCTTCTCAAAGATCCAGGAGAAGCAGCCAAAGACTGCGGGGAATTCTGCTCCACCTCTTTGCACACAGCCAATGCAACAATTAGGTTTCTGGAAAAGACACCTGTGAAATTAATGTCTCATTGAGCCTACAGTTAGGACCTAGCCCCATGCGACTATTTCCTGTTCCCAAACGTGAAGAACTGCATGCGCGGACACCAATTTCCTAGCCCAGAAGTTGCTGTTGGAGGAGCTTAGTGCAATGTCTGAGATTGAATGGCGTGGCTGCTTCCAGAAGTAGTTCCAGTGGATGCAACAGTGTATAGAATGTGCTGGAGAGTTGTTTGAAAATATATGATAGGTATGGAAACTCTATCATGGCCCATTGTTGCATATCTCAAAACTTATCTAGTGACCTACATACCACCCTCAAATCTAAAATGCAAGACTAGTTGGACACTATATTTGCACTGTGTAGAAATACATTATATTATGGACAGCTAATGACAAATGAGGGAAATTTTGAGGAAGTGGCTGAATTCAAATACTTAGGAACAATAATCACAAATAGGCATGAGATGCACAAAGAAATTAAACATAGGCTCAATTCTGGAAATGCGTGCTATTATGCATTGCAGAGACTCTTAATGTCCCAACTCCTTTGAAAAAACGTTAAACTGAAAATATATAAAACTATTATTCTACCAGTTATATTATATCGGTGCGAAACATGGACTCTTACTTTAAGGGAGGAAAGGAGATTACAAGTATTTGAGAATAAAGTACTTAGGAAAATGTTTGGACCAAAGAGAGATGAACAGACAGGTGAATGGAGAAGATACATAACAATGAACTACATGGTCTTTATAGGAAGCCAGATATAATAAGAACAGTTAAGTCTCGTAGACTGCGATGGGCAGGACATGTTGCACGTATGGGGAATGAAAGACTTGCATGGAAGCTTCTTGTAGGAAAGCCAGAGGGAAGGCACCCAGTTGGTAGACCAAGAATGAGGTGGGAGAATAACATTAACTATGATTTGAGGGAAGTAGATTATACAGGGAATGATTGGAAAGCACTAGCTCAGGATAGGGATGTATGGAGAGCTTATGTCCGCACGGCTATGAACCTGTAGGATCGATAGTGCCAGTGAGTAAGTAAGTATCTTATTTCTAGTCTAAGGTATTTTCTTTTAGAGTCGTTAATGATTCTTAGATACTAATTTGAAGTCTATTGATGATGTATGGTATAACCTACAGGTACACAATCCGAGAGCAACTGTTGGATGATGGAATGGTATCTGAACTTGGAATATCGCACACATATCGACATGACACAGGGGTTCTCACATGTTATGCCAGCAATGCTTATGGACAAGATGAGATGGTTATCCAACTCATTGTTCAAGGTAATTAAACATCAAAGAAATTGAGTTCATTCTTTACAACCCATCTCATATTTTGCTCTCTCTCCTGGAATAGTTTTGGAAGTCATTACCTCCATTTTTAGCCAAAACTGACAGACCTTTGAAACCAGTAACTAGTAACTAGAAAATGTAACAAAATATTATGAGGTGAGGTAATAAAATTTTACTGAAATAAAAAAAAATGAAAGATGTAAATTATCCAATTATGATGTCTATATTTACAACTGTGCAGATCAGACCAATTACCTGGGGGCAATAGAATTTGAAGAGTGGAAATTTTTACCATTTGTCCTTCAATGTAAGTGACTAATTTAAAATAAAAACATTGAAAAATATAAGTTTTCTAGCTAAAAAATAGTGTTAAAAAGAAAAGAAACATCGAAAATGAAGCTATACTAGCTCTAAAGTAGTGTTAAAATCCCACTAAAATGTCTTCTTGATTAAGAATCTTCTAGAAAGTGTGTAGAACAAAGGTTTTTTTGACTTCAAGCACAGAAATTATATCAGTAAGAAAAAAATGTTTTGTCTAAATTGGGTGCCTAGATAGCTTAATGACGATAAATTAATTCACTGTATCTTTATATAGGCAAAAAAAAAGTAATTTAAAAGATAACTTAAATAACTGTATCTTATATTTGAAGAGAAAAATTTTCGCCTAGACCGGGACTCGAACCCGGGACCCTTGGCTTTCCGGGCAAAGTGCTCTACCACTGAGCTACCAAGGCGAGTTATGATCTAGACGCAAATTTTTCTCTTATGTACGTTGTAATTCCCTCGTGCCAAATGCTTGAAACCATAGCTTCTATCTTTGCAAATGGCGGCTTCTTAGTTAAGAAGACATTTATTGGGAATTTAACACTACTTTATAGCCAGTAGGGCTTCTATTGACGATTTTTATTATTAATTTAACACCTGTAGTGTTAAATTCCCAATAAATGTCTTCTTAACTAAGAAGCCGCCATTTGCAAAGATAGAAGCTATGGTTTCAAGCATTTGGCGCAAGGGAATTACAACGTACATAAGAGAAAAATTTGCGTCTAGATCGCAACTCGCCTCGGTAGCTCAGTTGGTAGAGCACTTGGCCCGGAAAGCCAAGGGTCCCGGGTTCGAGTCCTGGTCTAGGCAAAAATTTTTCTCTTCAAATATAATTTATCCTTCTATGAGAAGTGTTAAATTAATAATAAAAATTGTCAATAGAAGCCCTACTGGCTATAAAGTAGTGTTAAATTCCCAATAAATGTCTTCTTAACTAAGAAGCCGTCATTTGCAAAGATAGAAGCTATGGTTTCAAGCATTTGGCGCGAGGGAATTACAACGTACATAAGAGAAAAATTTGCATCTAGATCGTAACTCGCCTCGGTAGCTCAGTTGGTAGAGCACTTGGCCTGGAAAGCCAAGGGTCCCGGGTTCGAGTCCTGGTCTAGGCGAAAATTTTTCTCTTCAAATATAATTTATCCTTCTATGAGAAGTGTTAAGTTAATAATAAAAATTGTCAATAGAAGCCCTACTGGCTATAAAGTAGTGTTAAATTCCCAATAAATGTCTTCTTAACTAAGAAGCCGCCATTTGCAAAGATAGAAGCTATGGTTTCAAGCATTTGGCGCGAGGGAATTACAACGTACATAAGAGAAAAATTTGCGTCTAGATCATAACTCGCCTCGGTAGCTCAGTTGGTAGAGCACTTGGCCCAGAAAGCCAAGGGTCCCGGGTTCGAGTCCCGGTCTAGGCGAAAATTTTTCTCTTCAAATATAATTTATCCTTCTATGAGAAGTGTTAAATTAATAATAAAAATCGTCAACTGTATCTTGTTAAGTTGGAGGAGGTATCTTACTGATTAATTTTGAAGATTTCATCAGTGGCGTGAATTCAACCCCAGCTACTCCAGCACTGCTGGGGTAATTAGTATATTAATAATTTTGGATTAAAATAAAATAACATATTTGCCAAATTTCATTCAAATCAATTACGCGAGAACAGCAAAAATCAAAATTCCTGCCGTTCTGCATATTCACATTATCTCCATAGGAACACATAGAGTGTTTCCTCTGTTATCCCCACCAACACAAGCTATTTCACTGCAGATGAATTAGCGATAACCCACTAAATGAATCTACCTGCTAAGTCCTGCGATAATCCACACTAGACCAGCGATAACCTGCTAGACGAAGTTTGTGTCTTATTCCATCGATTTTTTATTGGGACACCAGCTAGCTGAACCCAGAAACGTCACAATTCAAAGTATACACAAGGTCGAATGACCTTTTGAGTTATCGATTCATGAAGCATTAATGATTGGCTGATTTGGAAAGCATCAATTCCTCAATAATAGAATTTTTAGAAATAATTTTTTTTAATTTATAATATTTGATTTATGTTAGTTATATTTTTACAAAATACAAAAAAATAAATAAATAAAATTATGCAGTACGTTTTGTCAGTTATAGCAACATGTTAATTTAAGAAGCTTTACTTACATTACATATCTGAATTAAATTATTACAAACGTTTATATGTATCATTTGTGGAAAGCAACAGTTGAATTTAATATTGGCACTGAGTTCGTTCAAATGCGTTATTAATACATTTAAAAGTGTTACTGATAAATGTGATTTGTGAATTTAGTAAAAATGAATGTAAGTGACTATAATTTATTTTACATAGTAGATCATTTCGTGCAGACCTTTCAACGAGAAAAATTACCTTATACAACAAGATTGGCCAACTCCAGATTTACCAGATCTAACAAAAAAAAATATATGGCAGTAAGTTTTTATATACTATAAGACATATTTTCATCATACAGCTGGGGTAATTGATCTGACCACTGCATGCCACTGGATTTCATATATCTGAACTCGTGTAATAATTTGTTGTTATTCTAAGTCAAGAATTAAGAGTAATTTTGAATAAGTTTTACATATGTTACATAAGAATATTAAAATTGCTTTACATTTTTCCATTACTTCATAACTGTTGTAATCACATTACTATTTTTTTTTTTTTGTATTTCAGAGGTTCCAGAAATGCCAAAAAACATCAGAGTGAATGATCAGCAAAGCAGATCACTCCAGTTATCATGGACACAACCGTATGCTGGAAATAGCCCCATCACAAATTACATCATTCAGTACAAATTAGTATCAGGTCAGTAAAGCCTAAATTATTTAAAATTTATTTAAAAAATTAGCATACAAATAGGTGGACAGAAGCAAGTGAAACACAAAATTTTATATAAATTATTTTGAGTCTGTTCTTGAACATGTTTCGATTAGTCTTCTAATCATCTTCAGCATCTTGGCCAGACTCAAAATTATTTAATTAAAAGAATCTCAAAATATTACTTCCTAAAAAAAACAAAATTTTATGTTTCTATTTGGAAGTGAGAAGAAATATCACAAACTAATTAAAAATCTTATTGGTTATCATGATTGGATAACAGCTATAACAATATAAATTGAATAATAAAAAATTTATCATAAGTAATGCCATGAGTGATTTCCAAATTATCGATAAATTCACGACTCACGAAGTGAGGAGTGAATTTATCTAGAGAATTTGGAAATCAAGAGTGGCATTTGTTAGGACTATTTAACGAATAAAATTAAGCTGTTTACTCACAAATCATTGTGTAACTATAGTTATTTTAAAATATTTATATATTTAATGTAAACGGCGATGTTTGAAAACAAATCAGAAATGTGAGGTTATGTTCATTCACTGCTGCTTGATCATATTATTTATTGCCAAATAAGATCGCAATATTGTAAGAGTGCACCCAAGTGGAGAAATAATGAAACAAATCAAACTATATATCATAATCAACATTACGGGTTATTCATTTATTTTTTTAGTAAACAATTCAGTAAAGTTAAGGAATCTTTTCATTATTTGCTATATTCAATGTATTTGTTGGAGAAAAATAATGCTTTGACCTGTTCAGAACATTAAAAAGGAGGAGCTTTGTTTATCACAAAAGCAGGAGCTGATAAAGAGAAATTGATAAAGAGTGAGGTGAAACATGACTGTCATTGGTTGTAAAACAACATTCATTGAAATATGATTGGTCATTGACTAGCATTTGTGGCATGAGTTAAATAGTCATAAGTAATGCCGCAAGTGATTTCCAAATTATCAATAAATTCACGATGTCACAAAGTGACAAGTGAATTTATCTAGAGAATTTGGAAATCAAGAGTGGCATTTGTAGGACTATTTAACGAATAAAATTAAGCTGTTTACTCACAAATAATTATTTAAATATAGTTATTTTAAAATATTTATATATTTAATGTAAACGGCGATGTTTGAAAAAAATTAGAAACGTTTATTATCTTTCATTTGTTTATCAGTACAACCAGACCATATTATTATTTATTGCCAAAGGATCGCAATATTGTAAGAATGCACCCTAATGGAGAAAAAATTAAACACATCAAACTGTTTATAACCAACATTATAGGTTACTAATTAATTTCTGATGTCCTAAGATGTAAATATGCCAATTATATTTTTCTGGAACGTAAATACCTGGGAAATAATATGTTTAGGAAAGTGCAAACAGTGGTTTCTTTTTTTTTTTGTGGTATAATCAATTGCTACAAATGTTTTTTCTATAATATCCCACAAGCAGTATCTGGATACACTTGTGCACTATATTTACAATCTGGAAGACACTTGCATTCTAGGATTCTTACATCTTAATATATAAATTGTTATATTCAACGTATTTCTTAAAGAGTTAGTCACTGCAAAATATTGCTTGACCTATTCAGAATGTTAAAAAGGAGGAGCTTGATTTTAATATGATAGAATTAAATTAATAAAATCGAGGTGAAAAAGTCTGTGATTGGTTGTAAATCAAAATTCATTGAAATGTGATCCATGATTGACTCCCATTTGGGGCATGAGTTAAATAGTCATAAGTAATGTCACGAGTGATTTCCAAATCTTTGATAAATTCACGAGTTGAGAAGTGACTCATGAATTTATCTAGAGGATTTGGAAATCAAGTGTGGCATTTGTTAGGACTATTTAATGAATAAAGTTAAGCTTGCTTACTCAAAAATTATTATTAAAATATAGATACCGGTATTTTAAAATATTTTTATATTTAATGTAAATGACAATGTTTGAAAACATATCAGAAATGTGAGGTTATGTTTATTCACTGAAACTTGATCATATTATTTATTGCCATACAGACTACAGCAAAGACTAAACCACCACTAATGCTCAACCTGAGTGCACATTTATTATTATTATTATTATTATTTATTGCCAAATAGGATTGCAATATTGTAAGAATGCACCCTAGTGGAGAAATAATGAAACATCAAATTGTATATTATAGCCCACATTACAGGTTGCTCATTTATTTTTTAATAAAAAACTCAGTAAAATCAAGGAATCTGTTCATTATTTGCTATAAACTCAACTCACTGGCACTATCGGACCCATAGGTTCATGGCCGTGCAGACATAAGCTCCCCATATATCCCTATCCTGACCCAATATTTTCCGATCATCCCCTGAATAATCTACTTCCCTCAAATCATAGTTAATGTTATTCTCCCACCTTATTCTCGGTCTACCAACTGGGCGTTTTCCCTCTGGTTTTCCTACAAGAACCTTCCATGCACGTCATTATTTGCTATATTCAATGTATTTGTTGGAGAGTCAGTCACTGCAAAATAATGCTCTGACCTGTTCAGAATATTAAAAGGATGAGCTTTCTTTATCACAAAAGCAGGATCTGATAAAGAGAAATCGATAAAGAGTCAGGTGAAACATAACTGTTATTGGTTGTAAAACAACATTCTTTGAAACGTGATTACTGATTGGTCATTGACTACTATTTGGGGCATGAGTTAAGTAATCTTTAAAAATCTTATCCATATGAAATGTTACAGTCGTATTTTGTTTACTATGTGTTTAGATGTCTGGCAGGCCCAGCCATCAAAGTTAACAGTCCCAGGGACACAGACAACGGCTACAGTACAAAATTTGAGCCCTGCAAGCTCGTATCACCTGCGTATCATGGCAGAGAATAGACTGGGCATGAGTGACCCCAGTGAGGTCATTCAGGTCACAACTCAGGAAGAAGGTAACACACAAAACTGTCCATTTTAGTAGTTCATCTATGTTTCTTATATGTCTTATAACCTGTGAAGTTGTCATTATTAGTAATAGTAGATCTGTCCCTATCTAAATGCATCAGCTAATAGCTAGAGGAATTCAAATATTTTCATTTCACTACCTATAAGTATTCTCCCACTAAGCAACATCCCATGAAAGATAAATTGTTTCATACATCTCCTCATAACCTCTCATCTTGAAGAGCCGACAGAACAACGGTCGTGGGGATACTGATGATGGAACTGATATGTAAAGTTCCAAAACTAGTTTAAATTTAAAAAAAAAAAAGAAGAAATATATGAGATGAGTGATAAAACTTTACCTAAACTTGAAACGTATGTCTAACAGAAACAACGATATGAGGTAAGAATTAAACAGACAAAACTTTTTATTATCAAAACATATGTTATTTATAAAATCTTCTATAAAATTTGATGACTTTATATAGTTACTAAAGTAAACAAGTTTCAAAATTCTATATTTTTAGCTTTTTGAAGCTACAATTCACTAATAAAACATATTTATTATGCACAATAATCTATAAACTTTTCACTGGAACTTATATATGAGACTCAATCACAATACTTATATAAATATCTAATAAAACCTATAAAATATGGAACACTTAGAAACAGGATATTTTCATTTTCCAATAATGTAAACAATAAGAATCAAATGAATCGTGAATTCTTCTTACCTCATACATCTATTTTTTTTAACACAGAACTGCAGTATCAGGAAACATATAATTCCCATCTTCAACTGTTTTCACGACTGTCAATTTTTCATTATGCCGGTAATTTTCTAAACTGCCATCTGGTGTACTTTTGAAGAACTTTGTAATCAAATTTGGTTTGACTGGAAACTCAAAGTTCATGGTTCTAGTATGGTTTTTTGAATGTATATCTTTTCCCAAACTGTTAATTTCAAAGGTTTAGATAGATATTTCAAAAGTTTTGCCTATTTTTCAATTCTATGATTCTCTAATAAACTATGTACTGTTATTGCTGATTTTTCTATTTCACCATTTTTTATGTTTCTAAAGTGTTCTTTTTTGAGAGTGAATATTATACTATTTTATATATTAATATATAATTATATTAATGTAAACAATCTAATTCATAAAAGTTGTAGTGCCAAACTGGCTAATATTACCAGATGAATATTTTTTTTTAAGTTCCAAGTGGAGCTCCGAGGGATGTCCGAGCAGAAGCAAGAAGCTCCACAGAACTTTTTGTTACATGGGAACCACCGGAAAGATCCCAGTGGAATGGCAACTTGCTTGGTTACTACGTTGGTTATCAAGAACAGTCGCCACAATCTTCTGTGTCAACAACGACCCACAACTACAGCTTCAAGACTGTTGAGGTGGGGTCTCAGTATGGAGGTGAAGTTCTCCTGCAGGGCCTTGCCAAATACACCACTTATTCTATAGTTGTTCAGGCCTATAACAGTCGGGGTGCTGGACCGTCTTCAGATTATGTCACGGCTCAAACACTTGAAGATGGTAAGTTCCATTGTTATTTTTTCTTCACCTATCTCACCTTATCTAATCTTACTCATCTTAGATATATAAATTAACGATTTTATTATTAATTTAACACTTCTCATAGAAGGATAAATTATATTTGAAGAGAAAAATTTTCGCCTAGACCAGGACTCGAACCCAGGACCCTTGGCTTTCCGGGCCAAGTGCTCTACCAACTGAGCTACCGAGGCGAGTTACGATCTAGACACAAATTTTTCTCTTATGTACGTTGTAATTCCCTCGCGCCAAATGCTTGAAACCATAGCTTTTATCTTTGCAAATGGAGTCCCGGTCTAGGCGAAAATTTTTCTCTTCAAATATAATTTATCCTTCTATGAGAAGTGTTAAATTAATAATAAAATCGTCAATAGAAGCCCTACTGGCTATAAAGTAGTGTTAAATTCCCAATAAATGTCTTCTTAACTAAGAAGCCACCATTTGCTCGGTAGCTCAGTTGGTAGAGCACTTTGCCCGGAAAGCCAAGGGTCCCGGGTTCGAGTCCCGGTCTAGGCGAAAATTTTTCTCTTCAAATATAAATTACTTTGAAACCTAGAGCACCGCATAGCATATTTGGTTAAAGCAATATTCTATAAGCTGAAAGATTGGGGGTTTGAGTCTCGGTTTGTTTAGAATTTTTAAACTTATCTTAACCTTCTGGTGGTGACATGGCCCAGGGGTAGGTTCAGTCTCTAACAGAAATGTATACCGCTTCGGATTTGTTTGAGCATGCACATGGTGTACAATTGGAACTTAGAACAATTTTTTGCATCACGTGTTGTAAAGAGTCCCAAATTTTTCTTTCTAAAATAAAACACTATCCAAGTCTGGAAAGTGTTAATTTAAATATAACATAAAAAATTAATAGTGAGTGGAGAACATATTCTCCACTCACTATTAATGATCTTCTTCTTCTTCCTTCCAAGTATTAGGCCAAGGCCTGTTACGATCCTATAGAAAATTTTCCCTCCAGTGTTCCGGGAAATTCTCGTATAAGACTTGAAAGCATAATAATAGTCCCTTCGATTGGTTGCTGGCCAAAGGAACGCAAGACCAGTGATGGGGCTGCCATCTTATAGCCTCTGGTCAGGCTTTTCTGGAGAAAAAAAGAAAATAAAGGAAAGAAGACCCTGTGCCTATCATTTCTTGGACCACTAAAACATGAACAGGGAGAACAATAATTTGATGACAGCAGTAGAAAAGTACATGTGCTGGTTACTACTCACACATTCCTCTTATTTCTTTGATGATGGCACCAAATGTTCCCAATTCAATGAGAAAAATATGTAGCAAAGTCAGGAGGGAGTATAGGAAAATAAGGTGGGAGTATTCTTTTTATTCAATAACATTCAAAACCATACTGGCTTTATAATGTAATGTAAAATTCCCAAATAAATGTCTTCTTAATAAAGAAGGTGACATTTGCAAGATAGAAGCAAAGGTTTCATAGCATTTGGTGAACGGGAATTAATAGCATACATAAGAGAAACATTTGCATTTAGATTGGAACTTGCTCAGGTAGCGCAGTCGGTCCTGGATTCAAGCCCCAACCTGAACATCACTATTAATGATATAACCTCATAATGTTTACTTCCCAATATTAATTTAAATATAACATAAAAAATGTAATTGTTAATAAAATGTTGAATGATTACAGTGCCAAGCATGCCTCCTGAAAATGTTCAGTGCTCAGCGTTAACTTCCCAGAGTCTGCAAGTGTCGTGGGAGCCTCCACCACTTGAAGGACGCAATGGTGTAGTTGTGGGTTACAAGGTGTCGCACCAAATTGCTGAAGAATGGTATGGTGGGTATTTTTATTGCTTCAAATCCTTCACCTTCCTATCACCCCACAGCATATTTATATTATAATTTAAGTCTATTAACGGCCCTCAACCAGTTCTTACTCGTCTAATATTTTTTTTTTATGAATCCTAGCTTATGCCAAATATGTTAAGAATGTATTTTGTTAAAGAAAATGAAAAAATAATTAAGTAAAATATTTAAGATTCTTCCTATAAAAGTTCAATTCAAGTAAATATTTATACATTTTGTGCATGAACTCTAGAAAGAAAATATAATTTAGAACAAATTAAAGTCAGCAATGAATTTATTTTAAAATACAATAGGAAGTAACATTAAGAGGTTTGTTTAATAATTAAAACATTTTGTCTGTTCATTCTTACCTCTTACGGTTGTTTTTGTAGAACATATGTTTCAGTCTGCAATTGCTGACAGTGGGGCTAAGAAGCCCTGAAACATATGTTCGACAAAAACAACTAAAAGAGACAAAATGTTTTAATTATCAGCAATGAATTCTTCGATAAATTAATCACAAAATATATTTAATTGTAGGCTTTCATGGCCAGCATCTTGATCCATATTTGGTTCGTCTTCCGGGCTTATAGGCCGTGGTCTGGTTGTCTTCTTACTCGACGTTTCGTCTACTGCTGCGGTAGACATCATCAGGAGATACTGCATGCTCTCTGTCTCACGCAGTATCTCCTGATGATGTCTACGCCAGCAGTAGACGAAACGTCGAGTAAGAAGACAACCAGACCACGGCCTATAAGCCTGGAAGACGAACAAAATATATTATTTACCATGAAATTAACACATTGGTGATGGGCCACAGAGATCCCCATGTTTAAATGTCGAGCGCTAGACGACTGCCACAGAGATTTCTGTTTTTACATATGATTTGCTTATCTGTCTCTTCGCTTTTGAAAGAGGCAAGAAAATTTGTTATTTCTCACTGAAAACTAAAATTTTAGTTGTATTTGTATAACTCTCTCTTTCTATTAAAATTTTCAACTTGACAGAAAAAAAAAGTAGTTTAAAGTTAGTGTAAATTAGTAAGTCTTTTGAATTTGCATTAATATCTGTGACTAGTATGATACAAGTCTGGAGAATTGAATAAATGTGTATGGGTGTTCACATGCCAAACCATTGCACTGCTGTGCTTTCGTTTTTCACACATGGCAGATAGATGGTGCATTTTCAGTTTATACAGGGTGAATCATAAATATGGCTATACGTTTGATCGTGTTGTGTGATGAAAATATTACCATTACAGAAAATATGAAATTACCGTTGGAAAGGCAATTATTCAAATTACAAAAATGGAATAAAATAAAACAGTAAAATAGAACTTACGTCATTAGTCAAAATGGCGTTGAATATGCAACAGCAAATTACAATTGCTGCATGGGCAATAACGTATGCTAATGATCGTGAGACCGCAAGACGGGCAAGACGTGAGTTTAACGTAGGAATGCAGCCGACTGTGGAGAAGTGGAGAAAACGACTGCTGGAAACGGGAAGGATGCAGAAAATCAAACCTCCTGGAAGGCCTCACATTAGCACGGATGCAGAAACAATGAAGAGAATTGTGGAGGCGTTCGACGCTAGCCCACAAAAAGCAACCTGCCAAGCTGCACATGAGCAGTGATTTGTTTTGTTTTTATTCTATTGTTGTAATTTGAAGGATTCCCTTTCTAATGATAACATCATATTTACTTTAATAATAATATTTTCGTCACAAAATGCAATCAAACATATAGCCATATTTCTGAATCACTCTGTATATAATTTCTGATGAGTTTCCTACTTGAGATTTTTTTCTCTCAATGAAAAAAAAAACTAAGAAATATGTTCAATATAATAGTAACCAATCTAAAAAATACATATATATATATATATATATATATATATATACAGGTAGAAATAATATACGTATAGAATGTCCAAAATACAATTTAATAATATGTAAATGATCCAAACAAAATTCAAACTGGTTTCAGTTGATGGCAAAAGATTACTTTCATTTCATAAAATTTTGAAAACTTTATTCTTACTACTTTGGATGAATTGGACCAATGTTATGATCAATGCCTGATCTTAATTTCAGGGATCATCAGATCATTATTAACAGTTTATTTTTAATTTAACTCATCCATCTGTATAACATAGTAAATACTCTAGGTGTAAATGAAGAGAGGACAATAGTTAATCTATTTTATGATATCTGACAGTACAGCTATATAATTATAATGATGTCTCAGATTTTAAGTATCAAATTAAACCTCATAGTGTTTTTTTTTTCCCTGTGAAAGTTAAATAACTCGAGATCTAATTAAAAAAAATTCTTTCTTATTAGATTCTATCCAGAATTGGAAAATGTTAATGTAAATAAAAATGTCAAAAAATCTAAATGTAAGTTCAATTTTTTATAAAAATTAATATAAATGCATTCCTGGCAATTTATGTAGTATATTTTAAAAAAGTGCCCTAGAAAATCTGAAGTAAAACATTTTTTTAATTTATTATAATATGGTATTAACCTTTAAACGCCCAAGAGTCCATATGCTGGGTTTTAAATTGTACGTCCAGTCTGCCCGCAGACCCAGCGTATGGGTTCTGAGCAGGCGGACCTGTTTGGTTGCTTGAAATTATACTGGATAATACTACTTTTGTTACATACCTTTTTTCAGGATTATCAGATGCTTGGCAATGTGATGTGAAGTTAGCATTTATTTATTAAAGGTCTGTTTTTGTGTGATAAGTCTCAAAACAATCACCAATACACAAACCGATATCACACTTTTTACACTTCACTTGCACACGTTTTCTGATTCCCCGTGCCAAACACACACGACAAATTAGTCTTTGTAAAGCTACCGGCCAATGTTGACTAAAGTTAACTTCAAGTCACGAAATGTCTGTACTCAATATCCTAAGTTTACCAGGGAGTCGTCTACAGCGCGTTCTACCATCCTGTTCCAAAAAGTCTCTGACAAGTCTAAGTCGGAAGTCTCTATGTGTTGTTTAGGCACCAATGAAGTCAGAAGAAGAAAACTGTTTAGAACAGTCAAGTCTAACAAATGAAAGAATAATTTCTTGGTTGAGAAAACCAACTATAAGAGCTGGGGGACTTGACATGCTGACCACATGTCACCCATGCACTGGCTAGATGATCATCTACCTTTGTGATTGACACATGTGGGTGTGAGGCCAGCAGCTGGCTGGTAGCCTAAGGGCCTTCTAGGCCTGTCGCACCATGGAATTATTATTATTATTATTCTTACATTATTAGGCATCCCTTTTCTCTTAGGTCTTACTATCCTACAACACCTCATATCCCATTAGAATAATTGGGCAAAGAAAAAGGTACATTTCTGATTCTGTCATGTCAGGGGGAAGAGTACAGTTTTCTTCACTGTCAATTCTAGTTTCACGAACCCAAGACCCTACCCGTAAGTCAGGTGTCTCACAGGTATAAGTGTCAGTTGATTGTAGCTCGTGATTGTCATTGTTATTGTCTTCGTCATTGTCACAGTCCGAGAATTTCTTATATTTCAGCAGAACTTAGTGATTTTGTACCAGACATATCGTAAACTTCACCCTGAGTCACAAAACTATGAATGAATATGGACTGTGTGTGGAATGTGACCTGTTTTTGTTTTCAAAGATTTTCTGCTTTGGGGGAAAACTGACCGGATGCAACATAACACAAATTCTAAACAAAAGAATGCAAGAGGGTTGGAATATACCTAAATATATATATATATATATATATATATATATATATATATAGTTTTTCACTTCTAACCTGATTCACAACACTCTAAAATCCCTAATTTTATTTGGTAACTATCGTGAATTTAAAAATTCTCTCTATGGTATAAAATATCACTATGGGGTTTTGCCGAGAATACCACCGATTTTACAATAATATTTAACACTAAAAGTTGTTTGATGTTTGTGACCCCCACAGATTTTAAAATATGAGTTAATAAAATTAGCAAAGTTATAGTCAAAAGCCAAGGAGATTAAAAGCTAGGTGGACATTTAAAACCAGGCAACCTGCCGCTACCTGGCCATTTAAACTTGGGCGCTTAAAGGTTAAAATTATATAATTGAATTTTTTTATTTAAGTAAAATTGTATCACCTCATCTCATATTCTTCATAAATAATCCTCACAGTATTAATTACTAAAAAAGATAATATCTAATTGAAGTTTAATTTGTTATGATATTGAACTATTATAGGATGTTATTATACTGTTAAATCAGTTAATTATATCAGAGAAAAATATCATTTAGAACTTAATCTGGTTAATATGCCAACTGGGAGTTGTATACAAGAATTCATGGATTCACAGATTTATGATTCTTAACTTTAAAAAAATCATAAATAACATGCATTTTTTGGTATCCAGATATTTTATAACAGCATCTTCAACTCATTTCCATCCAACTCAGAATCTGGTCGAGGGAAGAGATGAGATGAAATCCATTCATTTTTAGAGGTTTGTGAAGGGCAAGGATGCACCTAGATATTTTATATTCCATTTAATTTCAATGTTTCCTGGATATTGTTCATATCTTTAAACTTTAATCGTTTTCTTCATTTAATAAATATGAAACATAGAACTGGTTGATTGAAGCCAAATTAAGAATTTATATTAGATTATAAATAGATTATAAACATTATATTTAGATCTAGTATGTTTATGATTTCAGAGAAAGATGACCATGAGACAAAAGTGACAACTGCCCTGAAAACCACAATCCCAAGCCTACAAAAGTACACAAACTACAGCATATCGGTGTTGGCATTTACGTCCAGTGGGGATGGCGTTCGGAGTCCCCCGACTTACTGCCGTACCGAGGAAGATGGCATGTATCTCTTCCATGTGCTACATGTGTGTGCAGATTGTAGATTATATTTATTTGCATTAAAAATAGCATTACAGTAAAACTTCAATTTAAAAAATGTACATTTCCCTTGTCAAGCTTTATCAATACTCAAACACAATGCCTTAAATTACAGTATTGCAGCTCTTACTTTCAACTTGTAGTCTCTATAAATTAAAGTATTCCAACTAATTTTAAGCAAAATTCAGTTTTTAATTATATTATTTTTATTATTAATTTCATACATCTCAATGATGGATAAATCATATTTGAAGAGAAAAATTATATGCTCAGACCGGGACTTGAACCTGGGACCCTTGGTTTTCTAGTCCAAGTGCTCTACCATTTGAGCTACCTGAGCAAGTACCGATCTAACCGCAAATTTTTCTCTATATACGTTGTAATTCCCGCCCACCAAATGCTTTGAAGCCTTTGCTTCTATCTTTGCAAATGGCGGCTCCTATATTAAGAAGACATATTTGGGAATTATACATTACATTATAAATGCCAGTACGTCTTTTTTCGATGTTCTTATTATTAATTTCATACATCTCAATGATGGATAAATCATATTTGAAGAGAAAAATTATACGCTCAGACCAGGACTTCAAAGCATTTGGTGGGTGGGAATTACAACGTAATATAGGAGCTGCCATTTGCAAAGATAGAAGCAAAGGCTTCAAAGCATTTGGTGGGCGGGGATTACAACGTAATATAGGAGCCGCCATTTGCAAAGATAGAAGCAAAGGCTTCAAAGCATTTGGTGGGCGGGAATTACAACGTATATAGAGAAAAATTTGCAGTTAGATCGGTACTTGCTCAGGTAGCTCAAATGGTAGAGCACTTGGACTAGAAAACCAAGGGTCCCGGGTTCAAGTCCCGGTCTGAGCGTATAATATTTCTCTTCTTTATCCATCATTGAGATGTATGAAATTAATAATAAGAACATTGAAAAAAGCCGAACTGGCATTTATAATGTAATGTATAATTCCCAAATATGTCTTCTTAATATAGGAGCCGCCATTTGCAAAGATAGAAGCAAAGGCTTCAAAGCATTTGGTGGGCGGGAATTACAACGTATATAGAGAAAAATTTGCGGTTAGATCGGTACTTGCTCAGGTAGCTCAAATGGTAGAGCACTTGGACTAGAAAACCAAGGGTCCCGGGTTCAAGTCCCGGTCTGAGCGTATAATTTTTCTCTTCAAATATGATTTATCCATCATTGAGATGTATGAAATTAATAATAAGAACATCGAAAAAAGCCGTACTGGCATTTATAATGTAATGTATAATTCCCAAATATGTCTTCTTAATATAGGAGCCGCCATTTGCAAAGATAGAAGCAAAGGCTTCAAAGCATTTGGTGGGCGGGAATTACAACGTATATAGAGAAAAATTTGCGGTTAGATCGGTACTTGCTCAGGTAGCTCAAATGGTAGAGCACTTGGACTAGAAAACCAAGGGTCCCGGGTTCAAGTCCCAGTCTGAGCGTATAATTTTTCTCTTCAAATATATTATTTTTAGTCTGATCATCTTACCTCAGTATTAATGTTGATTTGTTCTTGAACATGTTTCAAAACAGAATCATTTTGAAACATGTTCAGGAACAAATTAACATTAATATTGAGGTAAGATGATCAGACTAAAAATAATATAATTAAAATAACCTCAAAATATCACTTCCTAAAATTAAATATCATTCAGTTTTTAAGTCTTAAATTATACTTCAAAATTCATATGATTGCTTGATATAAAGTGTGTCTCATTCAAACCTCCCACATTTTAATTAATCATAACTAACAAAGTATGCGGAATTGTGAAATGAGGCTGGTATTAAATGAAACAGAAACTCAAAGAATTTTCATTGCTACACATTACCACACACTAAAACACCTCTATCCTGCTCTAATTTCTTCAATATTTTCTTCTGAAACACATGTACGAGCACCTCCTGATTCTTTTTTAACACTTCCAGTTGCCGGAAACTTCTCAAGTCATGCCTTAATGGTCTTCCCATCAGGTGAATTTCCTCCATATTCTCTCTGGTAATTTTTTGCACTGTAATTATTTTCTTTGTCTCTGCATCCCAGAAAACAGTTTGTGCTTGTTGCTGAGGAGTCGCCATTTTGTTTGTCATTACTGTCCAACATGCGACAGGTGAATTAACTGCAACAATGAAAACAAAAATTCTTTGAGTTTCTCTTTCTTTTAATACCAAGCTCATTTCATAATTCCGCATACTTTGAAAGTTATGATTAATTAAAATGTGGGAGGTTTGAATGGGACACGGTGTAGTGTAATTTGCCATTTATTTGCTGGTTGAAGTTAACTAATTCAAACTATAATTTTATTTATGTAATTTCTACAAATTTTTAACAATTCCTTGTAATTATCATGAATACAAAATTAAATGAATTAATAATAATTTATATTTATGAACAATTTAAATTAAATTCCCATTTTAGGAAGTTATATTTTGAGGTTATTTTAATTATATTATTTTTGGTCTGGACATCTTACCTCAATATTAATGTTGATTTGTTCTTGGACATGTTTCAAAACAATTCTGTTTTATCGTCAGCTTTCCTAGTCTGACGATAAAACAGAATTGTTTTGAAACATGTCCAAGAACAAATCAACATTAATATTGAGGTAAGATGTCCAGACGAAAAATAATATAATTTAAATTAAATTCCAATTTTGGGATTGGGTACATTGTCAGGTTGAGGATAACAGAGAGCTTCTAGTTTTATCATGACTAATGGAAAATAAAATGTAATTGAATAATAAGAATCAAATGAATCGTGAATTCTTCTTACCTCATACATCTATGTTTTTATTAACACAGAACTGCAGTATCGGAAAAAACATCTTTTCCATCTTCATCCATTTTCACAACTGTCAATTTTTTCTTTTGCTGGTAATTTTCTAAACTGACATCTGGTGTACTTTTGGAGAAGTAATTTTCTAAACTGCCATCTGGTGTACTAAACATGATTAAAACCTGAAGATTTTATATAGTTATCAGTATGAGTGTCTTTCCTATAAATATTAAATTCAATTACATAAAATCTTCAGGTTTTAATCATGGTTAGTACACCAGATGGCAGTTTAGAAAATTACTTCTTCAAAAGTACACCAGATGGCAGTTTAGAAAATTTTCTGGCAAAAGAAAAAATTGACAGTCGTGAAAACAGCTGAAGATGGAAAAGATGTTTTTTTCCGATACTGTAGTTCTGTGTTAAAAAAATAGATGTATGAGATAAGAAGAATTCACAATTCATTTGATTCTTATTAAGAAAATCTCATAATGTAAAAATTCCCAAATTTGTTATATTAGTATAATTGAATAAACATATTTGACTGTATATACCATCTTAACTTCTTTATTTAATATTTTTATTTAATTCTTATTTATAGATGGTTTAATATCTAAATCATATTGCACCTGGAATCTTTTAGTTATATCCAGTAGATTATAAATTCATATAGTAGTGTTTGTTATTTGTGTTTCTAGACCACTGATGAAATGGTTATTATAAGTGAGCTTTGTTAAATTCCAACCTAGAATTTTCCTTGAGGACTGAGAAAAATCAGGAAAAACCCCAGTCAGATTGGTTGATGCCATGATTTGAACTCAAACGCTAAGTGCTTGTGCTGACATGTTTCCATTTTAAAATACTGAAGTAAATACGATTTTTCAATTATTTGTCCATGTGTATAGACATACTATTTCTACTGAGAAAATGTATGTACTAATTTTAATCTTCATTATATTCCCTCAAGTTTGTTTATGAGTCTTAATATTATGAAGATAAATACACTTTAATATTAATAATGAATGGAGAACATATTTTAATCGACTCACCTCATACATTTTCAAACTTCTTTGATACCGACGGTTTCAGACAATATCATGTCCTTCATCAGTCATGGCATCCATTGATGAAATTCCATGATTGTTGATTTCTTTAGTGACATCACTTCTTGTGCTGCCATCTTTCGTTGGGATTATAAACTTTGTAATTAAATTTTTATCCACCGGAATATCGAAATTTCCGGTGGATAAAAATTTAATTACAAAGTTTATAATCCCAACGAAAGATGGCAGTACAAGAGGTGATGTCACTAAAGAAATCAACTATCACGGAATTTCAT
This sequence comes from Diploptera punctata, assembly GCA_030220185.1. NCBI lineage: Eukaryota > Metazoa > Arthropoda > Insecta > Blattodea > Blaberidae > Diploptera > Diploptera punctata. Next base: position 5,259,656 of record JASPKZ010009381.1, read on the forward strand.
CAATGGACGCCATGACTGATGAAGGACATGATATTGTCTGAAACCGTCGGTATCAAAGAAGTTTGAAAATGTATGAGGTGAGTCGATTAAAATATGTTCTCCATTCATTATTAATGATATAACCTCATAATGTTTACTTCCCGGTATTAATTTAAATATAACACTTTAATATTATTTAAGTAAAATTTTATAACCTGACCTCATATTCTTCTTCTTCTTAGACTAGTTTTGGGACCTTCTTTGATTCCAACTGTTATGTCGTCTTGAAGTTCTGCCTCCTGCTCCCTCTGTTGGTAGATCGAAGAACCTCTAAACCAAATAATTTTTCTCAGCATTTCAAAGTTCATTAATTTCTCATTTCAGTTTTGTTTGTTTGTTTGTTTGTTTGTTTGTTTGGAGAAAAAATGGGAAGGAGAAATGAATGAAGTTTGAAATTCCTGGGGAAAATTATTTGATTTGGAGTTTCTTCAGTCTACCAACAAAGGGAGCAGGAGGCAGCTCTTCAAGACAACTTAACAACGGTCATGAAAATACTGAAGATGGAACCAAAGAAGGTCCCGAAACCAGTTTAAGAAGAATAATATGAGTGAGGTTATAGAATTTTGCTTAAGTAAATAATACCTCAGTGTTAATTCCTAAAAAAAAAGTTAACATTTAAATATTATTGTTTGAAGAAAATACAGTTTTTTTTTTTTTCACTTTTTCATTCTGCACCTACATATTAAAATGATAATTGAGATTTTACTGTAATTAAAGTAATATTAGTAACAATACCCATGTTCCTAAGTGATATTCAGATTTCAGAATTTGTACAACATATATTATAAATACTGAATAAGAGTATCAATAGTCGTATTGCATATTCATACATCTAATAGAGTAATACACAGATCTTTATGGAATAAGATACTTTTTTCTGCATGAATTGATATTAGTGATCATTATCCACCGCTGTGGTCTCGGGGTAGCGTGCTGCCTTGTCATGCAGAGGGCCCGGGTTCGATCCCCGGTCGGGGCAGTTTTTCTGGGTGAGGTTTTTATCGGGGTTTTTCCTCACCTGTAAGGCAAATGTCAGGAAAACTTTAAGGCCCAAACGGTCCCCGAAATCATATGGCCATCATCATCCTTCACCGGTGTGGAAAGCAACAGGAAGCTACCACATCTATAATGGTTCCCTAGTAAAGCTGCAAGCATAACATGAAAATGCTATGATTGCAGTGAAGGACCTGCCTTCGGCAGAATTACTATGGATGGATCCTCCTTTCAGGAAGGACGATTCCTATTAGTTAGAATAGAATAGATTTATTTAGCCTGGTGGAGTTAAGGCCATGTGGCCTTCTCTTCCACTCACCAGAACAAGCATATGTTACATATGAATACAAAAAAAAAATACAATAATAGTCATATAAAACAGGACAAACATATGTTACACATGAATACAAAAAAAAATTACAATAGTAGTCATATTAGACAGGACAAACATGTTACATATGAATACAAAAAAAAGTTACAATAATAGTCATTGAACAATTAATTATCTGTCATATTGAATAATAATGAAATTAATGTCTAATAATAGAATGAAACTAAATACAATTAAAATTAAATTAATGATACAATGAATAAAAAAGGAATAACAGCTCGAATCTACTATGCATAAAAAGAAGAGAAAAAAAATACACTACAATGAATTAATCTACGCTTTTTATACAAGGCATTAGGTAAATATATTAACAAATCCTAAGTCTATTTTTATTAAATAATGCAAAAACGCATTATTAATTCTTAAAAAGTAGTATTAGTGAGTTGTTTCTGTTAGTGATTTTATTTTCAATTTATTTCTGAAAGATGGTAAAGTTTGGCAGTCTCTGACATAGGGTGGAAGTGAATTCCATGTTCTAGCAAGAGAAACTGTAAAAGATTTCGAATAATAGGTAGTATGATGAGGAGGGATATAGAGGACACTGTGCTCAAGGGATCGGGTATCTAAGTTATGTGTATCAGAGAGTTTAGTGAAGCGGTGTGATAAATAATAAGGTAAAGATGTGTGTAATATGTTATAGAGTAGGCATAGGGAATGGATGGTTCTACGATCTTGAAGACGAAGCCATGACAATTGTTCCAGGGATGGTGTAACGTGATCAAATCTACGTATACCACAAATAAAACGTATGCAAGAATTGTGAACACGTTGAAGTCTTTGGGTAAGAACAGTATTTAGGTCAGTAAAAAGAGTATCACAATAATCAAAATGGGGCATTGCGAGTGTTTCTACTAGCATTTTTCTTAGAGAAAACGGTAAACAATTTCTTATACGATTTAATGAGTGTATTATTGAGAAGATAGTTTTGCAAGTGTTATTTATTTGTTTATTCCAAATTAAATGTTTATCCATAAACACTCCTAGATTTTTTACTGTCTCACTATAAGGGATCTGAACCCCATTAAGTGACACATGTAATACTGCATTTGTGTTAATTGAGGATAATAGTCTCTGATGGCCCATAATGATTGCTTGTGTCTTTCTAGGATTTAATTCAAGTCCATATTTCTCTGTCCACGCCGTTAGCGAGTCAAGGTCCTCATTAATTTTGGTTACCGCATCATTTAAAGAATATTTGTCTGAGTGAAGGTAGATCTGCATGTCGTCCGCAAATAAATGATGTTTGCAATGTTTTAGGGAGTCAGATATGTCGTTTATATAGATTGTAAAAAGCAATGGGCCGAGCACCGAGCCCTGTGGAACTCCAGCTTTACGGTAGGTCCAAGAAGAGCGTAATGTAGAATTTCCTACAACATATTGCTGGCGCTCACGAAGGTAGGAGTTGAACCATTGCGTGACACTGTCAGAAAGTGAGAGGTTTTTTAGTTTAAGCAACAATAAGTCCAAGTCTACCGTGTCAAATGCTTTACTAAAGTCAAGTAGTGTAAGAATAGTAAGTTTTCGATTATCAGATGCTTCGCGTATGTCTTCACATATATTTAGTAGAGCAGTATTTGTATTGTGTCCTGTCCTAAAGCCTGATTGGTATTGATCTAAAAGGTCGTGTTCAGTTAGGTAGTCAGTCAGTTGTTTGTGGACTAATCGTTCCAAAGCTTTTGAAAGGGTAGGTAAAATACTAATGGGTCGAAAATCGTTAGGAGTTAAGGGAGTTTTTACTTTCGGGAGTGGGCGTACAATTGCTTGCTTCCATAATGTGGGATATATAGAGGTTTGTAGTGAGGAGTTGAAAACATGAGTTATGGTAGGTAGTATAACGTCGATTATTTTGTTAAGTAGAGTGATATTTATACGGTCAGTACCTTCTGCTTTTGTTTTTATTCGTTTGAGAGCTTTCTTTATGTCATTTTCTGTAAGATATGAAAAATGGAAATGTTCTCTGTCTGGTGGATTTGTCAATAGTAGTTCACTTGTTGTATGTGTTTTGTCTTTAGGAGTAAAGAATGTGCTTGTAAAATGGTTATTAAGTGTGTTCAGAGAAACAGGTAGTTTTTCTACCTGTGTGTCTTTCCTTCCTACACCCATTTTATTCAGATTTTTCCAAATATCTGGGTTATTGTTATTAGGTTCAGTAAGGCTGTATAGATGTCTAAGTTTGGCGTTTCTGATAGTTTGTGTAGTCTTGTTTCGTAACCGTTTATAGTGATTAAGATTTATATCAGTTTTGTCGACTCTATATTTCCGATATGCTGCGTCTCTTTCAGTCATCAAGTCACGAATGTTAGCAGACATCCAGGGAGCAGGGTGTCGTTTCACTAGTTTAGTTTTCAGTGGAGCGTGTCTGTCATATAGTTGTAATATAAGGTTATTTAATGCCTCAACTTTTTCGTCAACAGAATGCAACGTCCATATAGTATGCCAGGGTAATTTTATAGCGTCTTCAAGTAGAGCTGCATTGTTTATATGTTTTAGGTCTCTATATGTGATAGTCTTACGAGCTAGTTTAGGGCACTGCAGTGAATATGCTAAGAATATAATATCATGTGCTGATATTCCGGGAGCTGACAGTTGCCCGTGGGTTAGTACTCTGTCTGGATTATTAGTAGCCATTAAGTCAAGTAAAGTCTCAGAATGATTGGTGTGATGTGTAGGCTGTAAGGGAAGGATAGTCATATCACAAACTTGGAACGCGGACATAAGCTGTTGTGTATGTCTGTTGTCAGTGTCTAGTATATTTATATTAAAGTCACCCATGACGATAACGTGTTCATATTGTATACGTGCGTTTTGTAGAGCGGATTCTATTTCTGCTATTTTTTTTCATTTTAGGGGGTTGGTACACTACACAAAGAAGGCATTTTTTGAAGCTTGCGTATATTTCTATAAACATAATTTCAGGAGATGTCTCGTTATTAGAAAAGTATACAGACTTAGGGCAAAGGTCTGTCCTAACGAAGACACCAACACCGCCCCCTCGACTATGTACACGATCATGTCTAAGAAAAGTATAACCATCCATGTCAATTAAACTAGAATTAATGGAGGGAGTGAGCCATGTTTCTGATACGAGAATAGCATGAATATTGGAAGAAGAAAAAATCATACTAATTTCGTCTGTATGTGCAGTTAAGCTTTGTGCGTTCAAGTGAACCACATGTAGGGAAGACGGGAAGGGGGAGAATGCTGTTTCTAGAACCTGTCTTGCATTATTGTTGTTTGGAAGGGGTTTGAGAAGGGTAGTGTCCTCTAACCTGTCAGAGACCGCCAAATGAATAGCATTATTTGGATGGAAAATTTTAAAAATATTTTAACTAGAATTATAAGAAAAGAACAAGTCACTAATATCTTATTCAAATATTAAATTAATAAATAAAGTAAAATTTCTAAATATAATACTAATAATTAATGTGAAATTTCTAAATATAATTTTAATAATTTATATAAAAGTGCTAAATTGGGGATATGGTATCACTGGGCGTGTTTGCACTAGGTAGATTTACATATCAGAGGCCCGGGTGATGATGCGTTTGGTATCTCCATTTTTCACATGTATTGCGCCATCAATTGTCCACACATTTGTGACGCCAAATTTTGTGATGCAGTCCTTTAACAATTTATATCTAATTTGGGTGAGATCTTCTCTTACTGTGATCCCACTGCCTTTCAATTGTTTTTTATTTTGGAAGACCTCCCTTCTCTTTCTATAACTGATAAACTTAACAATAACAGGCCGTGGTCGATCCGACTTTTTCCCAACCCTGTGACTCCTGTCGATATCACAGGTTTCTAATTTAACTCCAATTTTGGAGGCCACGTCGATTGCTATATTGTCCGTATCTTCACCATCCTGTTCAGGTATACCGAAAATACGTAGACACTGTCGACGTTGGTATTGCTCTAGCGAGTCGGTTTTCTCACTTAACTGTTGTTCCAGTTTTAATATTTTGTTGTCCCTCTCCTGAAGCGAGAGTTCCAACTGCCTAATAACTTCCGTATTACGGTCTATAGTTACCTTTAGCTCCGATACAATAGCCTCACGCACGGAGTCCTTCAACAGCTGCAACATGGCTGGATCCCGCAAACATTCTTGGACCACACGCTTAGTTATTTCTTCTTTGCTTTCTTCACAATTTCTTGCTTTACGTGGAGCCATTATGCGTAAAATTAAGCAAAAAACAAACTAAATTCACAATATCGATATTACGTTTATAAAAACAAACTAACACCTGCTGAAAATTGTGCAAAAACACGAGCAACCAGTTTCACTCTTATTCACAATCCGCCATGACACAGGTATTAGTGATATTAGTGTAAATTTCAGATGTTATTTTTACGTTAATAAGAAAATATGTGATGTTTTTATACATACGCATTGCATTGCAAAGTTGACTTTCATTAACTAAAAAATATTGTAATCAATTGAGTTGGTGTTTACTTGATGAAAATCCATTTTTTCCTTTAATTAAATAAAAATAAAACTTATTTTTATTTGATTTTCATATTTATTACATAATTCAGTGACAGCTGTTTCAGTACACTGTACCTTCTTCAGACATGTTATTGTATTTGACAGTTAACATTGCAATACTAAATATGGTAGCTTAATATACACCATGTCCACAAATATAGTATCATAATTTAAACTACTATTACGTCATATTTAAATTAATATCGGGAAGTAAACATTATGAGGTTATATCATTAATAGTGAATGGAGAATATATTTTAATCGACTCACCTCATACATTTTCAAACTTCTTTGATACCGACGGTTTCAGACAATATCATGTCCTTCATCAGAATGGACGCCATGACTGATGAGGACATGATATTGTCTGAAACCGTCGGTATCAAAGAAGTTTGAAAATGTATGAGGTGAGTCGATTAAAATATGTTCTCCATTCACTATTAATTACTATTACGTCGCTTTGGAATAATCGTATCTAAATGAAATTGGTGACAATCAAAAGAGGAATTCAAAAAGTTTTGAAACAATGGAGAATAATGGACAACAATACAGAAACTAAACTAAATTTAATCATGTTTTTTGTGGTCGATATGGGTTCATTGTTGGATATTTATGTTTATTCAATGTCTGCAGCGCCACTCGTGGGGGACACATTCAATGTCTATGAGGTATAGCAAAAACTTTTTGAGTTTCTTTTTTGATTGTCACCAATTTCATTTAGATACAATTATCCAAAGCGATGTGTAGTAGTAGTAGTAGTAGTAGTAGTAGTTTAAAGTATGATACTATATTTGTGGACACGGTATATATATTCTACATCAATCTTTGGGTTTGAAAAGATCAAATAGAGAAAGTTATTTTTCTGTTTTCATCTCTCTTTCTTTTACATATTTCATTTTTTAGTCAGTAAACTTCAAACCCTTCCTTTCATGAGAAAAGTAGAGACATGCTGTAGAAGTTATTTGTCATAAGTAATGAAACCTGTATTACACCTTAATTCCATTTCTTGGCAAATAGCAAAAATTCAATTTTTAATGCAAAATTGGAACTGAAACAGTTTCATTATTTGTAAGAGGAAGTTATATCTACTTAAACAGCTTTAATAATCTGAAAGCCTGAAAATCATTTAGGAGCACAGTGTTTTAGCATAAATGTATATTCTATCTAATAATAATGTATATGTGTGGGGGAGGGTAAAAATATGTAAGAATACAAAAGTAAATTGATGTGTTTTTTTTAAATAGTGGTTGTTAGTTTTCAAAATTAAGTCTTGTGTTCACATACCTTAAGATTTTCTTTCTCTTCAAATATAATTTGTCGTTCCATGTGAAGTATTAAATTAATAATAAAAACACTGAAAGAAGCCCTACTAGCTTTATAAAGTAATATTTAAATTCCCAATAAAAGTCTTCTTTAAAAAAAAAAGCCGTCATTTGTGTGATCGAGCAACAGTTCCTAGCATTTGGTGCTCAGGAATTAACAATGTATAAGAGAAAAATTTGCATTTAGATTGGAGTATGGTAGAGCATTGACAAAGAAAGCCAAAACTCCTGGATTCAAACTCCAGTCCAGTCTGAGCATATATTTTTCTCTTCAATTATAATTTGTCTTTCTGTGAGAAGTATTAAATTATTAATAAGAACATCTTAAGGTTATAATATCTTAGAATCTTTAATTAGTAAAAATGTTATACTAATAACTATAAAACTTCCATAATATATCTTGCTGGTAAGTTAAGTCGGAAAATACCAAAATACATTTTATGAGAGAGTACATAGCCATTGCATGATTATTTACACTGGTACTAGTATAATTTAACTAAAATCTCAATGGCATGACAGGCCTTAAGATCTTTGTCTACCAGCCAGCTGCTAGCCTGTTACAATAAAAAGATTGTAATAAGATACAGTATAAAGAATATTGAATTGCCTTAAAAAATATATTTGTTTAAATAGTAAATTAATTAAATGAGGAATGTCATTTCAAAACATGTTAAGTGACTAATTCTTAATTTTACAGGAAACTAGCTAATAACTACGCCTAAATAAATGAAATATTAAAGGTTAATCAAATTCTAAGGTATACACTAAGAGGAACCAACATGGCAGTTGCTAGTTTTTAATTTCAGATTTCAGGTAAACTTTCACTTCTAATTGTTGGATTTTGCTCATTTTTTGGCAATATCTACCTTGGTTTATTTTAATAGATATGATGTTTTTTATTCTGAAACATCGAAAATTGTGACCACTAGTGATTTTTAAATTTTCACTTCAGGTGAACACCTACACCTAATGGTTTTAGAGGATCCAATTGTGAATATACACTATTGAGGGACCCAATCAGACACACACAAAAAATTTCATCAAAATCGGTCCAGTCATTAAGAAAATTTTTAATTTCAGATTTCAAATAAACCTCCACTTCTAATTGTCAGATTTCGGTCATTTTTTAATAATACCTACCTCCATTTATTTTATAGGATGTACTGAGTTATGTTGTGAAACATCGAAAAATGTGACTGCTACAGGGATTTTTTAATTTTCACTTCAGGTGAACTCCTATGCCTAATGGTTTTAGAGGGTCAAACTGTAAATCTAAACCATTGATGGACCCAATCAGACACACACAAAAAGTTTCATCAAAATTGGTATAGTCATTTAGGAGGAGTAGAGTGACAAACACATACATGTACAGAAGAATATTTTATATATATATATTTTGTGCCGGGAGAGCCTGTAATTTTCTTCTATGTTATTTAGGCGTAATAAGCACAATTAATTTATTTAAAATTTCACTAAACACTTTATTTAATTCTTCAATTACTATTCACAATTACAATTCCCGAAATAATCTTCTTTTCATTGTTATCTCAGTTAGAACAATTGTTCACTCACTGATAAATAAATTCGCCACAAATTCTCATTCACTTATTGTCACACTATTCACCACAAGACTGACTGTCACTGACTGACTACGGTCTCCTGCCTCTGCCCTTTTATAAGGTGCGAGGAAACCCCTGGAAATAGCTTTGAGATACTTCGAAGTCTGTCTCAAAGGAGGAAGCAGACACTGGTAGAACCATCTGGCAAGACACTCCAGATAATTTGCCAGCTGTGCAGGTACTCTAACTCACCATGGACGACTTGCCCATGCAATTCAAACGTCGCTATGCGACATGTAACATTGTATATCTTCTTCTTCTTCCTTCCAAGTATTAGGCCAAGGCCTGTTACGATCCTATAGAAAATTTTCCCTCCAGCGTTTCATAGGACGGCCCAGTGATCTTCGTTCTCTTGGTATATAATTATAAATAGCTTTGGGGATCCGATTTGAACTCATTCTTTCAAGATGGTGTTTCCAATTTAGTTGGTACTGTTTAATATATTCCAAAATTGGCGTAGTCTTCAATTCTTTTAAGATATCGGTGTTCCTTTTCCGATCCCATCTGGTGTAACCCGCTGTTCTGCGCATGAATCTCATTTCACAAGCCGTTATTCTGCTTTCATGTTGTTTTCTTAGTGTCCATGCTTCACTACCATAGGTCAACACTGGTCTAGCCAAAGTGTTATATAAACGTAATCTGGTGTTTTTTTGTACAAGGGATGGTTTCATAACTTGATTAATAATTCCTAAACTTTTATTATAACTAGTAACTTTTTCAGGGATATCCTTTTCATCCCAGATAGAGAGATAATATCCAAGATATTTAAATTGATTAGATCTCTCTAAAATTTTATTCTGGAGACAGATTTTACTTTGTATGGGGTCCTTCCCATGAAATGCCATAATTTTAGTTTTGTTAATTGATATTTCCATATTAAATTTGGCACCTATTTTTTGTAAATTATAAATTGATCGTTGCAAATCATTTTCGGAAAGTGCCAGAAGAGCTAAATCATCTGCAAAAAGAATAGCATCGAGTTTGAGATTCCTATTTATGCGTATATATCCTCGTTGTGTTTTGCTCCATTCATTTATTAATTTATTCATGTATATAATGAAAAGCACCGGTGAAAGTCCACATCCCAGTCTTACTCCAGTGTTGATCTTTTCCCAAGAAGATAATTTGCCATCTTGTTTAACAGAGATTTCATTATCTTTATAGATGTTGAAGATATTAGTAATATATTGTTGTGGAACGTTATCATCAGCTAAAATTTGTAGTAATATATTTCTGTCTACTTTGTCAAAAGCCTTTATGAAGTCAACGAAGGCGATATGAGTTTCTATATTGAATTCCTTGTGCTTTTCTAATAGTAGTTTTAGAGTAAAGAATCCATCTGTACAAGATCTACCCTTTCTGAATCCATTCTGCTCTTCTCCAATTATATTTTCATAAATTTTCCTCAATTTATTCTTAACTATATTAGCATAAATTTTATATCCAGAGTTCAACAGCTAATTCAAAATTCCACGATAGTTATCTTTGATTTGGCGACTTCCTTTTTTGAAGATTGGTATTACAATGGATTTGTTCCAGCTTTGTGGTGGTTCTTGTCCTTCCCATATCATATTAAGGAGAATAAGAAATCTGTCTAAAAAATTTTTAGTCGAAAATTTAAATAATTCTTGATTAATGTGGTCTTCTCCGGGAGCTTTGTTACTTTTTAATGATTTAACAGCATCAGTTAATTCATCTATAGAAATTTGTTCCAAAGCAGTGTTATTAGAGATTGGTATTTGTAATAAATCATCCTTTTGTGTCCCATAAATGATGAAAGTAGGTAAGCCAAGATTCTTTAGATATACAATTTAAATATGCATTTTCTCTTGAATCATTATTTAAATTTTTTAAAACTTTATATATTTTTGGTTGAGGCCTAGTGATATCATTTTCCAAAAATGAGACAAATTGTTCCCAGCTTTGTCTATGTTTTTTGCGAACTTCAATTTTAGCTATGGCTCTCTTCCTATGATACTCTACTTTATCTTCATCTTTTTTTGTAGACAGAAATTTTTTGTATGCTTCACGTTTATCATCATTACTTTTTTTATGTTTTTCATCCCATATCCGTAGTCCTTTTTTTCGATTCCATTTGGTTTTGATACCCAGGCTTTCATTTGCTGCTTGTGTCAAAATACTTTGTAGAGCAAGCCATTCTTCTTCAATATTTTCACCAACCGGTGTTTCTTGAACTAGACGATCTAATCTGCATTTGTATAGCCAGGTAATAGTGGGATCTCGGAAAAGACTTACTTTATAAGTATAGTCCATTTTTTCAAATTTTACATTATTCATTTTATTTTTATTTTTCCATCTCGGTGGCATACGAATTGGACAAACAAGTAAGTAATGGTCTGATTCGATTTCAGGTCCTCTGTAAACTCTTGTATCAAGAACTTTAGATGCTAATTTTTTTATTACATATAGCATAGTCAATTATTGATTTAAGACCCCTGGCTTCACATTGTATATAAAGATGAGAAAATCAGTTCTCTTCTAAACTGTTCTAAACATACAAAAAAATTAACTCCCATTTTATTTTACAATACATTATAGACATATATTATGAAAAAGTATATCCACCATGATAAGCTACATATTAATTTTAAATTGGTACTTAACACATTTTGTAACAACACAAATTATTAAATAAGTTTTGAACCATTTCTTGTGGATGGTTTGCATTTTTTAAATCTTTCACTACATAATACTTATATTTAAGCTCATATATGTAGAAAATACACATGTAAAGGTTATATGTAATGTGGTTTTGTGGTTTACTAATTTAACCCCTTCAGATCTAATGTAAAGTATACTGTTTTAAAAATCCAAATTAAATTTAAAAATTCCTAAAAGATTTTTTTTGTCTTTACACACTGTATCCAATTAGTTTTACTTAAAAATAACAATTTCAAGAGTTTTTATTTCTTCAAAATTTTATGGGGGTTTTTGTGTGTAAAATTAGGCAGAAAGTAACAAATGCATTTTCTTATGAATCAATTAAACGAATTATAAAGAAAAAAATTAATGATAATTACAATTCCAATTTAATTGAAAAATTCGGAAACAGAAATATAAAAATACTGTTAGAAAATCCATCTATAATTCTGAAACTATAACAAAAATCTGCAGTTACTTTACTGAGGCCTACTACAGGACAAGACTGCTTAGGAAAACATCTTCATAGAATTGGTGTATTAATGTCCCCTGAGTGTATATTGTGTTCTCAAGGTGTAGAAATGGACAGAGAACATTTAACAAACTGTGTAGTTCTTCAAAATTATCAAGATATGACAACCAAGTATTGGGAAGCAAGAAGGAGAATAACTTTGTTAAGATTAATTTAAATACTTCATACCTCTCCTCATATCAAGTCTACTAAGTAGACCGCGGTTTCAAAACCGTGGCGGATTCATCTTCAGTACCCTCTTCTTGACTGATGTTACGTCGATCAGAAGAACTACTTCTTTTTCCTTCTGTTGATGGATTGACATAACATCAGTCTTCTGATCAACATAACATCAGTCAAGAAGAGGGTACTGAAGATGAATTCACCAAGGATTTGAAACCGCAGTCTACTTAGAAGACTGGATATAAGGAGAGGTACATAGGATTTAATTTAACCTTTTGAATGCCATGCCCGGCATGCGCCGGTGAAAGTGTGTGTACAGCGGTATGCCACGCCCGGCAGGCTCCGGTTTTCAATCTTATTACTTTAAATATTTTTTTCACGAAGTTTTTACTTCAATAAACTAAAATTATTGTCGTTCTTTGTTTGTACATCCTTTCTTAGCAATACTTTGCACATCCCTTACAGAATAACGGTACAGGCTGGTTGTAAATTGGTTTTCTAAAGGAGGGTGTACATTCATGTTTCAAGGCTTTTTTTTTTCTTATGGAATATTGCAATTTCAGGATTTTCTCTTTATTTATTTTATTTTTAGTTGAAAAGATACCTGGCCAAGGGGTAGGTCGTGCTGTGGAATACAGTGATTCATGTCTCGAAGTTGACGAAAATACAATACCCGAGTTTATTGTGACAGTTTTATCAGAAGATGAGAGTGACAGTAACAGTTCATCAAATGGTAATTCATTTAACGAATGTGATAGTAGCCCTGTTTCTAAGAGAATATTATTACAATCTAAGCCTGTAAATAGTAAAGCAAGTGATGTAGACCTAAATGAACAGTGTGTGACTGACAGTGGTGGGCGTGTCGCGACAGACGAAACACGTGGCATAGAACAGCTGTTTGACTGGAATTGATTCGAACCCAGGACCATAAAAAATGTTCAACAATATTTCATATTATAAGTGTTTAGTGATAATACCATCAAAATTATTCAGTAGAATAAATGTTTTAATGATAGTGATAACAAATTTCAATAAAGACACGGTGCTGAATTCGAACCTGGGATTTTTACAAGTGGAAGCAACACCTTCAAATAAATGTATAATAGTGAGTTTAAATTAAATTTACCATGGCATGTAGACAGTTAAATATACTTTATATAGGTTTACATTATATAGTATGGCATAGTACTTTAAATTTAAAAAACCTGGCACCCACAGCCCACCTGGCAAAAGGAAAACTCGGCAGTCAAAAGGTTAATCTTATATTAAACCTCATACTGATTTATTCCTATAAAAGTTCAAAATAACTTTGTTGTTAACTCCAGAACATTAGCTACATACATACATACATCTCAAATTTAGAAATTGTGAAAACCTCAAAAATGAGTTTCTGAGAACCTTAGATTACATTCCTAAAAATAAAAATTCAGGACCAAAGCAGTTGACATTATAATACAAAGCAGTAGTTACTTTAACATAAAATGTAAAATACTCCAATTAAAATTTGTTTGCAGTAAAATATGAAAGCAAGAGACTACACAAAAATGGAAACAAACAGTGTCCACATTCACAATCTCTCAAAACCTCTCTCTTCATTAAAGCAGACACATTTTTTCAGCACATTTATAATTTTGTATGGAAGGATCTGCAAGAATATTTAAAGCTAAAACATAAAATTCTAACATAAGAAAGAAAAATTAATGCTCGAACCAGGGCTTGAACCCTGGTTTTCTGATTCTGTACATCAGTAGGATACCAATTACACCATTCGAGCACCGATAAGAATGTCAAAATTTCTTTCCGTTTATATAAATCTCATTCATCTGAAGACCAATAGCTGTTGCTACCATCAGGCCAACTGATGTCTTCTATTCAGATGAGGATGGTGACGATGGTCGCTGATACTGCAGTACTGTGTTTAAAAAAACATAAAAGTATGAGGTAAGAAGAAATCACAATTCATTTAATTCTTATTAATTAAACCTCATAATTATATTATTTTTAGTCTGGATATCTTACCTCAATATTAATATTAATATTGAGGTAAGATGTCCAGACTAAAAATAATATAATTAAAATAACCTCAAAATATAACTTCCTAAAATTAAATATTAAACCTCATAATGTTAAAAATTCCCAAATTTATTATATAAAATTACGAAACCATCTTCAGTATAAAAGAACACAAGATTAGACTTTATAAGGTTCTCGCAAGATCCGTATTAAGAAATGGTAGTGAAGCATGGACGATACAAAAAAGAGATGAATGTCGATAACAGCAAATGAGATTCAATTTATGCGCCGTACAGTAAGCTACACAAAATGAGACCATAAAAGAAATGAGGAAATTATGGAAGAGTTGGATGTAGAATCCATTCTCCATCATATACAAAACTACCAGAACAACTGGAAAGCCCATCTCACAGAATTCAAAAAGCTATGCTTCATTTCTGCCCCCAAGGTAAAAGATCACTGGACGTCCAAAAAAGTGCAGATGGGAAATTCCTCTTTGAGACCATAACAGGCCACATGGACTATTACTTGCATGGATGATGATGATGATGATGACATGGAAGAAAGCAGGATTTGTGCAGACCTGGCAACTTAAGAAGATTTAGCAGGAATCGAATACTTGAACTTTTATAGAAAAAAAATCACTATGAGGTTTAATTAAAGATTAAATTAAAATACTTCATAATATTTAATTAAAATTCATCGGAGAACATATTGTTTAAACAACTCACCTCATAGGATTCATGCTTCCATGATATCGCGATTTCAAACATAGTCATGTTCATCGTCAGCCATAACTCCGACTGACGAAATTCTTCGGCCGTCAACTATTCTATTGTCGCCATCTTCAGTGCTGCCATCTATGGTTGAATTTATGAACTTCGAAATCAATGTAATTTCGTTAGGGATATCAAAATTCATTGATCTATTTTTGTTTTTCTGAATGTATATTTTTTCCCAAACTGTCAATTCCAAAGGTTTCTCTACTTGTTTTAAAAGTTTAGCTTCTCTTCCAATTTTATGATGTTCTAATAAACTATGTGCAGCAATTACAGATTTTTCAATTTCACAATTTTTAATATTTCTGAAATGTTCTTTTGTCCGAATTTCCAAATTCCTTTTGTGTTTTCCTATATAAACTTTATTGCAATCTTCACAATTTATTTGATAAATTCCAGATTTCTTACTGTCTGGAACATTGACTTTTTTATTGGTACTTAGAAGATTACCCAGACTAAATTTATTTATTGGTGCCAAAGAAATGTTGTATTTGTCAAAAATTTTTTGAAATTTCCTATGCATTTCAGGATGGTAAGTAATTTTCTTGTATTTTTTTCTTTTCTTTGCAATTTTGTAGAGTAGTATATTCATTAAGTCTTTTATTGTGTTTGAATTTCTTCAACTTATTTATAATTAATTCTTTATCAAAACCATTTAATCTAGCAGTGTTTAAGATATGTTTAAACTCTTTATTGAAATTTTCTTCGTTTAATGGTACATTTGTCAATCTGTAAATTAAGCTATTGAATATTCCCAACATTAATTAAATATACTTCATAATACTTCCAACTATAATTAGAAGACTGGATATGAGGTGAGGTATGAAGCATTTTAATTTAATCTTTAATTGAACACTTGTTGAACCAATCAGTTTGGAAACAGAATACAATTTGATCTGACACACAAACTTTATAATGTAAGAAACTTAGAATATAATATATATTGTTCTAATTTTGTAATGGAATTAGATACATACCATACATATAAGAATGAAATATCAAATTCCTTTTTGATGGGAAGGGGATCCAATATGATTTGAAATGACACTCCTCAAATAAATTAAACATTTTAGTCACTTCAGACCTAATGTTCACCTAATGTTTGACTTACTGGCATATTTCCTAAGTAATTTATTGTTCTGTATTGAATGTTTATGATTCATTAATAATTGTTTGTGCTGTTCTCACAGTGCCTTCAGCCCCTGCTGATATTAAAGCAGTTATCAGCTCAGCCAATAAGATCCTTGTTTCTTGGCTTCCACCCCTGCACCCAAATGGCCAGCTCACTGCTCACACATTCTACATGGGAATCATCGAGGATGGTAAAGAGGTCAGTTATTTTATTTGTTGGCAATTCATTCATACAAAGAATTGGTATGTTGAGGGTTCCTTACTTACTACTAATTTTATCACAGTATTATTATGCCAGTGAGAACTAAGATTTAACACATTATTATATTGTTTTAATTCATAAATTTAACATAATAAAATCTGTATCATCAATAAATGCTATAATAATTAAATGAATCGTGATTTTTTCTTACCTCATACATCTATGTTTCTTTAAACACAGCACTGCAGTATCGGCGACACTTTGTCGTCATCGTCAGCTGTTGTCACGACTGTCAATTTTTTCTCCTTTTTGCCAGTAATTATCTAGACTGCCATCTGGTGTTCTTTTTAAGGAATTCCTCTTCAAACTGCCATCTGGTGTTATTTTGAATGAATTATTTCCTAAACTGCTATCTGTTGTATTTTTGAAGAACTTTGTAATCAAGCTTGGTTCTTCCGGAATCTCAAAGTTCATAATTCTAGTATGGTTTTTTTGAATATATATTTTTTCCCAAACTGTTAAATCCAAAGGTTTAGATAGATGTTTTAAAAGTTTTGCTTCTTTTTCAATCCTATGATGCTCTAATAAACTATGTGCTGCTATAGCTGATTTTTCAATTTCTCCATTCTTCATGTTTCACTTCATGTTTCTGAAGTTTTAAATATTTAACACATTAAGATGATCTTGAAGATTTCCGGGATGTAAGGCCGTGGTCTTGAGGCTTGAAGTTCCCCGACATTTTGCCAGAGACTATGTCTGGCATCCTCAAGGGTTGTCTTGAGACTGGCAATTTGTCCACTGTCTGTCCTATTTATACTGTTCACCACAATGTGTTTTCTGCATGGTCCGTTTCTTCGTAAGTTATATCTGCCTTCTGATTGGTCCAATGGACCAATGGAAGTCCCTGCTGTTGACCAATCAGAAGGCAGATATAACTTACGAAGAAAGAGACCATGCAGAAAACACATTGCAGTGAACGGTATAAATAGGACAGACAGCAACAAAATTGCCAGTCTCAAGACAACCCTTGAGGATGCCAGACGCAGTCTCTGGTGAAATGTCGGGGAACTTCAAGCCTCAAGACCATGGCCTACATCCCTGAAATCTTCTTCAAGATCATCATAGCAACTCCGGCCATGAAAGCCTAAATCAATACATTTAACACATTGTTATTAGTTGGAACACAGCTCCATAAATCATGAATTGGAAGCAGATGTGCTCTAATTTAATTGTACTGAACATACATATGATGTACAAATTATTAATTTGTAAAGAAAAATTATTGCCTGAACCGGGATTTGAACCCAAACCTCTAAAATTTTACACTAGAAATTGAGGCTTTCACCAGGAGCTTGAATTAGTGTAATGGAATAACACGCTAGAATATAACGCTAGAGATGCAGGTACAAATCCCAGTACAGGCATTAATTTTTCTTTATAAATTAACAATTTGTCCATCATTGCGAGTGTTAAAATGTAATTATAACATCAAAATATAAAGCTTTACTGGCTATAATAGTTGTGTAAAAATTCTCATCATGTCTTCTTGAATTAGAAACAGTCTGATCGCATTGCTAGTGATGACTAGCTGCATCAGACATAGAGAATTGTATATGAGGAAAGGAAAATTTATGCTTGCACTAGAAGCCTGAATTATTGTAATGGTTAGCACACTAGCATACTAAGCTAGAAGTTCGGGTTCAAATCCTGATTCAGGTTAAGATAAGAATCAAATGAATCGTTAATTCTTCTTACCTCATACTTGTATGTTTTTTTAAACACAGCACCGCAGTATCGGTGACCATCGTCACCATCATCAGCTGTTCTCACGATTGTCAATTTTTTCTTTTGTCGGTAATTATTCAAACTGCCATCTGGTGTTCTTTTGAAGGAATCATTTTCTAAACTGCCATCTGTTGTATTTTTGAAGAACTTTGTAATCAAGCTTGGTTCATCCGAAATCTCGAAGTTCATGGTTCTAGTATGGTTTTTTGAATATATATATTTTCCCAAACTGTTGGATAGATTTAATATTGAGTGGAGAAAATATTTTTAATAACCCACCTCATACAATTTAAAATTTGATTTAAGACCATAGGTTTCGAATGAATTTTTCATTCATCTTCAGTTTATTTTCCACAATTTCAAATTTATTTAATTTAAGACCATTGGTTTCAAATGAATTTTTCATTCATCTTCAGTTTATTTTCATGAGGCAAGTTATTAAAAATATGTTCTCCGCTCAATACTAATGATATAACCTCATAATGTTTACTTCCCAACATTAATTTTAATACAAGTTTGGATAGATGTTTCAAAAGTTTTGCTTCTTTCTCAATTGTATGATTCTCTAATAAACTATGTGCTGCTATAACTGATTTTTCAATTTCTCCATTCTTTATGTTTCTAAAGTGTTCTTTTTTACGAGTTTCCAAGTTCCTTTTTGTTTTTCTTATATATCCTATTGCAATCTTTGAAATCAATTTGATAAATTCCAGTTTTTTGTTGTCTGGGGTGTTAATTTATATTTATAAATTAATTATTTGTCCATTATTGCAAGTGTTAAAATTTAATTACAACATTGATATGTGATGTACAATTTTTATACACTGGAGAAAAATAATTTATAATACATGCACTAGCAGTTGTACTATAATTGTGCAACACTACTTGTTGATATTTCTCTTCCAATTTTGTGAGTCTCTAGCAAACTATGTGCTGCAATTACCAATTTTTCAATTTCAGCATTTTTAATATATCTAAACTATTCTTTTATATGAATTTCTAAATTCCTTTTAGTTCTCCCTATGTATATACTTTCTTGCAGTCATCACAACTAATTTGATAATCCAGATTTCTTACTACCCGAGACATTAATCTTTTTATGAGTTATTGGTAGATTACCCAGACTAAATTTGTTAATCGGTGCCAATGTAATATTCTTCTTCTTCTTCTTCTTCTTCTTAAACTTAATTTGTAGGATTTTCATCCTGTTTATTTCCAAAATCACTCCTCGGAGGAAGACGTATTGGACGTGCATTCACTGTCTATCCAACTCTTGGCTGGTCTTCCTCTTGTTCTTCTCTCGTCCATTGGTCTATCTTCTTTAGCTCTTTTTGCAAGCCGGTTTTCTTCCATTCTTTCTATATGACCCTTCCAATATTTTCATCTATCTATAATAAATTTGGTTATGTCTTGAATATGGCATTTGTCCTTAATTTCTGTGTTGTGTATTTTATCAAATAATGTTTTCCCCTGAATAGTTCTTAAGATTTTCATTTCGCATGTGCTTATTATTTGTTTAGTTTTTGTTGTATCAGCCCTAGTTTCTGCTCCATATACAATAACTGGTCGAACTATCGTTTTGTAATATTGAATTTGTTAAATACTTTTGAAATCTTCTGTGTATTCCAGGATGGTAAGTAATTTTCTTGAATTGTTTCCCTTCTTTGGAATCAAATTATAGGGTGGTGAATTCTTTAAGTTTTTTTTTTTAATTTCTTTAACGTATTTATTATCTTATTTCCAAAACCATTTAACATAGCTGTTTTTAAAATGTGATTGTATTTTTTAAATTTCTTCACTCAATGCAATGTTTGTTAATCTGTATATTAAACTGTTGAATATTGCATGTTAATGTGCAATATGATTAAAACCTGAAGATTTAATGTAATTATCTGTATAGGTACCTTTCCTGTAGATATTGAATTCATTTTTTGTTGCTGTTCATTTTTAATTATATTCAGGTACAAAAATGGGATTTGATTTTTTTTTTTCAATTCAATAGTAAATTTCACAGATTCATCTTGAAGGTTAAATAATTTCAATGCATCTTCAATATATTTGGAATTTATTACTGAGAAAATATCATAAACATATCTACACCAACTTTTAAATATCCATGGGTAAGGATTGGTAATACGACATTCAAGATAGCTCATACACAAATTAGCCAAATATTGGCAAAAGTGGATTGCCCATCGCCAAACCTGAAATCTGTTTATAAAATTTTCTGTTGAAAGTTAAAAAAAGAGTTTTCGATATAAATTTTTGTTAGACATATGTACTCTTCTATTGTTTAGTTTTTAAATTTTGGGAAATTGGCCATTTTTTCAAAATATTTAACATTTTTTTCAGTTGGGATACTAGGAAACAAAGAAACAACATCAAAAGAAAGCAGTCTATCATTTTTATGAGGTGAGATGTAAAAACATTTTCTCAAACTCATTTATAAATATATTACATTTTTGTTAACAGGAAGGAACTGACAAACGAATCCTTGGTCCACATACTGAAGTGCATGAAACTGTTCGTCTTCAAGAAGGTGCCACTTATCAGTTCTGGGTGACAGCATCCACCAAAGTTGGCGAAGGAGAAAGCACACGAGTTGTTACAGTCTCACCTTCAAGCAAAGGTGAATTTCAATTGAACTTTTATAGGAATATATTACTATGAGGTTTAATTTAAGATAAATTAAAATGTTTCATACCTTGTGTTTGGTTATGAGGAGAGATCATGAATTTCAATACACATACAGTTACACCCAACAAACAAAATTCTCCACACACCAGTTGATTGTATATTTCAGTATTTAACCATCTTTGATCCAACTGTTATATGAAAATGGAGAGTGGAAAATTAGAATTGATAAAGAATTAATATAATAGAGTTGGGAATTTTTACATTGTGAAGTTTTCTTAATAAGAATCAAATGAATTGTGAATTCTTCTTACCTCATACATCTATGTTTTTTAACACAGAATTGCATTATCAGGAAATATATCATTCCCATCTTCAGCTGTTTTCACGACTGTCAATTTTTCATTATGCTTGTAATTTTCTAAACTACCATCTGGTGTACTTTTGAAGAACTTTGTAATCAAATTTGGTTCATCTGGAAACTCAAAGTTCATGGTTCTAGTTTGGTTTTTTGAATGTATATCTTTTCCCAAACTGTTAATTCCAAATGTTTTGATAGATGTTTCAAACGTTTTGCTTCTTTTTCAATCCTATGATCCTCTAATAAACTATGTGCTGCTATTGCTGATTTTTCAATTCCACCATTTTTTATGTTAAGTGTACTTTTTTGCGAGTGTCTAAATTCCTTTTTGTTTTTCCTATTGCAATCTTTGCAATTAATTTGATAAATTCCATATTTTTTATTTTCTGGGGTGCTCTATGAATTGTATGGAAGTCCCCAAATTATGGGAACAATTAAAAGTACAAGACTTACAAGGGAACTATAAACGATTGCTTGCTGAAACCTACCTTGAAATTTCTCCCAGAGTAGCGTTGTGATGTACCAAGGCCGTATCCAAAAAATTATCTGCCATTTTAAAGTCCAAGGTATAGAAATCAAAGTCAAAATCCAGCAGTGGCAGCCCATTGTATGGAGCAGATTTACATTGCTGCATGAGATAAGCATAGAGTGGAGTGAAGTGGGACATGGCATGGATAGTGAGTAGTTAGGGTTTTCCATTCTACCATTATAACAGTTGTATTACTTCCTTATATTTTAAATGAGAGATTTGGCGCTTGATTTTAGTGTCTTGCAGATAATTTTTTTGGACATGGAGTTTGTACATCACAACGCTTCTCTGGAAGAAATTTGAAGGTAGGTTTCGGCAGGCAATGGTTGACAGTTACCTTGTTAGATTGATGGGACATGTGGAAAGAAGTGAGGAGGAATCCATGCTACAAAAAGTAGCAAAGGGAAACCAGGTGAAAGAAGATGCATGGGAAGACCAAGAAAGAAATGGTTGTAGAAGATAGAGGAGGATATGAGGGATTTGGGAATAAGAGGATGGAGGAGAAAGATGCAAGGTAGAAGGGAATGAGCTTTGATATTACAACATTCTCTGGCCCTACATGGACCATAACACCATGAAGATACATAGATAGATTTAACTATTTATTCTGGTCAAGAGAAAACTAGATTGATTATATTTATGGTAGTAACATACTACTAAAAAAATTCTAAACAATGCTATTTATTTGGCATAGGTAATTAAAAATAGTTGGTTCAATTCAGGTCCAATAATATGTTAGGCTGTACATGGATGGTTCAAATATTAGTTTTGGTGTTATTCTTATAATATGACAGAATATCAACAACAAAAAATAATGTTCTGTACCTGCACTCCAGACTATGGATCTAAAATCTTCAATTTGCACTATTTGAGTTTAAAGATTTTAGTGTAGTATGGGGTGACACTTCTCTATCCATGATTCAGATCTCAAGTGTGCATTTTAGACTGACATATATGGTAAAACTAGACCAGAAACAAGTTATACTCGACCTCTACTGGAAGCATGTGAAATGAAACTTCTGAGAACAATAGAAAACATAACATTAAGAGATCACATTAGAAGTTATAAGAGAAAATTTACAAATATAACCAATTTCAAATTGGATAAACAATAGAAGGAAAGAATGCAATGAACATATAAATAGAATGTCAAATGACAGAATAATTAAAATAGCTAGGAATAAATTCCTAACTGGGAAAAGAAATATTGGACATCCGAAGAAAAGATCATTGAGGCAATACATTGAAGAGAAACAGACACCTTATCGACATTGGATGAAAGAAGAAGAAGTAAATGGTACATGCATGTGTGTGCATGCATGCGCATTGTGTGTGTATATGTGTTTACATATATGAATATGCATCCTTATAGTGTAATCTTAAAAGAATAATAACCATCTATCTAAACACATATTTATGATGAGTAAGTAATCCAGCCCACAAATTTTAATGGGATACTGCTACTAGAAATACTTCAATTCTTTCTGTTGCATATACCCATGGAAATAATTTGTATGATGTTCCAGTTATTTATAAAATAAAATTTTACAGAAGTGTTTTATTTGTAATTTATGTCCTATTTTAGTAAAAGTTACTTTTACTTTCAGTTCCTGCAAAGATTGTATCTTTCAGCAGGGAGATAATAACTCCCTGGAAAAAAGATATAACTCTTCCTTGCAGAAAAGTTGGTATACCTGCACCACAATCTGTATGGCGACTCCAGGATAAGATATTGGAGAATAATGGAAGAAAACAGGTAGTTTAACGCATTTGCATGGTCTGTAAAAAAAACATCAACAGCAACCACCTGAGGTTATACAGGAAACTATGGTCAAAATCAAAAGAAAATTGTTAAATGTATTATAAATCCAGAAAGTAATGGATTAGTTCTATGATTTTTCATTAGAAACACAACAGTAGAACTTATAGAATTCTGTTATTTTTTTAAAAGTGTTTAGTTGTATAAATAAGTTGAGTCTATATTTCATCTTGCCTCATATTGGTAGTTTCTTGTAGGACATGTTTCAAAACATCATCTTTGATCCATTATCAGCTTGTACAGACTGATGATCTTTAGGTTGTCAGCCCTGTGACAACTCCTGCTCCCTCTTTTTGTAGTCCAAAGAATTCGTGAACATATTGATAGAATGCCAGAAGGAAGATTTCCAAAATTATTGTTAAATTATAAACCACACGGAAGGAGAAATGTTGGATGCCCACACAGAATATGGTCTGAACAATTTTAACAATTCTAGATTTCATGAAACCAGAACGAGCCAACAGACTTAATCCCTGGATGATGATGATGAAGAATTTTTGTTTTAAATTATTCTCTCTGGTAATTTCAAAATTCATGATTATCTTCTTGTTCTTCTGAATGTAGATTTTTTTTCCCATATGATGAGTTCATTTGTGTTTTCTGTTTTAATAATTTGGTGTTTACATTGATTCTACGTTTTTCTGACCAGACATGAGCAACTACTGCTGATTTTTCTACTTCTCCATAAAACACATAAATTTGGATTTGAACCCAGGTTCAAATTTCGGTTCAGGCTGTAATTTTTCTTTTCATATCATAGTTCTCGCGACATCTAGTAATAATGGAGAATATAATACATATATAAGAAAAATAAATGTTTGAATTGGATTCGCCTGGTGGTGTAATGGATATCACACTGAGGTACAGACTTAGAGATCCGGGTTCGAATCCCGTCCAGGCATTTATTTTTTCTTATCATACTATATATATATATAATATAGAAAATGGAGAAGTAGAAAAATCAGCAGTAAATGCTTATGTCTGATCAGAAAAATATAAATACCAAATAATTAAAACTGTTAGAAAACACAAATGAACTCATCGTATGGGAAAAAATCAGTCAGAAGAATTAAGAGAGAATCGTGAATTTTGAAATTCCCAGGGAGAATAATTTAATATGCAAGTTCTTTGGACCACAAAAAGAGGGAGCAGGAGTCGATATACAGGCAGACAGTCTGTACAAGCCGAAGATGGAGCAAAGATAATGATTTGAAGCGTCCTACAAGAAACTACTCATATGAGGTAAGATGAAATATAGAATCAACTTATATTTGAAGAGAAAAATATACGCTCAGACTGGTGTTTGAACCCAGGAACTTTTGCTTTCTATGGGAATGCTCTACCGACTGAGCTACCTGTGAACTCCAATCTAAACACAAATTTTTCTCTTATATACACTGTTAATTCCCAAGTGTCAAATGCTATGAAACCGTTGCTTCAATCTTGCAAATGGTGGCTTTTTTATTAAGAGGATCTCGATTGGGAAATTTATGTTACATTATGAAGCCAGTATGGCCTCTCTCTATGTTTTTATTATTCATTTAAAACATCTCAATGAAGGATAAATTATATTTGAAGAGAAAAATATATGCTGAGACTGGAGTTTGAACCTAGGACCTTTTGCTTTCTATAGAAATGCTCTACCAACTGAGCTACTTGAGAACTCCAATCTAAATACAAATTTTTCTCTTATATACACAGTTAATTCCCGAGTGCCAAATGCTACAAAACCATTGCTTCAATCTTGTAAATGGTGGCTTCTTTATTAAGAAGAACTTTTATTGGGAATTTTACATTACATTATAAAGGCAGTACGGCCTCTTTCAATGTTTTTATTATTCATTTGATACATCTCAATGAAGGATAATTAACAGTGCATATATGAGAAAAATTTGCGCTTAGATTATAGTTCTCAGGTAGCTCAGTCGGTAGAGCATTCTCATAGAAAGTGAAAGGACCTGGGTTCAAACCCCAGTCTGAGCTTATATTTTTCTCTTCAAATATAATTTATCCTTCATTGAGATGTATTAAATCTAAATTATAAAATTTAATGTTTGTTTGTACTTTATGCGCGACCATACCATTGATCCGATTGTGATAGGGCTTTTTGCAAAATGTTCAGGATATTCCTGGGATGAACATAGGCTATAAGAGAGTTGTGATACTCAACTCCTACACTCTTAAAAATTGCCTTTTGTAGTGGAAAACGTGAAAAAAAGTAGCTCTTTGGGCGCTTAAATGGCTTATGCTGCCTAAACCATAATAAATATACAAAATTAACGTACACAGAATTGAATATCTCAAAAATCTCTACAAAAAAGTCTATGACAGCATATGTTTATCTCTTGCGGTTAACTCATAATAACCATTTTTGTCTTTCATTGATGCCAAGAAGATCGAGACAAGTACGTAGATTCCTGTGCAAGCATAGTAGCACATGGCGGGTATTCTTTTATGGATAACTCACAATAACGAATTTTGTCTTTTAGCTCATTTATGCCAAGAAGATCAAGATAAGTAGATTCCCGGGCAGCACAGGGAATCTTAAAATAATTACAATATACATTTATAATTATTTTTCATTTTACTTATTCAACTAATCATAAGAAGTACATTAATTTTCATCTTTCAGCTCATTTATGCCAAGAAGATCGGGATGAGTAGATTCCCGGACAATACCGGGTAAACAGCACAGGGTATCTAAAAATAATTACGGTATAAATTTTTCATTCACTTATTTAACTAAACATAAAACTCATTAATTTTCATATTTCATCTCATTTATGTCAAGAAGATCAGGATAAGTAGATTCCCAGACAATGCCAGATAATCATCACGGGGTATCTAAAAAATATAAATTTATAATTATTTTTCCATCTACTTATTCAACTAAACATAAAAGCACATTAATTTCCATTTATTTAGGCGTAGCAGTGCATGCCGGGTATTAGCTAGTAAATAATATAAACTTCTATGGACACAACTTATTTATTAAGTAGAACATCATAATGTTGAAGATTTTATTATTAATTTAACACTTCTCATTGAAGGATAAATTATATTTGAAAAGAAAAATTTTTGCCTAGACTGAGACTCGAACCCGGGACCCTTGGCCCGGAAAGCCAAGGGTCCCGGGTTCGAGTCTCGGTCTAGGCGAAAATTTTTCTAGTCATAATATTACTTATTTTAGGAATTCACACTATAAGGTATATTCATTTAGGTAAAATTTTTTATCACTCACCTCATATTATTCTTCTTCTTTAACTATGAATTAGTTTCGGAACATAGTTTCTGTTCCATCTTCAGTATCATCATGACCGTTGTTCTAGATGATATTGAGGATGGAACAGAAACTATGTTCCGAAACTAGTTTATAGTTAAAGAAGAAGAATAATATAAGGTGAGTGATAAAAATTTTACCTAAACCTCATAATGTTACTTCCTTTAATATTTACATAACTTACTTGTAATTTACAGATTAACAAGGATGGATCATTCCTCATAAAAGACATCCAGCACAGTGATGAAGGAAACTATTCATGCAGTGTTGAGAATCAGCATGGAAAAGATGAGATAGTGTACAGCATTAAAGTGAGAGGTTGGTAAAGTTGTACTCCATAATATATACTAATGATCGCCCAGCGGTTGAAATTCGACCATGGTTAATTAAATTTTTAAGCTTGTCACAAATATGTCATTATGCATTAATTTTCAATTTATTTTAAAAATATGAACGATATAAAATATGTGGTATAATTTGGCTAAGCCATATTTAAAAAACAATAATGCATCATCTGACATTTGTATACTATAAACCACTAATAATAAATATGCGAGAGTAAGTCATGGTAAAATCAAATGTTTCTTACCTCTCCTCATACAAATCTTATAAGTAGATCGCGATCTCCTACTTAGAAGATTTGTATGAGGAGAGGTAGGAAACATTTGATTTTACCATAAATTAAACCTCATAGTGATTAATTCCTGTAAAAGTTAAAAAGAGAGTAAGTCATTTCACATTGCTGCTGTGTACACTCTTTATACTATTTAAAATTGCATTTGGCCTATTATTATGTGCACAGAAATATATATCCCTTCTTCTTTGTCTCACTCCGACCTGTCAATGTTCTATGTCGAGGCATAATGGAAGTAGGTGTGAATATTTTTTATTTATTTATATAGCCCGGAGTTAAGGTCATGTGGCCTTCTCTTGCACTCACCAGGAGAAACATATATTACATCAGAATATAAAAATCATAATAACTCTAATATTAAATACTAAATGAATATGTAAATATAAAAAAAAATATGTAATGAAATTACTGAAACCAAGATTAAACAGGGTTTAATTTAAATTTAAATATTATATGTACTCTTTTTTTTTAAACCACTAATAAGAAATACACGAGAGTAAGTCAATTCACATTGCTCCTGCACAATTTTCTTTTTGCAACAATGCACTTTCATTATGAACGTAAACGAATGAGTACACAAATGAATGAATAATACGCATAAAAGATAATTTATTTTATTTTGTTCAATTAATTTATTAGTTACACATATTATAAATAAATTTTATTTTTCTTCACTCCTTCTCTATATGAACTTTAATTAAGCCAAATATCACACTCCTCCATGTGCGCAATGTGCTTAAAAGGGGATACAAAGTTTTTTTCTTCATGTATTAATATGTAGGGCGGATCGGAAAGTAATGCACAATAATTTTTTTCTGCCTTGTTATTGCAGCTAGAATGTTGAAATTTCACAGAGATATAGTTTGAAGTTTTCACTACAGATGGTATTTTTTTCTCA
This sequence comes from Diploptera punctata, assembly GCA_030220185.1. Classification (NCBI taxonomy): domain Eukaryota; kingdom Metazoa; phylum Arthropoda; class Insecta; order Blattodea; family Blaberidae; genus Diploptera; species Diploptera punctata. The sequence continues at coordinate 5,287,926 of JASPKZ010009381.1, forward strand.
GGTGCACCTCTTGCGAGAGAAGCTTGAACTATGCAACAAAGATGGCGCGCATGCTACAGTCGTCCACCTGTGAGGAACAGAGAAGTGTTGTTCGATTTTTGTGGGCCAAAGGGCATAAACCCAGTGAAATTCACAGGGACATGCGTGGCGTGTATGGGGATGATTGTATGGACCGTAGCAATGTCTCCAGGTGGTGCACATTCTTCCAAGAGGGACACGTGAACCTTAGTGATTCGCCACGCTCCGGCCGGCCGACAACAGCAGCAATCCCGCAACACGATGGGAAAAATGTGTTGAGAAAGTTGGTGACTATGTCGAAAAGTAGGTAAAAGATGTAAGTTCATTTGTGATTTTTTTTTCCTTTTTTTTACTATTAAACTTTTTAAAAAAATATTATTGTGCGTTACTTTCCGATCCTCACAGGTGGACGACTGTAGCATGTACGCCATCTTTGTTGCATAGTTCAAGCTTCTCTCGCAAGAGATGCACCTGAGAAAAAAATACCATCTGTAGTGAAAACTTCAAACTATATCTCTGTGAAATTTCAACATTCTAGCTGCAATACCAAGGCAGAAAAAATTATTGTGCATTACCTTCCAATCCGCCCTCATACATCGTAATATTCTCTGGTGTGATATGTAGATCTGACTTTGTACCTCTGTGATTCTATATTTCAGTGCCACCTGATGCTCCCAGCTTGTCAGTGGTTGCTTCATATGAAGATAGTCTGCAACTTCAGTGGACAGACAATCATGATGGAGGCAGTCCAATTCTAGGTAACTTAATTATTTAAACTCAAAATTGATATAAAGTAACATTATGAGGTAATTTATCATAAGTAATGTCACGAGTGATTTCCAAATCTTCGATAAATTCACAAGTCAAGAAGTGACTCATGAATTTATCTAGAGGATTTGGAAATCAAGAGTGGCATTTGTTAGGACTATTTAAAGAATAAAATTAAGCTATGTACTCAAAAATCATTATTTAAATGTAGTTATTTTAAAATATTTATATATTTAATGTAAACGGCGATGTTTGAAAACAAATCACAAATGTGTGGTTATGTTTCATTTGCTTATCTACTGCAACTTGATCATATTATTTATTGCCAAATACAATCACAATATTGTAAGAATGCACTCTAGTGGAGAAATAAGAAACACATCAAACTGTATATTATAATCAACATTATAGGCTATTAATTAATTTTTTTAAGTAAACAAATCAGCAAAATCATTATTTAAAAACACATTTATCAAATGTGTAGTTCGAAGGAATCTGTTCATTATTTGCTATATTCAATATATTTGTTGGAGAGTCAGTCACTGCAAAATAATGCTCTGACTTGTTCGGAATATTAAAAAGGAGGAGCTTTCTTTACCACAAAAGCAGGAGGTGGTAAAGAGAATTCGATAAAGAATGAGTGAAACATGACTGTTATTGGTTCTAAAACAAAATTAATTGAAACGTGATTGGTCATTGACTCTCATTTGGGACATGAGTTAAATAGTCAAAGAAATTCAATTAGTTAATTTTTTATTATACTTTAAGATAAAATTTTTTACACCTCACCACATATCCGGTCTTCTTTTTAGATCAATTTCATAACTTAAATGGTTATATCTTAAGTAATTTCACAATCGGTCACAGGTTCAAACCTCGCTGGGATGATGGATTGTTAGGTTGGAAAAATCCAAGAGACAAATTTTCATAGAGGGTCTAGGGAAGTAAGTCCTGGGTTCCAAGTCTGAAGATTATTGGGTCTGTAAAAGAACCTCAAGTCTAAATAAAAAAGGCATCTGAACAAAATTTAACCAATCTTCCTCCATCCAAGTAATACCTCAGTTTCTTACTGGATGTCTCAAGGCAATGTACTAACTACATGTCACTCACTGACATCTATAGGGAAATGAACTAACTAAGATTAAATTCAAATGCTTCATACCTCACCTCATATCCAGTCTTCTAATTAGACTGCGGTTTCAAAGCCATGGCAGCTTCATCTTCAGTAATTTCTCGTCGACTGATGTTATGTCGATCAGAAGAACTACTTCCCTCTGTTGGTGGACCAATAAACCTCCGGATCCAATCAGAATCTGTGGAATTTCGAAGTTCATGTTTTTCTTTCTTCATAGTTAAATATGGAAAATAACATTATGAGGTTCTTAATTTGTAAATTAATGAGTCATTTTTTACATCTTACCTCATATTTTATGTTTACTTAAACATGAGAAACTGGTTTTCAAGAGCAGGATCTCTCTCATTTTCAACCGACATTATGACTACTGGATTTTCATTGGAATCTCCATCAATAACATTGCCATCTGGTGTTGATTTGATGAACTTCGAGATGTGGTCATGTTCATCAGGAATCTCAAAATTCATGGATCTAAATTTGTTCTTCTGAATATATATCTTCTCCCAAATTGTCAATTCTAAAGGTTTTTCCAAATGTTTTTTACTTACATCTTTTTTCAGTTTTATGATTCTCCAACAAACTATGTGCTGTAATAGCTGATTTTTCAATTTCACCATTTTTAATACTTCTAAAGTGTTCCTTTGTGCGAGTATCCAAATTCCTTTTTGTTTTTGCTAATGTATACTTTATTGCAGTCTTTACAATTAATCTGATAAATTCCAGATTTTTTGTTAACTGGGGTGTTCAATTTCTTATTGGTTTCCTTTCTTGTTTTTCTGAATGTGGATTTTTCCCAAACTGTGAGTTTTTTTTTTCCCGCTATAAAATTCAATAAACATAACTAAATTGTGAATGAGTTGGAGAAAATGTTTTTAATATCTTACCTCATAAAGTTGCATGTTTTCATGATACCGGTTTCAAAAGTATAATTTTACTTACATCTTCATTGCGTGTTTTCATGATACCGGTTTCAAAAGTATAATTTTACTTACATCTTCATTGCGTGTTTTCATGATACCGGTTTCAAAAGTGTAACTTTACTTTTAAAACTGGTATCGTGAAAACAGGCAACTTTATGAGGTGAGATATTAAAAACATTTTCTCCAACTCATTCATAAATGTAAATAACTCATAGTGTCATCCTTCACCAGTGTGGAAAGCAACGGGAAGCTACGACACCTATAATTCCCTAGTAAAACTGCAAAACATAGCATGAAAATGCTATGATTGGAGTGAAAGACCTGCCTCTGGCAGAATTACTGTGGATGAATATATATATATTGTTATAATTAAATTTTGACATCTGGCCAAATATTACATGAAAAGAAAAATAAAGAAGCATTACTGCTATGATGTAAATATTCTCTTTAATATGCTTACGTGTTATAGAAGCCACAAGTTGGCAGCTCGACCAATGTCCCATTGCCTCTCATAATTGAAAGTCTAAGGCAGGAAAAATAAATGTTTGTGCTAGGAGCCTGAGTGGATTAGTGGTTATGTCACTAATATATAAAGTTAGGGATCTCGGGTTCAAATCCCAGTTCAGGCATTTATTTTTCTTTTCATGTCATATATATTATATATATATATATATATATATGACATGATAAGAAAAATAAATGCTTAGACGGGATTTGAACCCGGACCTCTGTATTAATACTCCAGTGTGCTACCAAATACGCTACCAAGCAAATCTAGTACAAACATTTATTTTTCTTTATACATATTCTCTATTATGAGAGGTAGCGGGAACTCGGTCTCACTGCCCTCTAGTAGCTCATATAACAAGTAAGCAAATTAAAGAGAATTTTATATTGTAGATTTTTGCAGATATAAGTATTGGCCTCTGGCCAACCCTAAATCCATGATGCAAGAAAACTTTCTTAATCATATATATATATATATATATATATATTAAAGAATTGAAGAGGACTATATGTGATACCAGATTAATAAGAACAGTTAATACTCATACACTACTTGGGCCAAAAAAAAGAGATGAACAGGTAGGTGAATGGAGAAAACTACATAATAGCGAGCTACATGATATGTATAGGAAGTCGATATAATAAGAACAGTTAAGTCTCATAGACTGTGATGGGCAGGACATGTGGAACATATGGGGGATGAAAGAGATGCATGGAAGCTTCTTGTAGGAAAACCAGAGGGAAAACACTCAGATGATAGACCAAGAATAAGGTGGGGTCCATGATTTGAGGGAAATAGATTATACAGGAGATGATTGGAAAACATTAGCTCAGGATAGGGATGTATGGAGAGCTTATGTATGTGCTGCCATGAGCATACAGGGTTCAATAGAGCCAGTTAGTTAGTTAATTAATACTCATAGGCACAGATGGGCAGGACATTTACAAATGTGGAATGAACCAGGGGCATGGGGAATTTCTTGAAGAAAAACCAGAGGGAAAGCACCCAAGAAATGAAATGGGAGAATAACATTAATCAAGATTTGAATGTAGTGAATTGTACAAGGAATGATTGAAAAATATTAGCTCAGGTTAGATAGTAAATTGGAATTAAAGAGAATGGTTGACTTATTTGCAGGTTATGTTATTAACTACAAGAGAGATCATGGAGACTGGGAAGAGTTGCAGATTGAAGCAAAGGCTAATTCGCACATGTTGCACAACTTGTGGTGTGGAACTCGCTACCAGCTCTACATTACAGCTTACAACAAGATTGGAACAGGTCTTCCATGTGACATAGTGAATGCATATACAAAAGGGACTGGTAAGTAAACACTACTCTAGCCTTTAATCAACCACATGCTTTACTAACTATTGGACTTTATTTAGGTAAGCTTTATCACTCACCTCATATTCTTCTTTTTAAACTAGTTTTGGAACTTTCTACTTCAATTCCATCTTCAGTAATTTTGTAAACGTTGTTCTGTTGTCTTGTCCCGTGCCGTAGCCGAGTGGTTAAGGCAGGAAGCCTTGGTGCAGAGCTACGGGACTTGCACTAGTTCGAGTCTCCATGGGGGAAGAAATTTTCTCATGGTATTTCAGCCAGTATGGGACCAGTGCTCACCCAGCATCATGAGGCATTTGGGTAGCTACAATAAAAATCAGCTCTAGGTTGAGAAAACCAGCTTTAACGGCTGGGGGACTCGACATGCTGACCACATGTCACCCCTACACTGGCTGATCATCTACCTCTGTGATTGACACACAAGGATGTGAGGCCAGCAGCCGGCTGGTACGCTAAGGGCCTTCTAGGCGTGTCACGCCAAGAGTTTTGGAGTTCTGTTGTCTTGAAGAGCCACCTTTTGATCCTTCTGTTGGTTGACTGAAAAACTTTGAAATCAAGTCATTTTCCCCAGGAATTTCAAAGTTCATTAATTACTCTATTTTTTTTTTTTTTTTGCCTTGAATGTAGATTTTTTTCCAAACAGTGAGTTCTTTGGATTTTTTATTTGTTTTAATAATTTAGTGTTCTTTTCAATAAGATGTTTTTCCAACCATGCAACCACTACAGATTTTTCATGCCCATGGTTGGAAAAACATCTTATTGAATGGAAGACTAAATTATTAAAACAAATAGAAAAACCCAAAGAACTCACTGTTTGGAAAAAAATCTACATTAAAAAAAATGAAAAGGAGAAATTAACGAATCTTGAAATTTCCACGGAAAATTAATTACTTTTGAGGTTTTTCAGTCTACCAACAGAGGAAGCAAGAGGCGGCTCTTCAAGATGACAGAACAACGGTCGCAAAATTACTGAAAATGGAACTGAAGTAGAAAGTTCCAAAACTATTTTAAAAAGAAGAAGAATATGAGATGAGTGATAAAAGTTCACGTAAATGAATAATACCTCATAGTGTGAATTCCTAAAAAAGTAACTATTGGAAATTAAAAATAAAATAAAAATTAACAAAGGGATCTGCATAATTATGGACTAGATGGATCAGGTTAAAATCCTGGGCACCAGAAATAATGAAGGTTTTCTTCACTCATTCATGTTCAGATTGTTCCCGGGCCCATTCAGCCTCCTATAAATAAGTAGTGGGAGATATCTGGATATAGTTGTTCGGATTTTAAGGCTAGCCACTCTTCTCCCTTTTCTGCCTTATAATATTTTTATATGATACCTTTTTCTTTATATGCAAATTAATCCAATATGTTCATAAGTTAATTTTGGCAAATAACATTATGAGGTTCTTCAATTATTGAATGAGTCAATTCTTATCTTACCTTATACTTCATGTTTTTAAATACGGGGACTGCAGTTTTCAAGAGGCATCCCTCTCATCCTCAGCCGATATCATGACTACCATATTTTCATTTGAATCTTCATAATGTTGCCATCTGGTGTTGATTTGATGAACCTTGAGATCAAGTCCTGTTCACTGGGAATATAAGTTGCTAATGCAGATTTATTTATCTCAGAAGCTCTGTTGCTAAATTTATTATGTTAGATCACTCCTTCCACAAAATAAAATACAAAAATACCGGGTGTACATAAAAGAATATAGTGATTTTAAAGGTGTTGAAGTGTACTTTAACTACAACAAAAACAAAACTCATGTTAAATGAAAGAGTAATATCTGCAGTTTACATTATAAGTTCATAGGTGTTCAATGTGAGCCCCGTTTGTTACATGACACACATCCAACCTGTAGGTTAATTCTTCCCATACATTAATAAGCATGTCTGGATTAATGGCAGCAACAGCTTCTCGAATCCTGTCTCTCAACTCAGACAGGTTAGCAGGTAATGGAGATACGTAGATGCTGTCCTTTACAAAACCTCAAAGGAAAAAAATTGCTTGGAGTGAGATCCGGTGACCTAGAAGGTCTTACGAAAAAGCATCCCTACATCCCTATCATTTACAATTGTTACAGGCTCTAAAGCTTACTGATTACGCTGACTTTGCGCTTGAAATGTTGCAGTAGCAACATTCTCCTGAGACACACTTGGTCGTCCCACACTTTTGCCTTTACACAGACAACTGGTTGTTGCAAACTGATTATGCCATCGACGGATGTTGTTGGTATTGAGGGGATCACGATTAAACTGCCTACAAAATGCAAGTTGAACTGTCACAACTGATTTACAATTCTCAAACTGCAAAACACAAAATGCTTTCTGTTGAGAAGTTGCCATCTTTGTTATTATTGTTGCTATAGAAACAAAACAAAAGAAAGCTATCCGCTTACTCTCACAACTAAAACTATCTTCTTTCCTCTTTCATTTCAGTCTACTCACAACTTTCTACGCCTCATCCGAGTGATATTATTATTTGAAACTACTATATTCTTTTATGAACACACTGTACATAAGATTATAATGTTATTAATTATGTTTGCAGTGCCAGTGAAGCCAAAACAGTCACAGCTGATCACAGTAAATTCGACAGTGGTGACAATTTGGTTGGATTCCTGGGGAGATGGAGGTTGTGCTATACTTTACTTTATCATTGAATATCGCGATGCACAGCGCTCAAGTGACTGGTCACTTGTATCCAACAATGTCCAGCCCACAGAGCGAGTGTACAGCATTTTGGATCTGAATCCAGCCACCAAATATCACCTGCGTGTCACAGCTCACAACAATGCAGGCTCAACAATAGCATTTTACAACTTTACCACTCTTACTGCTGAAGGAGGTACAGCAATTAAGTACAGTTTTACACTTTTCAAGGGACCATAGGGAAAATGGTGTAAATTAGGGGAAAGTGTAAATTATGAGAAACAAGGAGGAGCTAAAAAATGTTAACCCCCATACTCACAACTCTTCTAGAACATGCAAAAAAAAAAAGCACTAACTGTAATAGTAATATTGGCTAAATAATGTAATGTTTCTTTTAATTTAATAGTATATTACAATACAAGGTTGGGAAGTGGTATTTGCAGAATTGAGGAAAATGTTTAAAAACCGAGCGATAGTAAGGTTTTTAATTTCCAAGATTCTGTAAAACACTTCACAAATTTGCATTGTACATTATTTTTTGCGTGATGGTGTTTTCAAAATAATAAATAATAGTAAAATAATAACATCTTTGTTAGAAATATATACATTCATTATAAACAATTGACTGATGTTAGCAGTCTGGCCAATGTATATATGTTAACACATTGGTGACCGACAGCTCTGCGTTGCACCTACCGCTGCTGGACCGGACATTTCTGTCAGTAGGGTGGACTTTTAAATTTTAAACCGCACTAGCACAGTGTGGCTTTTACATCAATATATTTACAATCAATAGTAATAATGCATAAATAAATCTTTATTAGTGTTCTCACCAGACTTTCTAGTAGAAATTGAGGGTTTGATAGCGTAGGAAATATTTACCTTTATGTAAAGGCAAAGTGCAAAAGAGCATACGTAGCGAGTTTCTTTTCTTGTGTTCACTAAAATCGCGGAAAAGCTTTGAGGGTATTTTTCTCTTTCCAATCACAGTTGGTGTTAATTTATTTTTCTTAATGTCTTAGCCTCCCTGGTGGGTCGTGAGGTGGTCTCCTAGAAGTGGTTTCTTTTCTCTCTGTCTTTCCTCGTCTTCTCTGTCATCTGTTCCTAATTTCACGACTGCCAAACAAGAGGCTGTTTCAAGCAAAAAACTCCTGTTTGACATTTTGCTGTTAGGATATTGAAATTTATGGACCCTGAAAGCATTAACGAGTGTACAATTCCGAAGCCATAATACAACTTTCTAGCACCATTTCACTAATTTTCTAAGGATGGAGTAATATGATAGGTATTGGTCAGCCCTGTCTACACCCTTACATACTTGTTATATTGAAGTATTCAATAGGGCATTTTTACAACTTTACTCCTCCCACTCTCGTGTTGCCTGATGCAATGTGCTAACCATTCTTACGTCCTTTTATCTTTCCATGTTTGTAGCAAAAGGTCCCCCTTACTGCAAAAACACTTTCTCCTGGTTTGAGTTTATTTCCTGCTTCCACAAATGATTTTGAAAGCCCCTCTGTTAATCTTTATTGCTTCAGAAGCTCTCGTCTTTCTTTCGAGAAAATTTTCAGCTATAGCCACACTATTATAATAATTATCCTGGTGGACATGATGCCACAGATATAAATTCGGCTCAGAACACAAAATAGAGTTTCTTTTAATTTTTCCGCTCTGCAAAATATATTTACAGGTTACATACGTATCCCGTAATCGCCTAACTACCCGCACTAAAATTCCATATTTCACCAGCCGTCTGTCATAAAATTGTAAACTATTCTGTAAAGTTGGCAATTTCATAAAAGAGAAGAGAGGGGTACAAATACAACTAAAATTTATTTCACAATGAGAAGAAACAAAATTGAATGCCTCATTCAAAAGCGAAGAGGCAGGGAAGCCATAGAAAACGTAAACACGGAAATCTCCGTGACCGGTCGTCTAGCGCTGGCCATTTAAACACGGAGATCTCCGTGGCCCGTCACCAATGTGTTAAAATGCTGAAAATAATTGTTGAGATTACAGCGGGCATTGATATCAATCTCACATGAAATGGCTGCAAGTATGAATGATTGTAATGAAAACAACGAAATTGAAGAAACATGGGAAGTTGGGTGTGCTTCTTCAGTGCCAGATATATCTAAATTAAGATATGAAAAAACATACATTTCATTCAGAAAGTGGCTGGAGGAGAAGAATTTTAGTGTAAGTGAAAAAAGTATGGTTGCTTATTTCGTGCTTAGGAGTAAAACATTAAAGTCTTCAGTGAGTTTGTGGTCACAATTTTCAATGCTGATGAAAATGATAAATTTAAAAGAAGGTTTTTATTACACTAGTTAGCTTCCTCAAAAAGAAGAATATTGGATGTAAAGCTAAAAAGTCTAAAAGTTTTCAGTAGAATTTTGTTAAGTACGACAAAATGCACTATCGCACAAAAAATATTTTTTTTTACACCTTACCTCATATCCTGTCTTCTAAATAAATGAAAGACAAGATATGAGGTGAGGTGTAAAGAATTTTATTTTTAAATTAAACCTCATAATGATATTCCTATAATAGTTCAATGTAATGTGTGTTTTGAACTGCTGTAAACATAAAATTACTTTTTTTATTTAAAAAGTGAATATCAAGGAGAGGTGTAGCAAGCAGCACTATGAATCTTTATTGAGAGATTAAAATAATTTTGTTTTGCCATAGCAGTACATGGGTTGAATTTCAGAAATGTTTGAAAGCACTGAACCAGCTTCATTGACTCGATAAATGCTCTGCTCTTTATCGATTGAACAAGCTTCATTGGCTCATTTAATTTGCCTTGCTTTTTATCAATTGTACAGAAGCCAGCTTTATTAGCTCAATGAACTTGTTCTGCTGTATATTGATTTACAGAAGCAAGATAATCGATCAAGTAAACAGAATTTATTCTTTTAAAACATTATGAGGTTTAATTTAATAATTGAGTTTGTATTTTTTTAACATTCTTACTTCATATGATTGTTTAGTTGGACATATGTTTCAAGGCTATTGCCCCATCTTCAGCATTGCACAAGAATTTATTCTATCTTTAACACTGAAGATCGATGTGATGCGACATGTTTAGCGGGAAAATAAAATTGCAGAAATGTAAAATAGAGGATTTTAATTCATTGTGAATACAGGGAAACAGAAGGGACCTTTAAAGAATGTTGTAAAAGGTGGGAAAACATTAAATACAGGAACGTAAAAGCTGGATAATACTCAAATGCTTGCTATCACTGACTAGCAGATGACATATTAGTGTGAAAGATCCCTTAACTTTAGTTTCAGTTTTTCTGACCAAATTTTGCTACTTCTCATATTACCTAACTGACTTACAAGGTTAGTGGACCTTTTTTCCATATCCTATACTCAAAAAAATTGCTCTGATACATCTGGGAATCAAATCCAGATCACTGGAATATCAGTCAGACTCACATAGCATTACACCATAGACAGTCTTTGACGATTTAAGGTTTTCCAATGCAGTAGTTATGATCACAAAGAACTAACAATGGGATTTAAAAAGGTATGCTCTACTGTAATGCATCTGAAAAGTTGTGTAGTAAATTGAACTATTGAATGTAGCAAAAATATTTGAGTTGGCAGCATTTCTGTGTGTTTATTTCATACATGTTTTTAGGATTGTAAAACAATGGTATTTCATTAATAATTGAGTTGGAGAAAATGTTTTATCATCTCACCTCACAAAGTTGTGTGTCTTCACAATACCGGTTTCAAAAGTATGGTATTACTTCCATCTTCAGTCAAATTCCAACTGTCAAAATTTCATTGTTAACATCATCTTTTGAACTGCAATCCGGTTGGGGATATTGAAATTCATAGCTTTATCGATATCCCTGATGAGAATAATTTAATCTCCAAGTTCATAAAATCTACACCAAATAGCAGTTCAAAAAGATGATGTTAACGATGAAATTTCGACAGTTGGAATTTGACTGAAGATGGAAGTAATACTATACTTTTGAAACCAATATCGTGAAGACACACAAGTTTGTGAGGTGAGATGTTAAAACATTTTCTCCAACTCATTTATTAATGTAAATACCTCATAGTGTTTCCTCCCACTGTAATTTTAATTAAAAATAATGGTATTTCCTTTAAACTCATAATAAAAAGACAACTCTTGTTCCACGTATCTCTTTATATCTCCTCCACATTGTATGGATGACAGAAAGCTAACATGAAGAATCCTGTTGCAATGTTTATATTGGTTCTTTAATGTAAACAATATGATACACATACTGCTAAATAATTTTTAAAATTTTCAAGAGTTTTAAGAGGTTTTTCTTTTAAATTCACTTCTATCAAATGAAATTACAATTTAAAACTGTTTATAAATGAAACAGTCTTTCATGGACATAAAATATGCTTAAAAATATTGTTAGTAGATTTATTTTTTATTTAACTTTGAATAAGGTAATGTTGTTACAGTGACGGTGATCCCTGAACTTGCACCTCCAGTCTCGCATTCCCGAGAAGTGCCTTTCTATGCCAACGTGAAGGTCATCGTCCCAATCATTGTATCATTTGGCTGCCTTCTTGGACTTGTGGGGGTTGGAATTTTTGTTCTCAGGAAAAGTAAGTAAAATATTAATTTGGTAATTTTTTAAAATTATAATTGTCATTTTTAATTATAGTGAATATATTACTTATCGTCTTTAATATGAACTCACAGAGATACTTCAAACTTATAACGGTAATGTGATAAAAAATTATAAAGGAATGCATGTACCTACATACATATATATATATATAATCAACCACTGTAGTCTCGAGGTAGCATGCTGCCTTGTCACGCAGCGGGCCCGGATTTGATTCCCGGTCGGGACAGGCTCCTGGGTGAGGATTTTTTTCAGGGCTTTTCCTCATCTGTAAGACAAATGTCAGGAAGCTTAGGGCCCAACGGTCACTGAAAATCATCCGGCCTTCATCATCATCATCATCCTTATCATTATCATCACCATCCTTCACTGGTATGGAAAGCAACGGGAAGCTACCACACCTATAATTCCCTAGTCAAGCTGCAAAGCATAGCATGAAAATGCTATGATTGCAGTGAAAGACCTGCCCTCAGGCAGAATTACTATGGATGGATATATATATATATATACATGCGCACGCACACACATATACACACACTTACATGCATATGTGTGTGTGAGAGAGGGAAAAATACTTTATCAGTACATATACTCATATTTGAAGAGAAAAATATTCACTCAGATTGGTTTGAACCCAGGACTTTTTGCTTTCTCTGCCAATGCTCTACTAACTGAACTATCTGAGCATTCCAATCTAAATGCAAATTTTTCCCTTGTACAATGTTAATTCCCGAGCGCCAAATACTGAACCTTTGACTCGATTATGTAAATGGCGACTTCTTTTTTATGAAAACTTTTATTGGGAATTTAAACATTACTTTATAAAGCCAGAAGGGCTTCTTTCGATGTTTTTATTATTATTAATTTAATACTTCTCACTGAAGGACAAAAAAAAGTTGACTTGTTACTAAAAATTATATGATTTTCAAAATATAAAATTCCAGTGCTCTCACTAAGCAACAATTATTTCTAAAAATCGAGGAAATATTTTCATGTTTTTATTACGAGGGTGAATCAAATATAAACTGGAATTATTGTTTACAATTTTATTGAATTAACAAAAAAAATACAAAACCACCACCTCATTTTTCTACATAGTCTCCTGCATTTCCAACACACTTTTGCCATCGAGTTGGCAACTTTTTGATGCTGTCATTGAAGAATGAGGGTTGACATGTAGTCAGCCAGTTATGCACGAACTCCTCTACCGCTGCATTTGTCACCAAACCGCCTTCCTCCCATGTCTTCTTGGGGTATAATGATGAACCCAAGTTTCATCAGAGGTCACAATGCGATTCAGAAAATCATCTCCTTCCTCCTCGTAGCGACTCAGATGCCTCTGAGACACTTCCTGGCGCAAATTTTTTTGTTCCTGGCTGAGGAGCCGAGGAACCCACCTGGCAGACAAATTTCAGAATTTGAGTTCATCATTGATGATGGCTTGAACACTTCCGAAGCTTATTCCAACGTGTGAAGCAATTTCAGAAATCGTTATGCGCCGATCCTCCTCAATAAGGTCCCATACAGCACGAATGTTGTCTGCAGTTATGCTTGATCATTGCCGTCTTTGGTGTGGCTCATTTTCCACTGAATCCCGGCCCGCTAAAATTTTTTTGTGCCAATCATACACCTGCGTCTTCGAAAGGTTTGCTTCCCCGAACTGCGCATGGAGCCTTCGCAAAATTTCAGAAGGTTTAGTGCCTTCTTTCGCCAAAAACTTAATAATAATGCATTGTGCAACAGACGTGTGTTCCTCTTGCTCGCTCATGGCATATTGAAGCAAGTGGCCGCTCTTCGGAGTGCAACACATCAAGATCGCTACTCCAGACACCCCCACCAACTTCCCCTCCAAACTGCAACCTTTGCAGTTTGCTACCAGATCCTCCAGATACAAATTCCGGTTTATATTTGATCCACCCTCGTATAAAGTTAACATTTCTCACTAAGTAATGTTAAATTTATAATAAGAACACTGAAAGAAGCTCTTCTGGTTTTATAAAGTAATGTTTAAATTGCCATTAAAAGTCTTCTTAAATAAGAAGTTGCCATTTGCATGTCGATACAACAGTTCACAGCAATTAGCAGTCAGGAATTAACATGTATAATAGAAATATTAGCCAAAATCAAAGTGGAAGTATGACACTATGAGGTATTTACATTTATGAATGAGTTAGAGAAAATGTTTTTAATATCTCGCCTCATAAAGTTGCGTGTTTCACGATGCCAGTTTTAAAAGTATAATTCTACTTCCATCTTTAGACTCAAACTCCAACTGTCCTCAACTCATTCACAAAAGTTAGCATTTATATTGGAGGCCTAGGATAGATCAGATAGTAAGAGCTTTAACATATAAATCTAAAGGTCCTGGGTTCAAACCCTGTCTAGGCATACATTTTCTCTTCAAATATAATTAATTTCATGTTGAACTTGAATTTCCAATTAAAAATGATAATTTTTCAAAATATTTTAATTCTAGCTATCAGAGTTGTTGATAAATCCTTCTATATTTTAAACCCATTTCAAATTTTTATGTCCTTTAAAGAGCTATTTCATATATAGCAGCAACTTTAATTGAAACCCATTTGTTTCACATGCTCATTTTGAAATTGTAAATATCATGGCCCTGGTAAATTTATCTTTATTTTTTTAATCTATCTATAATGGCATAGCCCATTGTTGAGCCATAGCCTCTCCTTTGTAAGGAGTTACTAGACCAAGTTAATTTTTAGTTACCTTATTTGCGCATAGATGTCATGCATAGTATGCGGTCAACACACCGACCCAATGAAACATCTAACTTGGACGTTGTTGTCAGTAAATTTTGCTTAGAGGCCTCTTTATTCAGACTTAAGGATGTTTTACGAGCCTGAAAATCTTCAGACTTGGGACCCATGGCTTAAAGTCCCTCCTGGAGGACTTGCTCTTTGGATTTTTCTGTCCTAAAAAATCCATTGATCCCAGTTAGGTTTGAACCTGCAGCCTTCAGAACCAGAGACAAGGAGCATAATCACTAGTCCACTGTGGCTGACTTTATTTTTTTAATGCTCAGAATAAATAAAAGGAGACACAAAGATAGTAAAAGGAAAATCATACTATTCTTTTAGTGTTAAAAACAACAAAACACCCTGTCACAGATGTATAAATAACTAGAATGTGTGTATTTTATCAAGATTTGGTAAGACTGACTTATCTTAATGAGTTGAAGGCAATATGTATATATATATGTGTGTGTGTGTGTGTGTGTGTGTGTGTGTGTGTGAACTGAATTCAATATCTAAGAGAGATGAATTAAAGGCTGAATTTTCTAGAAACAACATGAAAACCAACTAAATGCTATCTTTAATAGTGAGTGGAGTACATATTTTTATCGACTCACCTCATACATTTTCAAATTTCTTTGATACCGACGGTTTCAGACAATATCATGTCTCTCTTCAGTCATGGCTTCCACTGAAGAGGGACATGATATTGTCTGAAACTGTCGGTATCAAAGAAATTTGAAAATGTATGAGGTGAGTCAATAAAAATATGTTCTCCAGTCACTATTAATGATATAACCTCATAATGTTTACTTCCCAATATTAATTTAAATATAAAATGCTATCTGTTGAGCCAATACAGCAGACTATATCAGATGTAAAATGAGACAAAATAAACTGTAATGTGATATTGTGTTTCAGAATCACAAACTGAGGAGGCTCACATGGGGGAGTCACCCTCTGTTGCTCAGATGCAGAACCAGCAGAACAGAGATCAGCAATACTTGGCTGTCAGAGTGGGAAGTGGCCAGCAAGCCCTTAGTATAGACTCAGGCAGTTACAAGACAGATTCTGCAGGTATATACATTATATCACACCTTGGGACGAAGAGGGCCACAAGTGTAAAAATGTCATAAATTGAGTTAAGACTACTGTCTGTTAGAAAATTTATTTCTTTATGGTTACAAAGTCATGTACAAGAAAATTGAGACAGGATAAAATTGTGTCCATATCAAAAATTGAATGTACTATACCTTTTTCAAAAGTTTGCGGCAGAACTTTTAAAGGCAGGCACGAGGATCTCTTCAGGGCATGTTTTAGATTAAGCAATTTCTGGGTTCTACCGATGTGAAGGACAAGGAATTCGATGATCAGTAACAATGAGTAGTGTAGTTAATTAAAACGGGTTTATTCTGTGAACTTCTTATGAACAACACAATATATTTATATTATTTTTGGTCTGGACATCTTACCTCAATATTAATGTTGATTTGTTCTTGAACATGTTTCAAAACAATTCTGTTTTATCTTCAGCTTTCCCAGACTGGTTTTATTTATGTTGCATTATGTTGCACCACCTGGATGTCGATGTCAGCTCCATCCTGTGGTTGGCCAAAGAACCTCCAAACAAGGTCACCCTCCATCGGAATATCAAAATTCATAACTCTGTTTCTGTTCTTCTGAATATAAATTTTTTCCCAAATAGTCAGCTCGTTTGTATTTTCTAACTGTTTTAATAATTTAGTGTCTGAATTGATATTATGTTTTTCAGACCAAACATGAGCAGCAACTGCAGATTTTTCAATTTCTCCATTTTTAATATTTCTTATGTGTTCTTTGGTTCTAATTTTTAGGTTTCTTTTTGTTTTCCCTATATATATCTTTTCACAACCCATGCATTCAATTTTATATATTCCTGACTTTTTATTTTTATCAGTTTTTTCATTTTTGTTGGTTTTTATTAGTTTATTTAAACTGTAGTTATTTTTTGGTGCTAATTTAATATTAAATATTTGAGAAGTTTAATATTAAATTAGCACCAAAAAATAACTACAGTTTAAATAAACTAATAAAAACCAACAAAAATGAAAAAACTGATAAAAATAAAAAGTCAGGAATATATAAAATTGAATGCATGGGTTGTGAAAAGATATATATAGGGAAAACAAAAAGAAACCTAAAAATTAGAACCAAAGAACACATAAGAAATATTAAAAATGGAGAAATTGAAAAATCTGCAGTTGCTGCTCATGTTTGGTCTGAAAAACATAATATCAATTCAGACACTAAATTATTAAAACAGTTAGAAAATACAAACGAGCTGACTATTTGGGAAAAAATTTATATTCAGAAGAACAGAAACAGAGTTATGAATTTTGATATTCCGATGGAGGATGACCTTGTTTGGAGGTTCTTTGGCCAACCACAGGATGGAGCTGACATCGACATCCAGGTGGTGCAACATAATGCAACATAAATAAAACCAGTCTGGGAAAGCTGAAGATAAAACAGAATTGTTTTGAAACATGTTCAAGAACAAATCAACATTAATATTGAGGTAAGATGTCCAGACCAAAAATAATATAATTAAAATAACCTCAAAATATAACTTCCTAAAATTAAATATTAACACAATATATAATGAATTAATATTATCTTGAAGGCTACTTGAACAAATCTAGACTTCCTAGGATATTTACGTACAATTGATTGATTCACACTTTAGGTAATAATATAGGAGTAACAGACTCCTCCGAATACTAGTAATATGATAAACTAGTCCTCTCTGTTTTCATAAGGTAGCCACTGGCCACTCTGTATGTACTCGTATGGGCCACCAGCCACACTGCGTGTGTGTATGAGAGCAACAGGCCACACACTGTGATCGTATTGGAGAGACTAACCACACTGGGTGTGTGCATGTGTATGAGTTATTGACCACACTGTGTTAACAATAAAATTTCTAGGCCTTTTATATTAATTTTCCAAGGACATTTTAATTTGGCTCAAGTATTCCTTTTACAAAATGTATTGTTTGCAAATTTACACTTTTATAATAAACATTAGTTTCACTTAGCCAGGTACATATACCTGCCAACCCTTGAGTTACCGTTAACCACTGCATAACAAAAGCTTATTGTATGGTCCCAAATAATAACCAAATTAGTAATTCTAGGAATAGCTAATGTTACAAGTTTAATCAATAACTTGGATCTAAACTTTTTACACTTGTGACCATCTTCTTACCAAGGTGCAATATATCTAATTAAGTAATGCAAAATCAATAAAAATGTTTGAACATAATTTTTTTTTTGTTTGTCAAAATAAACACTATACATTATAATGATTTCATTATCAAGTGCTCGACATTAGATACCAACCAACATTATAAGAATTAAATTAATATTTTTTAATACTCACCTCATATCCTTTAATCTTCCAGACTGCAGTTTCAGAGCTATATCTCCATCTTCAGTAGCCTCTCATCGACCAGTGTTATGTCGTTTCTTCTGAGAAGGAAGAAGAAAACCACCAAGAAACGACATAACACTGGACGATGAGCGGCTACTGAAGATGGAATATAGCTCCAAAACTGCAGTCTAGAAGATTGAAGGATATGAGGTGAGGTAAAGAAATATTAAGTTATGTGGATAGGAAATAACACTATGAGGTTTCTTAATATTGTTTATTTTTTATTTCACTCACCTCATACTTCATAACTCCTAGCATACCCAGGGTTTCATCACATCCTTTGTGACATTCTCAATGCTGTGTCACATTCACAACTGACGTCCGGCTGCCTTCTATCCTGCAGACTGACCTCCACGCCGTGACACAGCATTGAGAATGTTACAAAGGATGTGACGAAACCCTGGGTATGCTAGGAGTTATGAAGTATGAGGTGACTGAAATAAAAAATAAACAAAAGAAATATTAATTTAATTCTTAAATTAAACCTCATGGTGTTTTTTTCCCTGGGAAAGTTAAATACTATACATTATATTTGAAGAGAAAAATTTTCGCCTAGACCGGGACTCGAACCCGGGACCCTTGGCTTTCCGGGCCAAGTGCTCTACCAACTGAGCTACCGAGGCGAGTTACGATCTAGACGCAAATTTTTTTCTCTTATATACGTTGTAATTCCCTATCATTTGGCATTTGGCGATAGGGAATTACAACGTATATAAGAGAAAAAAATTTGCGTCTAGATCGTAACTCGCCTCGGTAGCTCAGTTGGTAGAGCACTTGGCCCGGAAAGCCAAGGGTCCCGGGTTCGAGTCCCGGTCTAGGCAAAAATTTTTCTCTTCAAATTTAATTTATCTTTCATTGAGAAATGTTAAATTAATAATAAAAACATCATTAGAAGCCTTACTAGCTTATAAAGTAATGTTAAATTCCCAATAAATGTCTTCTTAACTAAGAAGCCGCCATTTGCAAAGATAGAAACAATGGTTTCAAAAGCATTTGGCGATAGGGAATTACAACGTATATAAGAGAAAAAAATTTGCGTCTAGATCGTAACTCGCCTCGGTAGCTCAGTTGATAGAGAACTTGGCCCGGAAAGCCAAGGGTCCCGGGTTCGAGTCCCGGTCTAGGCGAAAATTTTTCTCTTCAAATTTAATTTATCTTTCATTGAGAAATGTTAAATTAATAATAAAAACATCACTATACATTATATTTGAAGAGAAAAATTATATGCTTAGAATGGGGCTTGGACCCAGGACCTTTGACTTTCTAGGCCAAGACTCTACTAACTGAGTTATCTGAGCAAGTTCCAATCTAAATGCAAATTTTTTATCTTACATTGCATTTAGATTGGAACTTGCTCAGATAGTTCAGTCAGTAGAGTCTTGGCCTAGAAGCCAAAGGTCCTGGGTTCAAGCCCCAGTCTGAGCATATAATTTTTCTCTTCAGATATGATTTGTCCATCAATGATGTGTGAAATCAATAATATAAACATAGAAAAATATATGCTCAGACTGGGGTTTGAACTCAGGACCTTTTGCTTTCTATGCAAATGCTCTACCAACCAAGCTACCTGAGAAACTCCAATCTAAATGCAAATTTTTCTCTATATACACTGTTAAGTCTGGATGTAAAATTCCCAATAAAGGTCTTCTTAGTAAAGAAGGTGCCTTTTGCAAGATCAAAACAACGGTTTCATAGCATTTGGCTCTGGGGAATTAACAATGTATAGAATAAGATGTTAATTATAAAATTGGTACCTGGTAAGTCAGTCATCCTCAACTAAATTATTAAACTTCATCAAGTTATTCCAATATGGAGGCCTTTCAAAAAAAATGTATCATCTTCTGCATTTTAACTGGTACTGATGGTGTTGTATAGGTTGTATAACGGATTTATGTTTGCGGGTATGTAATACAATCTATACAACACCATCAGTACCAGTTAAAATGCAGAAGATGATACATTGTTTTTGAAAGACCTCCATATTGGAATATCTTGATGAAGTTTCATAATTTAGTTGAGAATGACTGACTTACCTGTTATCAATTTTATTATTAACATCTTATTACATAATATTTGAAGAGAAAAATTTTCGCAGACCAAGACTCGAAACCGGGACCTTTGGCTTGCCAGGCCAAATGCTCTACCAACTGAGCTATCGAGGCGAGTTATGATCTAGACACAAATTTTTCTCTTATATACGTTGTAATTCCCTCTCGCCAAATGCTTTTGAAACCATTGTTTCTATCTTTGCAAATGGCGGCTTCTTAGTTAAGAAGACATTTATTGGGATTTTAACATTACTTTATAAAGCTAGTAAGGCTTCTAATGATGTTTTTATTATTGATTTAACATTTTTTGCTGAAAGATAAATTATATTTGAAAAGAAAAATTTTCGCCTAGACCGAGACTCGAACCCAGGACCTTTGGCTTTTCTCTTCAAATATAATTTATCTTTCAGCGAGAAATGTTAAATCAATAATAAAAACATCATTAGAAGCCTTACTAGCTTTATAAAGTAATGTTAAATTCCCAATAAATGTCTTCTTAACTAAGAAGCTGCCATTTGCAAAGATAGAAGCAATGGTTTCAAAAGCATTTGGTGAGAGGGAATTATAACGTATATAAGAGAAAAATTTGCATCTAGATCGTAACTCGCCTCGATAGCTCAGTTGGTAGAGCATTTGGCCCGGCAAGCCAAAGGTCCCGGGTTCGAGTCTCGGTCTAGGCGAGAAAAAAAATTTTTCTCTTCAAATATAATTTATCTTTCAGCGAGAAATGTTAAATCAATAATAAAAACATCATCTTATTACATAACCTCAACAGTGCTTTAATATGAATTTTAAAAGTGTTGATTCAATGTATATAAGAGAAAAATTTGCATTTAGATTTGAGTTTCTCAGGTAACTCAGTTGGTAGAGCGTTCACATAGAAAGCAAAAGGTCCCGGGTTCAAACCCCAGTCTTGAGCACATATTTTTCTCTTCAAATGTAATTTATCCATCATTGAGATGTATGAAATGAATAATGAAAACATTAAAACACTATATATTTCAATTTGTGTTCATAATGCATCTTTTTATTGCAGATTACATTGAAGATATATGCCCCTATGCCACATTCCAGCTTTCAAAGCCCCCTTATAGTGAGAGCACATATAGTGGCAATGTATATAGTGGACCATATCATTCAGTTAGGGGCTCGTTTGTGTATCATGATCCCAAACCATCTGGAGCAGAAAGCTATAAATTTCGGCATGTAAGTATTAAAGTTATATGTTTGTCCCAAGGCAGCTATTAAGATACCAAAGTTTTTTATCATCATCCAATAAATTATTAAGACTGTTTAACTCATAGACCGATAATCGTGCCTCTTCCTGTAGATAATTGTACCTCTTCCTGTTCATAATGAGAGAAATCTCTGCAAATTATCTTCTTTGACAAGGATATCGATTGAACAATGTACGATCGATATGGTACAGCAAGAAATGCCAAAAGAAAATGTTCTGTTGCTCTAAAAAAAATTATTAAATGTTGTATAATGAATCTGTATTATTGTAATAGATATTTCTCATAAAATCATCTGTTATTGATTTTTTCAATCCAAAAGAGATTTAACAGGAAAGATATGCTATTTATAACTATACAGCTGGCTTAAAAACTGCCCTGAAGTAAGATGAGAATACATAACCTCACATTTGGTAAATATTAAACATTATAATTATTTTTAGTGCGTCAAACTATAAAATACTGCTTCTTTGTGCGAAATATTGTTAAATCCTTGACTTGTGAATGTTCCCATGAGCAAAGAAAATTTCAAGAAAGAGAAAAAATTAAACATTATAAAAATTGCAAAAGATAATGGATTTCAAGGAAAGATGATTCACAAGAAAATAAATAAATTCAAGAAACAAAAAATGATAAATGAAAGTACTCTTCAGACAGATAAAGAAATTGGTAAAAAATTTCAAGAAAGTTACATACCATTCCTTAGTATTTAACAAGTTTCAACAAATTCAACATTAAATTGGCACCGAAAAATGATTACAGTTTGAATAATTTAATCAAAACCAACAAAAATGAAAAGATTGAAGACTACAACAAATCAGGAATTTATCAAATTAATTGTAAAGATTGTGAAAAGATATACATAGGGAAAACAAAAAAGAATTTAAATACAAGATTGAAAAAACACCTTAGAAATGTTAAAATGGAGAAACAGAAAAATCTGCAATAGCTACACATGTTTGGTCAGAAAAGCACAGAATTGAAACCAAAGCAAAGTTACTTAAACAGTTAGAAAAACCAAAGGAACTCACAATTTGGGAGAAAATTTACATATGCAAGAATAAAAAGAAAACTATGAATTTTGAAATATCCGGTGAAAATGAGAGGGGATTGAAGAAGTTATTCGGTCAGCCATCAGAGAGCGCAGAAATCAATTTACAAGAGAGAAAACCGCTGGATGGCAGTTGTGATCGTGGTGTTGCATCGATAATGTCACAAATGCAGTGACGAAACCTGGGTCTGCATGGAAGTCAAGAAATATAAGATAAGTCAAAAAACAACTCAAAATTAATTAAAATAAACCTCATAGTGATATCTCCTACCTACATTAATTTAAGAAAAATGTATGCCTAAACTGGGATTAACATTGAAAAGTTTAATATTTTCCTACCTATATAACTTAATTGAAAAGTTTAATTGTTCTCTTTTTGTAGGTTGGTGAAATATAGAGGATCATTTTAATACTGTATCATAAAAATTTCAACTTCAAAGACAGTTATTTAACTCTTTTTACAATGGTACCATGTATAGTCAGTTAAGTTTGCAATATGACTTTCTTCAGAAGAGAAATAATGTCATGGGTCATGTGTTGAAGATTTATGGCATATAAAAGAACATCAAGAGGCCTCTGAGCGAAATTTGTTGGCCTTTTGATTTGAATTATGATGCTAATTACTTGAGATGTTAAAATATTAACTAAGGTTCTGTTAAAAAATGCAAATATAATATTAAAACAAATGTATTCACAGAATTAACAGTTCATACTACTTATACTATGTCATATCAAGTATTTACAAACCCTTAGGAAGTGAATTTTTTAAAAATAAAAACATACATCTGCACTTTTTTCTCCATCTTAAGTTCTTTTATTTTATTTGCCTTCATCATCAATCTGGAATCTTCCTCTACTTAATATTACTGTTAGTACTAATTTGTCTTTACAAAATTAATATTTTACATTTCAGCAAAAAGAACCAGAATATACAAAAGTTAGAAGAAAAGGAGGAAGACTGAGAGATCCCCACTCTGAGAGTCAAGGTACATATGTGTGTTTTCTTGTATTTAGTTGATTGGTTGCTTAAGAGAGACAAGATGAAATAGAATTGATTTCTATGTATGGCGTATATAAAAGAAGCCTAATGTAATATGGTTTTTTATACCACAGTTATGGGTATAATCAGAAAAAAATCCTCATTTTTAGAATTAATGAAATTCTCAAAGATTTTGAACTTTTGTACATAGTAACCACTATAGTGGTTCAGGGGTACCATATTTGCCTCCTGATTAGCAGATCTGGATTTGGTACCTGGCAGATTTGAAAATTTTAATTTTAAATTTTTTCAATCTCAAAATGGAATACAGCAAACTCCTGATTATCCATGTTAATTGGGACTGAGATATGCATGGAAAATCGAAAAACATAGATAATCCAACTGAGTTATTCTGTCAATAAACATGCAATACAGTTTTAATTTAATATTTTAATTGAGTTAGGAAGCATTGAAAGTGGAACAAGAATGCTGAAACTGCAGTCTGCAAAAAAATCACAAATATGAGGTGAGTCAGAAAAAACCTAACTCATAATAATTAAATTAATACAATACAGTATTTATTACAGTACTGTAATTCAAAAAACTGTTGTACTTACAATTAATTTAAGCAAAATTTGTGTCTAGGAACCACAAATATCTGTTAAAACCACATGTTTTACACCAAGAAGTCCGATGTTTTCCTCTGCTTCAATTTATCATTTACACTGTTTCTTTCACTTATTTTCCTAACCCTTAAGACATCAACATAATCAAATCATTTTGTCCCATATATTTTAATAAGAAGTAAAAGTAAAGTAAAGTAAAGTAAAGTGATCCCACAACAGGCCCGGAGGCCCTTGGGGTAGTAGGAGGTTAAGGCTCCCACTTTTTCCTGACAATCGGCACTTTATGTCAGCCAGGTTGTCAGCCCTGTGTGACGGCTGCCTTTACCCCCAGAACAAGTGTCTGGTACTCATTTCTGTTAGAGGCTGAGACGACCCCAGGGCCATAGTGCCGCCAGAAGGTTTGGGTCAGTTTAAAAATCCTGACCCCAACGGGACTTGAACCCTCGACCCTCCGGCTTGTAGCTCAGTGCCTTAACCACTACGCTATGGCGTGCACCCATTTTAATAAGAAGTCTATTTTGATGATTCTGTGTGGTTAATTTTGTTTTCAAGCATCATTGTGTTTTCATCTTCTCTTTCTCCTTTCCCTCTCTCATGCACTTTGTTGACAACAGCCATGTCATTCTCATTGTAGTGTATTGTCAGAGTATTGGTGGGTACCATTAAACGTTTCAGGGGAGGAGGTTGTGAGTGAAGGTTACTCTGTTGTGCAAGTTTCTAAGTGCAGTTCACAGTAGCATGTTTCAAAATAAAGACTTCATAACAATGCAAAATACAGTATAGTATTTATCTTCATTTTTAAAAATACAGTAGGAAGATTCATGCCCAGATAATCTGCAAACCGAATAATATGTGCATGGATAATCAGGAGTTTGCTAATTATTAACCTTTAAATGCCCAGGAGCCCATATGCTGGGTTTTAAATTGTACTTAATATTTAATTTTAGGAAGTTATATTTTGAGGTTATTTTAATTATATTATTTTTGGTCTGGACACCTTACCTCAATATTAATGTTGATTTGTTCTTGGACATGTTTCAAAACAATTCTGTTTTATCGTCAGCTTTCCCAGACTGGGAAAGCTGACGATAAAACAGAATTGTTTTGAAACATGTCCAAGAACAAATCAACATTAATATTGAGGTAAGGTGTCCAGACCAAAAATAATATAATTTAAATTATACGTCCAGTCTGCCTGCAGACCCAGCATATGGGTTCTGAGCAAGCGAACCTGTTTGGTTGCTTGAAATTATACTGGATAATACTACTTTTGTTACATACCTTTTTTCAGGGTTATCAGATGCTTGGCAACTTGATGTGAAGATAGCATTTGTTTATTAAAGGTTTGTTTTTGTGTGATAAATCTCGAAACAATCACCAATACACAAACCGACATCACACTTTTTACACTTCACTTGCACACTTTTCTGATTCCCCATGCCGAACACACACGACAAATTAGTCTTTGTAAAGCTACCGGCCAATGTTGACTAAAGTTAACTTCAAGTCACGAAATGTCTGTACTCAATATACTAGGTCTACCAACCAGGGAGTCATCTACAGGGTGTTCTACCAGCCTGTTTCAAAAAGTCTCTGACAAGTCTAAGTTGGAAGTCTGTATGTGTTGTTTTGGCCCAGTGTTGACTAAAGTTGACTTCAAATCACGAAATGTCTGTACTCAATATACTAGGTCTACCAGGGAGTCGTCTATAGGGTGTTCTATCAGCCTGTTGCAAGTCGGAAATCTCTATGTGTTGTTTTGGCACCAATGAAGTCAGAAGAACAAAACTGTATAGAATGGTCAAGTCTAACAAATGAAAAAGTAATTTCTTGGTATAGTAAACCAGCTATAATGGCTGGGGGACTCGACATGCTGACCACATGTCACCCATGCACTGGCTACATGATCATCTACCTTTGTGATTGGAACATGTGGGTGTGAGGCCAGCAGCTGGCTGGTAGGCTAAGGGCCTTCTAGGCCTGTCGCACCATGGAATTATTATTATTCTTAGATTATTAGGCATCCCTTTTCTCTTAGGTCTTACTATCCTACAACACCTCATATCCCATTAGAATAATTAGGCCAAGAAAAAGGTACATTTCTGATTCTGTCATGTCAGGGGGAAGAGTACAGTTTTCTTCACTGTCAATTCTAGTTTCACGAACCCAAGACCTGACAAAAGTCAGATGTCTCACAGCTACAAGTGTCAGTTGATTGTAGCTTGTGATTACCAATGTTATTGTCTTCGTCATTGTCATAATCCGAGAATGTCTTGTATTTCAGCAGAACATAGTGATTTTGTACCAGACATATCTTAAACTTCACTCTGAGTCACTAAACTGTGAATGAATATGGGCTATGGGTGGAATGTGACCTGCTTTTTCTTTTTCAAACCTTTTCTGCTTTGGGGGAAAACTGACTGGATGCAACATAAGACGAATTCTAAACAAAAGAATGAACGAGGGTTGGAATATAATTTTTCACTTCCAACCTGATTCACAACACTAAAGTCCCTAAAGTTATTTGGTAACTATCGTGAATTTAAAAATTATCTTCTTCTTCCTTCCAAGTATTAGGCCAAGGCCTGTTACGATCCTATAGAAAATTTTCCCTCCAGCCTAAATAGTACGATCCTTCTGCGAAATTCTCGTATAAGACTTGAAAGCATAATAATAGTCCCTTCGATTGGTTGCTGGCCAAAGGAAGGCAAGACCAGTGATGGGGCTGCCATCTTATAGCCTCTGGTCAGGCTTTTCTGGAGAAGAAAAGAAAATAAAGGAAAGAAGAAATGGAAGAAAGGAAAGACTCCCTAGCCCTCGGATGCCCTAATAGCGTCGGGGTCGAAAAAACAAGAGTTAACCAAGAGAAGATAGATAGCAAAGTTAAAAGAGTGCAAAACACAAGTAAGTGGAAGAAATGTTTTGCTCAGCTTGGGCACCTTGTGGTCGTCATCCACATATCCCCTAGATGAGGACCCCTCTATGGTATAAAATATCACTACGAGTTTTTGCCGTGAATACCACCAATTTTACAATAATATTTAACACTTTAAACGTTGTTTGATGTTTGTGACCCCCACAGATTTTAAAATATGAGTTAATAAAATTAGCAAAGTTATAGTCAAAAGCCAAGGAGTTTATAAGAAAGGTAGACATTTAAACCCGGGCAGCCTGCCACTACCTGGCCATTTAAACTTGGGCGCTTAAAGGTTAAATTGTGCACCAATGCTCAGACTAAATTCCAAGTATCCCTACACAGTACATTTATAGAGGAAGCAATATGGGACTGTTTATAGCAATTTGTCTGTTGGATGGGAATGTTCCTTTTGCTACTATGCTATATGCTAGTAACCTCTTGTCGTTGTCTTCATCATCATTCCTGACAGCAAACACAGACCACACAAACACCTAAACATATTCATATAATAAAGTTGGGAATTTTTACATTATTTTCTTAATAAAAAGCAAAAGAATTGTGAATTCTTCCTACCTCATACATCTAGTTCTTTAACTGCAGTATCAGGAAACATTATTCCCATCCTCAGCTGTTGTTATGACTGTCGATTCTTCATTATGCCAGTCATTTTCTAAACTGCCATCTGGTGTTGATTTGAAGAATCATGACCGGCATAATGAAGAATCAACAGTCGTGACAATAGCTATAACGATTGAAGTTGGGGGACCCATCATGCTGACCACATGTAACCCTACACTGGCTGGATGATGGTCTACCTCTGTTATTAACACAGCAGCTAGCTGGTAGGCTAAGGGTCTTCTAAGCCTGTCGTGCCATGGAGTTTGTATGAAGGGGGAAAAAAATTGTTTGTTTTGGAAGCCTCAAATAGTGTAATTGGTTAGCACACTAACATACATAGCTAGAGGTTTCAGATTCATATCCCAATTCAGGCATTAATTTTTATTTTATTTTATTTAAAGTAATACATCGAAATGACAGATTAGGCCTGTATGATTTTAGATGTGAATGTCATGTAATGTTGGGTGTCAAGTGTAATAATAGTTCAATGTCTCCATGTATTAGAAAGAAAAAATGAATTTGACATTTCTATCAGAAGTTTGACTGGCGTAACGGTTATTGCACTGACGTACAGAGTCAGAGATCCGGGGTTCGACTCCCAGTTGAAACATAATTTTTCTTTCTAAAATAAAACTATATCCAATTCTGGAATATTTTAATTTAAAAATATAACGTCAAGCTTTACTGCTTAAAAGTAATGTTTAAATTCTTAATAAAAATAATTTGAATACAAGTCATCAGATGGCATTGTTGATAATGATGGCTATTGGCCTTTGGATGAAAGGAGAATTGTATAAGTGGAAAGAAATTTGACGTTCCTATCAGAAGTTCAAGTGACGTAACGGTTATTGCACTGATGTACAGAGTCAAAATCCGGGTTTAGACTCCTGGTTCGAACATAATTTTTCTTTTTAAAATAAAACTATATCCAATTCTGGAAAATGTTAATTTAAAAATATAACATCAAAAAAGTCTCCATGCATGTTGGTGAGAAAAATGGTCAAAATAATCAAATTTATGTAAAAACAATTTCATCAATCCCAAAAATATAACGTCAAGCTTTACTGCTTAAAAGTAATGTTTAAATTCTTAATAAAAATAATTTGAATACAAGTCATCAGATGGCATTGTTGATAATGATGGCTATTGGCCTTTGGATGAAAGGAGAATTGTATAAGTGGAAAGAAATTTGACGTTCCTATCAGAAGTTCAAGTGACGTAACGGTTATTGCACTGATGTACAGAGTCAAAATCCGGGTTTAGACTCCTGGTTCGAACATAATTTTTCTTTTTAAAATAAAACTATATCCAATTCTGGAAAATGTTAATTTAAAAATATAACATCAAAAAAGTCTCCATGCATGTTGGTGAGAAAAATGGTCAAAATAATCAAATTTATGTAAAAACAATTTCATCAATCCCTCTATTTGCTCCAGACCTAAATTTCTGTACATTTTTATGGGTTGTACTATACACAATTCCTCATATAATATTTGCATTTTTTGATAATAAATTACAGTAATTAAATATGAATATAATTTAATTTAATCAAATTTTTTGTGCTATTTACTGGATTATGAAAGAAGTGAAGATGTATTTCTCAGGATAATAAATCTAAAGGCTATCTGCTCTTAGAGTGTTCCTCATTAAAACAAAACCTTGTGACCTGCTCAGTTTTCATTGGTTATGGACACTGATGTACGATGTAGAAGCAATAAGTACATGAGAAAGTAGTTTCCTTCATTAAATTAAAAATATGTCCTCTGAATATACTTGTTATTCTTCGTGAATGAAAATAATAATATTCAAAACATAGAAAATATTCTAAAATATACCTTATCAATAATTACAACTTAAAATAGTTTTACATATGGATGACGTATTTGAGTCTCGCTTCAGTTGATTCTGATGCAACAAAATGGCTTAAGGTATTGAGTATTCTGTTGCTGTATTGCCATCTAAATTTTTAAAACACAAGTCTGGCAAATCTTTGACTAGTGGTCAAAAACAGTTATTTTAAATGTATTTCACAAATTCAGTGAAAAATCTCACCAGTTTTCTTGTAATCTACCAATTCAATGATCACATGTCATATACTTCACACGTGCTCCCTATCAATGTGACAGTAATAGTAGCATGAACGGCAGAAGGATACAATTGGCGTTTCTTTATGTTAGGATCACTCTAAGAGCGGATAAGGTATTGGGATATACTGTAATTATATTTCAGAAGTATGTAAGACAATTTTTTTTTAATTTTGAGAAACACTATCACAGTAATATATTGGTAATATTTCATGTCACTTTCATATGAATATTTTAAGTTTATCTCCCTTCTCTAAGGAAAAGCCACACTTATTTCAGTTTAGCCCATTTTCAAATATAAAACAAATATATTAAGACAATTAATTTTCACAACAACTGATATTTTGCAATATTACATCTTAATTTATGTATATAACATTAATGAGAAGACCAGTTGTTGTACAATGAGAAACAATATTTAAAAAAGAATAAAATTTGTGTAAGTAAGGTAAAACTTTTCCAAATTCAGTTAAGTTCTCCCAGTCAGAGGTGGGTGGGCCACTTACTGTTTCAGAGTCGGACAACCTGGGGAGCACTGATTCGGAAGTTAAGAAGATTTTAACTCTGCACCTGCCTATTTCAGAGTACGATACACTGGGCAGTGACTCAGAGGGAGAAATCCCAGGGGGACAAGTGGCCGCAAGCCAAGAGCTTGTCTCCTTCAGGCACAGGATGGCCCGAGGTAAGTAGTATACCCAATTTGTTATTTTAATAATCAAAACTTGTTTGCAATTCATGCAGTTTATATAAAATTCTGATATTTTATTTGTAGAAGTGGGTAAATCCAGTGTACAAGAATCCAGTTCTTCTTCCGAAACATCACCTTCTGGTGCAAGGAAACCTTACCCATCCAGAAAGTCTAAAAACAAGGGACAGATGATGGGGAAAAGACAAGTAAGAAGTAGTAGTGGCTACTCCAGTCATACTGAAGAAACCACCTTCAGGTATGCAAAATTTGTTCTTAATTTCCTTCATGGAAAACTCACTTCAGCTATATTTTAGAAAAAAAAAATGTTCAGACCAGGACTTGAACCCAATTCAAGTTCCGGTCTGAATGTTAATTTTTCTCTCTAAAATAAAACTGTCCAATTCTGGAAAGTGTTAATTTAAAATACCGTGTGTACATAAAAGTATATAGTACTTTCAAGTAATAATATTATCTTTAAATTAATATTGGGAAGTAAACATTATGAGGTTATATCATTAATAGTGAGTGGAAAACATATTTTTAATGACTCACCTCATATAATTTCAAATTTCTTTGATACCGGCGGTTTCAGACAATATCTTGTCCCTCTTCAGTCATGGCTTCCACTTCAACAACCATAGAATTTCATCAGTGGAAGCCATGACTGAAGTGGGACAAGATATTGTCTGAAACCGCCGGTATCAAAGAATTTGAAATTATATGAGGTGAGTCATTAAAAATATGTTCTCCACTCACTATTAATAATATTATCACTCAGATGAGGCATAAAAAGTTTTGTGTAGACTGAAATGGAACAGAAAAGAAGATAGTTTAAGTTGTGTGAGTGGGCAGATACCTTTTTTTGTTTTGTTTCTATGGCAACAATAATAACAAAGATGGCAACTCCTCAACAGAAAGGGTTTTGTGTTTTGCAGTTTGAGAGTTGTAAATCAGTTGTGACAGTTCAACATGCGTTTCGTAGGCTGTTTAATCATGATCCCAACAACATCCATCGATGGCATAATCAGTTCGCAACGACCAATTGTCTGTGTAAAGGCAAAAGTGTGGGATGACCAAGAGTGACTGAGGAGAATGTTGCTGCTGCAACATTTCAACCGCAAAGTCAGCATAATCAGTAGGCTTTAGAGCCTGTAACAATTGTAAACGGTAGGGACACATATGTAAGCATTTTCGTAAGACCTTCTACACTGTCATTACTGGATTGGTCATCATGGTCCAGATGACAGGGCTTATCTCCAGTGGCCTCCTAGATCACCAGACCTCACCCCATCCGATTTTTTTCCTTTCGGGTTTTGAAATGGACAGAGTCTGCGTGCCTCCATTGCCTGCTAACCTGCCCGAGTTGAGAGACAGGATTTCAGAAGCTGTTGCTGCCATCAATGCAGGCATGCTTACTAATGTATAGGAAGAATTAACCTACAGGTTGAATGTGTGTCATGTAACAAACGGGGCTCACATTGAACACCTATGAACTTATAATGTAAACTGGAGATATTACTCTTTCATTTAACACGCGAGTTCTGTTTTTTGTCATAGTTAAAATATAATTCAACACCTTTAAAATCACTATATTCTTTTATGTACACCCTGTATAACACCAAAAAATCACTTTAGCTAACTCTAGAATGCTTGTACAGAATATACAGTATTAAAAACATTGGCAATTCACAATCTACGACAAAAGACAAGAGATTAATAATTGGCCTAATGGTTGGAAACCATGTTCAGAAGTACATGTTTGGTCGCTATAGGGTAGCCATCCAGAAAAGGTTGTATCTCTCTTTTTTTCCCCAGGTTGAGTATTACATGTTAATGGCACATGTAATCTTTTACCAAATAAAAATCAACTTGGGAAAAAAAATTAAGATTACAACCTTGTTCTGTTGGGTTATTCCAGTGGTTCCCAATCTTTTACAACTCGCAAACCCCTTCCATAATGATTTGAGTTGGGCGAACCACTGACTTTTAGATATAGGCCTACATACAGTAGACATGCATAAAATGTAATTCCAAGCAAATGGTTTAATAACCTTAAATTATATTTAAATTAATATTGGGAAGTAAACATTATGAGGTTATATCATTAATAGTGAGTGGAGAACATATTTTTATTTTTAATGACTCACCTCATATAATTTCAAATTTCTTTGATACTGGCAGTTTCAGACAATATCTTGCTGAAGAGGGACAAGATATTGTCTGAAACCGCCGATATCAAAGAAATTTGAAATTATATGAGGTGAGTCGTTATAAATAAAAATATGTTCTCCACTCACTATTAACCTTAAATTAACTTAACCCTTAACAGTTAAAACATAAAGTTACTCTAGTTACAGCTAAAAAGTTACACAATGTGTAGGCCTAGTTGCAATAATAAATACAAGTTCTCATTGTAATTACTCACCTCTTCCTTGGAATTCAGTGAGAAGGTTGAGCCTGCTTTCCATGGTACAGAGCTGAGAAGTCAGGAACCACAGAAGTTAAAAGTCTCAATTCACTTTCAGCACAGTCTGTTTCAGTATTTATTTTTTAAATAGGCATATGAAGAAAATAAGTTTTTGCACAAATATGTGGATGAAAAGGGTAATAAAGCCATTTAACCAATTAATGACAAAGATTTATAACTTTTCTGTAACTAAAAACCAGTGTAAATTTCAAGAATCTTCTCTTTTTCATTTTCGCATAATGTGGATTCTAAAATTATTGACTCTTCAAAGTGGTTGCAAATCCAATTATTATTATGACAATGCCGCACAAATGAAGGAAACAATAATAGACTTAACCTCGAAACCCGCCATTACAGAAAAGTTTTGGCGAACCCCCTGGGAACCGACGGGTTATTCAATTCTTACAGTCTTTATGCATATAGATACAAAATTTTATTAAAAACTCCAAGTGCGACAGGCTTAGAAGGCCCTTGGCCTACCATCCGGCTGCTGGCCTCACATCCACATGCAGAGGTAGACGATCATCCAGCCAGTGTAGGGGTGACGTGTGGTCACCATGTCAGATCCCCCAGCCGTTATAGCTGGTCTTCTCAACCTGGACATAATTGTATTAGTCTGTTATATAAAATTTAAAATTATATATACCTCTTATGTCCTCCTTCTCAACTATCAAAATATGAAGTTACTATAGGCCTTTCGGAACTAGTTCCATCATCAGCAGAATGTACGTCTTCAACCACTGGCTTCGAATATAAGACTGGTTAAAGAGTGGGTTTGAAGTACTGGGTATGTTTTCGTTTAATAACAGGTCATTGTTGGTCTGGGACGCACCATAGCATAGTGGTTAAGGTACTGCATTACAAGCCGGAAGGTCGAGGGTTCGAACCCCGTGGGGTCAGGATTTTTAAACTGACCCAAACCATCTGGCAGCACTATGGTCCTGGGGTCAACTCAGCCTATAATGGAAATGAGTACAAGACGCTTGTTCTGGGGTAAAGGCAGCCGTCACGCAGGGCTGACAATCCGGCTGACATCAAGTGCCGATTGTCTAGAAAAAGTGGGAGCCTTAACCTCCTACTACCCTAAGGGCTTCCTGAGGCCTGTCGTGGGATCACTTTTTTTTTTCATTGTTGGTCTGCTTAAATATTTCCAGTTCCTCTAGTATGTTGATTCTATTCGGATTATTTTCTGTGTGCATAATAGTCAGTGTACTATCAATGTCCAGCATGTGGTGTCCTGCCTGAATGTATATCGGAAGAACCAGCAGAAATGTTAATATTAGATACAAAGAACATTTCAAAGCTTTTATTTATACAAGAGTAAATCAAGCTTTTCAAAACATATAATTCAGGCAGGACACTGCATGTTGCCATTAATAGTACAGTGACCATTATGCACAAAGAAAATAATCCGAATAGAATCAACATACTGGAGACTGAGGAATTGGAAATATTTAAGCAGACCAACAATGACCTGTTATTAAATGAGAATACACCCGGTACTTCAAACCCACTCTTTAAAGTTATAACGGATCAGCCAGTCTTGCATTCAATGCTAATGGATGAAGACGTACCTTCTGCTGATGATGGGACTAGTCCCAAAAGACCAACAGAAACTTCATTTTTAATGGTTGAGGAGACGGATCTAAGAAGTATATAATTTTAAATTGTGAGTTACACCTCAACGGAGTTTACAATGAATTTTAATAATGTTGACTGTTACATCCATTTTGCCTAGAAGATGGAATCACATATTTTTAAAAAATGCATAAAACTCATACTTTGTTTTAGATTTCAGTATCTCTGAATTATATATTTTAAGCATATTCTATATATATTTTAACTTTTATAGGGATTAATCACTATGAGGTTTAATTTATGGTGAAATTAAATGTTTCTTATCTCTCCTCATATAAATCTTCTAAGTAGATCGCGATTTCGAGACCATAATGGTCTCATCTTCAGTACAATCTTGGCGACTGATGTTATGTCGATCGGAAGAAACTCTTCTTCTTCCCTCTGTTGGTGGACCAATGAATCTCTGGATCAGGTCAAAATTTGCGGGAATTTCAAAGTTCATAAGTTTTCCTTTGTTTTTCTGAATGTGGATCTTTTCCCAAACCGTGAGCTCCTTTTGTTTGTCTATTTGTTTAATTAGACTGGCTTTTGATAGTAGGATAATTAAAACCAATAAAAATGAAAGAATTGAAAATGAAAACAAATCAAGAATTTATCAGATCAAATGCAGGGATTGTGACAAAATTTATATTGGAAAAACGAAAAGAAATTTGAAAACAAGGGTAAAGAACATCTTAGAAACATCAAAAATGGAGAAGTGGAAAAGTCAGCAGTAGCTGCTCATACTTGGTCCAAAAAACATTTAATTGAATCATAATCCAGTCTAATTAAACAAATAGACAAACAAAAGGAACTCACAGTTTGGGAAAAGATCCACATTCAGAAAAACAAAGGAAAATGTATGAACTTTGAAATTCCCGCAAATTTTGACCTGATCCAGAGGTTCATCGGTCCACCAACAGAGGGAAGAAGAAGAAGAGTTTCTTCCGATCGACACAACATCAGTCGCCAAGAAAGTGCTGAAGATGAGACCTTTGTGGTCTCGAAATCATGATCTACTTAGAAAATATATATGAGGAGAGGTAAGAAACATTTAATTTCACCATATATTCTATATAATTTAATTTTTTCATTGAAATTGCAAGTTTAGAATTCTCTGGGTTATAAGTCGTTACATTGCTAAGTGGTTGATCAATATTGTTTTAAGCAATAAAACAAACAATCATATGCCAATGTTATATTTCAAGATAAAAAATATTAAAAATTCAAATGTGTACGTATTGAATTTATATGAAATTAGTTTCAGTGATCGCATCCACCCACCCTCCCGGTTCTCTGACTCACACTCGCATGAACTGAGCGAAGCAGAGTGCGATATGAGCAAGTTAGGACGCAAGTCTGGTCGTAGCGGAGCCCCTACAAGGCTTAGCAGGGAAACTTCCTTCCAGATCGACGTCTAACTACATATGCATTGTAGTGCCTTGCTACGTACGGAGGTCAGTGCAACCATAACTGTCTGCAACTTATTCTCGGGTGTGATCATTATGTTTCTATCATACTATTTTTATGTCATTTATTTAATAAAAATTATAAATTGTCACGACACAAAAAAAAATATAAAAAATATTTGACTAAGAACGGAGCAGAATAATATGCAGACAGCGATATTTTTAACTCCAAGGAGTGCAGAAGTTCAAGAACTTTCTCAGGACATATACCGAATCAATATCAGCGTGCCTCATCAGGCAAATTGAATAGTCACATCACCCTTGTGTTTTAAGACGTTTCTTTACCTGGCTTCCATCCCGACATTAGATCCAGTTTTATTCACTGCCAAGCGATAATACTAGAAGCAAGAGACGAAGATGAGTTAATGTTAAGGTCGATCTGTTGCTTTATCCTTGGTACGTTCTAGAGTAATATCCCCTTCTTCCAATCACTGTGAGACTGCAGTTCTATGTGATTAGAATACAATAATGAGTGAGGCATGAAGTCAGATGTTTGTTGATATTTCAGTAAAATTTTAAATATGATGGTTGTTTGTAATGATTTAATTTTTCCAAGATGTATTCTGCATGTTATTTTATGCAGTAACAAGAAAAATAAACACAATGTGAATAAAGAAGAAATATTAATGAAAAAGTTTATTTATTTTCCAATTCCTGATAAATGTTGTATCATCATCATCCAGTAGCATGACAGCTGCTGCAGTCTTCTGGAAATCAAATGCCATCCTCTCTGTCCATCCATTGATCTTCCTCCAATCCTCTGATAATAATCATAGCCACTTGCACAATTTCTAACCAGGTTTTCTTTGGTCTTCCTTTCTTCCTCCTTTCCATTGGGATCCATTATATAATAAATTTAGACAATCTTTGCTCTGGTATTCTTTTCTACAATGTCTGGTTCCTCTTGTACACCCATAATTTCCCTTATTTCTTTATTTCATATTCTATCAATTCTAGATTTTCCTGATGATCTTCTTAAAACAACCATTTCTGTACTTAAAATTATTTTTATTTCCCTGGTTGGAATTTGCCAAACTTCACCACCATATGTTAAAATGCTCTGATCTATGGTTTGACATATTTGTAATTTTCTATTTTTTGTAATATTTTTGCTCCGCCTAACAGAATTTAAAGCATTTATTATATTATTTTTAGTCTAATCATCTTACCTCAATGTTGATTTGAGGTAAGATGATCACTTGATCAGACTAAAAATAATATAATTAAAATAACCTCAAAATATCACTTCCTAAAATTAAATATTAAAGCATTTATTGCTTGTTTTGTTTGTGCGATTCTTTTAATTTCCACTGTTAATTGTTGTAATAGTTCTATTTATACCTTTTAATCCATAGAGCTGAAATTTACTTTATTTAATAAGCAAGATAAGAGCTATATATACATATGCCATAGATAATATTTTATCTCGATACATGTGTAATGTAGTAAACCTGATATACATATTTGAAAGTGCATTACATTTAACACCAGGTGAGATTTGAATCCACCAATGGTAATCTCAGCTTCAAGTAGTTTGGTGACAACATGCACAATGGCTGTAACTA
Source organism: Diploptera punctata (assembly GCA_030220185.1). Taxonomy (NCBI): domain Eukaryota; kingdom Metazoa; phylum Arthropoda; class Insecta; order Blattodea; family Blaberidae; genus Diploptera; species Diploptera punctata. Next base: position 5,325,505 of record JASPKZ010009381.1, read on the forward strand.
AAATAGAATTTGGGAGGCCTCGTCACATAGGAAAAGCTTTGCTAACAAACATGGACATAATAATATAAAATTACAATAGGAAGTAACTTTATGAGGTTCCTCTTAATAAATAAGGCGAGTCTGTTGCATCTTGCCTCATAAAAGTTGAGTTATTTTAGGACATGTTTCAAAACACACTTGTGTTTCATCTTCAGTTTGTCAAGACTGTTGATTTTTAAGTAATCGGCTCTGGATGTCAACTCCTACTCCATCTCTCATTGGTACAAAGAAGCCAATCACTGGTGAAATTAAATGTTTCTTACCTCTCCTCATATAATTAAACAAATAGACAAACAAAAGGAACTCAAGGTTTGGGAAAAGATGCACATTCAGAAAAACAAAGGAAAACTTATGAATTTTGAAATTCCTGCAAATTTTGACCTGATCCAGAGGTTCATCGGTCCATCAACAGAGGAAAGAAGAAGAGTTTCTATCGATCGACATAACATCAGTCGCCAAAGAAGTACTGAAGATGAGACTGTTATGGTCTCAAAATTGCAATCTACTTAGAAGATTTATATGAGGAGAGGTATGAAACATTTCATTTCACCATAAATTAAACCTCATAGTGATTAATTCCTATAAAAGTTAAATATAAGTCAATCACTCCCTCTTCCCGGGAATTTCAAAATTCAAGATTTTATCCCTTTCATGGCTTAAAACTCCTGAATATACGGAAGAAAACAATCAAATTCACATTTGAAACAGAAGAGAATAAACAATTACCATTTTTAGATCTGAAATTAAATAGAAATGAGAAAAAAAAAAGATGATAGAATTTGGCATTCATAGAAAAGATTCACACATAGATAACTACATTAAATCAACTGGATTCAACCATATTTCACACAAAATGGCAGTCTTCAACAGCCTATCAACATAGGTTTGATGAATATATCCCTGAACAGAGAAAATTATGAGTTAGAGAAAAAACACATAATTGAAATGGCAAAAGAAAATGGTTTTGAGGAGAATATTATACACAAAAAAAAAGTAAAAAAAAATTAAGGAATGAAAATACTGTTTAAATAGAAAAACCAAAGGAAGTGAAATACAGGAAATTCACATTATCACCCATGGGCACATGATAAATTCCAAAAGATTTTTGAAAAATTTAATATCAGAATGATTTTAGCGTAAACAAACTAATAAAAACCAACAAAAATGAAAAGATTGATGATAGTAAACAAATCAGGAATATATCAAATAAAATGTGCAGAATGTGTCCTTCCCATGAAATGCCATAATTTTAGTTTTGTTAATTGATATTTCCATATTAAATTTGGCAGCTATTTTTTGTAAATTATAAATTGATCGTTGCAAATAATTTTCGGAAAGTGCCAGAAGAGCTAAATCGTCTGCAAAAAGAATAGCATCAAGTTTGAGGTTCTTATTGATGGGTATATATCCTCATTGTGTTTTCCTCCATTTGTTTATTAATTTATTCATATATATATATATATATATATATATATATAAAATGAAAAGCACCGGTGAAAGTCCACATCCCTGTCTTACAAGATAAAATCGAATGTTTCATACCTCTCCTCATATTAATTTACTAAGTAGATCACCATGAACTCGAAATCGTGATCTACTTAGAAGATTAATATGAGGAGAGGTATGAATCATTTGATTTTATCTTTTATTATTAAAACAGTTAGAAAACACAAACAAACTCACCATATGGGAAAAAAATCTAATACAGAAGAACAAGGAGAGAATTATGAATTTTGAAATTCTTGGGGAGAGGAACCTAAAAACCAAGTTCTTTGGGCCACAGAAAGAGGAAGCAGAAGTCGAGATCCAGGGCCGACAACTTGAAAAAAATCAGTCTGCAACTACTGAAGATTGACAGACATGTCTTGAAACATATGTCTAACAGAAAAAACGATATGAGGTAAGAATTAAACAGACTAAACATATTTTCAATTACTTTTATTGGATGGCATAGCCTTGGCTAAAATTTAAATTGACAAAGCTTCAATACCATAAAAAAATATTAGTCATTACATAATGTTTAGGCTACTGATTTTGTATAATTCTTAAATCTTGTTTTTGTAATTTGTCATTAGTCTCCTAAATGAAAATAAATAATTTTTAAAAAAGTACCTGCAGTACCGGTAATGAAATCTACATACCATGGGTTGGACATAACTGACAAATAAATAAGAGACTTAGAACATGGCTATTAAAGCATGGGCTAGTGGTCAGCGTTACTGACTACTGTTCATGAGGTTCCAGGTTCGATTCCCAGTCAGACCATAGGAATTTTTTGTTAAAGGGGAATTATTCCTGTGGTTGCCTGCCCATGGTCTGAAATTTAGGTTAAGTTTAGGTTAAGAACTCTCCTGACACTTCATTATCATTTATCACCCATCATATCATCGGGGTAACGTAACTCTACCTTCCAGGTGCCCCAACTTAAATGGATTACAATTCTGCTAATGCCAGGGGAGAAAGCCAGAAATGTCATAAAAGACAACCTGATGGCATCAGACAAAAAAAAAAACATTAAAATGGAATAATTTTTTTGCTTTAAGATATTTAATTCAAAATTTTTAACTTTGAATAGAATCTAAATATTTTTTTATAAATTCATTGTTGCATAAAAATCGACCAGCCTCATGGGCTAGTGGCCAGCATTTCTGACTATAGTTCATGAGGTCCCGGGTTCGATTCCCAGTTAAACCATAGGAATTTTTCCTCAAAGGGAATTATTCCTGTGGTTGCCCATGGTCTGGATATTAGGTTAATGCTTCATTATCATTTATCGCCCCAACTTCAGAAGTGGGTTACAATTAAGCCAATACCAGGAGAGAATACAAGAAATGTCAAAATGACAACCTGGAACATTGGGAGGGGGAAAAAAAATTAAATATTTCTTACTATAAAAATGTAAATAATTACTTATAATTTTTTTATAAACATTGTTTAGTAATATTTGAAGAGAAAAATTTTCGCCTAGACCGGGACTCGAACCCGGGACCCTTGGCTTTCCGGGCCAAGTGCTCTACCAACTGAGCTACCGAGGCGAGTTACGATCTAGACGCAAATTTTTCTCTTATGTACGTTGTAATTCCCTCGCGCCAAATGCTTGAAACCATAGCTTCTATCTTTGCAAATGGCAGCTTCTTAGTTAAGAAGACATTTATTGGGAATTTAACACTACTTTATAGCCAGTAGGGCTTCTATTGATGATTTTATTATTAATTTAACACTTCTCATAGAAGGATAAATTATATTTGAAGAGAAGTGTTAAATTAATAATAAAATCGTCAATAGAAGCCCTACTGGCTATAAAGTAGTGTTAAATTCCCAATAAATGTCTTCTTAACTAAGAAGCTGCCATTTGCAAAGATAGAAGCTATGGTTTCAAGCATTTGGCGCGAGGGAATTACAACGTACATAAGAGAAAAATTTGCGTCTAGATCGTAACTCGCCTCGGTAGCTCAGTTGGTAAAGCACTTGGCCCGGAAAGCCAAGGGTCCCGGGTTCGAGTCCCGGTCTAGGCGAAAATTTTTCTCTTCAAATATAATTTATCCTTCTATGAGAAGTGTTAAATTAATAATAAAATCGTCAATTGTTTAGTAATATTTAAATTAATATTGGGTAGTAAACATTATGAGGTTATCATTAATAATGAGTGGAGAACATATTTTAATCGACTCACCTCTTACATTTTCAAACTTCTTTGATACCGATGGTTTCAGACAATATCATGCCCTTCTTCAGTCATGGCATCCACTGATGAAAGTCTGTGATTGTTGATTTCTTTAGTGACATCACCTCTTGTCAAGATTTTATTTTATGTCCAAAGACGAGGCCCAACATAATATATATATATTTTTTTTTGGGTCATTATAGGCCAGAAAATGGTGAGTTTCATTCGTCCTTTTTCGACTTTTTTTTTTTTGCTTATTGGTCTTTTTTAGTTTTTTTTTTAGATCTCAACGGCTTTTTTTTTTGCAACATTACCTTCTTTTGACTACATTTATACCATTTGAATAATTCAAGAATCCGCAAAGTCCAGTCTCAATTCCACCTTCTTTTAAAAACACTAACTTGACAAGACATTATTGTCTCTTCAAGAGGTGATGTCACTAAAGAAATCAACAATCACAGAATTTCATCAGTGGACGCCATGACTGAAGAAGGACATGATATTGTCTGAAACCGTCAGTATCAAAGAAGTTTGAAAATCTATGAGGTGAGTCGATTAAAATATGTTCTCCACTCACTATTATTGTTTAGTAAACTTATAAAAATATTGTTACTTACTTATTTTAGGAATTCTCACTATGAGGTATATTCTACCTTAATTAAAAAATATTGTGTTTATTGAACTATTAATAACTTTATATTTATTTGATGTTTAAATAGATAAATTAATCTTTATTTTAATTGAGCAGAAATGGTAATTAAATCTTTTATATGATCAGTTAGAATATATCTAATATGATTAGGCACTGACCAATAGGAGTAGAGCATTTGTTCATGTGACTTAGTTAATATCTATATATTCATATATGGCGAATTATCCATTACAGTACATCAATGAAGCTTGACCTAGATGGATGCGAAGGTCACAAATAACTGAAATACCCAGGATTGGGTTGATTAATTAAACAATAACTAGGGCTCGAAAGTTGAGAAAAAATCCTTTTTTATTTTATGTCCAAAGACGAGGCCCAACATAATATATATATATTTTTTTTTTGCAACTTTACCTTCTTTTGACTACATTTATACCATTTGAATAATTCAAGAATCCGCAGAGTCCAGTCTCAATTCCAACTTCTTTTAAAAACACTAACTAGTTTCACTTTCAAAAGAATTTTCACATTACAAACACTTTTGTTCCGCAAGAAACTACTGAACACTCACAAAATATTGCATTATTTTTAACCACCAGCCTACAGACCACATGAACTATTGTATTTCAACTTCAATTTTCTAACAAGTTACCACTTTGTGAAAATTACCTCGAGCAGAGGGCGAAGGCAGTCCCACACCATAGCCAAGTGGTTAAGGCAAGATGCCTTGGTGCAGAGTATGGGACTTGCACTGGTTCAAGTCCCTATGGGGGAAGAAATTTTCTCGTGAAATTTCGGCCAGTATGGGACTGGTGCCCACCCAGCATTGTGAGGCATTTGGGTAGCTACAATAAGTAGCGACTCCAATAAGTAGTGAGAAGACCAGCTATAACAGCTGGGGACCCGAAATGCTGACCACATGTCACCCCAACACTGGCTTATGATTGTCTACATCTGTGATTAATACATGTGGACGTGAGGCTGGTAGGCCAAGGGCCTTCTAGGCCTGTCATGCTTGGAGCAGAGGGTGAAGGCAGCATGGTTGTCTTTATCCACTCATTAGCAACTGCAATGCTTTTTACATCCTTTTTCCTGTTTTTTAGGATATTTTTAGATCTTTTTTAAATGTGTTTTATAGGTCCTGAACTACCAAGCCCTACTATACTGCATCCACTGATTCTCTGGCCTTGACGTTTTTACGATAGTGTTGCCAATATGGATATTCAGTGGGAGTGGCTGCTTTATGTATGCGGTTAGCAGACATACAGCTGGCAACATTTCAGCAATTTCAAACCTTACTAGTGTGCTATAGCTGCATCAAGAGCAGTGATTGGTTGTGGCAGACATCTACTCTCACTACAACCATATCCTTATTGGCAGTAGAGGGCGAATTCTCCTTTTACCCCTCATATAACCTAAACTTCAGAGCCGGAGATATGGCGGCTCGGGTATAATAACTAATATTCATAATAAACTGAATAATGAAAATATTTTTATTGGTAAAGAAGATAATATTTAGTGCGATGAAGTGAAATATTCTGCAAGAAAACATAGTTAAGTTGGAAGAATAAAAAATGCCAAAGAATTAATAAACATAGAATATTAAATAAAACATAAATTTTATTCTCTACAAGTAAAATATCTTCAAAATACTTCATGTTCTCCTTGAAGTTAAACCAAGAACTAGATAACCAACCCGAATGATCCTATAAATTATATCATCTCATCCTTCAATTAATATAATTCCTATTAACTTGAAGAAAATTTATGTTGAGTTGTTTTTGACTCACCTCATACTTCTTAACTCCCTCGCAGACTCGGGTTTCGTCACTGCATTTGTCACGTTCACAACTGATGTCCAACTGACCTCCATGCCATCTGCAGGAGAGGAGGCTGTTGGATGTCAGTTGTGAACGTGATACAGCATTGAGAATGTCACAAATGCAATGACGAAACACGAGTCTGCAAGGGAGTTAAGAAGTATGAGGTGAGTCAAAAACAACTCAACATAAATTAAAATAAACCTCATAGTGTTATTTCCTACCTACATAACTTAACTTGAAGAAAAACCTATTGACAAAGTTGAGGCAAATTTGTGAAAAACTTCTAGAATATCAAGAAGCAGCAGATCACTGGTGGGTATTCCAAACCTCTGCAATGATGTGCCATAATTATTTTGTCTTACTACATAATATTTAACCACTTGTACTGAAGTTCAAATTCACATAGAGCTAGAATGCTAGGCCCTTTAATTGAAAATGTTTTCAAGATTTTCTTGATGATCATCAGATTACTGAGAAATTTTAGTGAAATAGCATATTTTGATTATTATAAATTTTTCATGTTAATGCACATCCTCACATAAGCAATTTAGTAATTTTTTTTTTTTTGGGAAGTTGATTGGAAAACATTTCATCATGATCCTCCCAACAGCCCAGATATTTCATGTGTTTGTAACATTTTTAACAACTTGAAATTTATTCACAGGTTTCAATTGCAGGAAATTAGGTGAAGTTGCAAACCGTTAACAACCTAAAAACATTTCATATATTATAAAATTATAAAGATTATTTTAAGATATTGTATTCATTTAAACTGCAGTTATCAGGTGTCTATTGTATTCAATATTAACAAAATTGTTAAATTAAAGTTATCATGTAAAAATTTAAAGTCCAGTCTTATTTTTCAAACAAACATTTCATGATATTAATGCAGGAATCAAACAATTTTTTCTACATAAATATTACATTTTATTACGATCATAATTGAATGCATTATGCATCAACCGGCTATGCACCATTATGTAAGTTTCAAGAAAAAATGTTTAAAGTTTAAGTCAATCTTCACTGTTTATTGTAGCTAACAATACTGGATATTGCAAGATATTTTCCTTGTTTGACTGTTATGCATCAACAATCTAAGAGCAGGAACATTTGGCACTTAGCTGCATGATGCAAAATTTAGATTAGCATTTATGAAGATCTGTTTTCATAACCGTTTGTTGCAAAACAAAGAATCTCTAGTAGGACTGATGACATTTACATTTTTCTTTAATAATGGAGCTATATTTAAAGATTTGGCACTAAAAGTGTGCGTACACTTGCTTCATGAGCCAGTGCAACAGATGTTATCAAAATCTTAATTTCTTTTAAAAAATGGCACTTGGCCAGTTGATGCATACATAGTCCAATAATGACATATAGAAGTCATAGATCCTTGGGACTGTAAGCAACGTGTAAGATATACCTTGAAATGGGTTGCTAGTCCATTTTCAAGTTTGCTTTATTGTTCGGGGTTTCCTCCCTAGGCCGATTGCCTTCACCTACCTCCAGAGCTCAATCTGCCCTGTTTTATTTCAGAGTTGTCTCTCCTAGATGGGTTGTCTAACAGGACTAATGAACCCCTTCCACCCATTATGGATTATTCTTCGCTTCTTCTCTCCTCTTATAAGTTAGCAGCTTATACTTCCTGGCTCTATCCGCCCCAATCAGCCTAATAATCCACAATTATTGATAATTGCAAACTAGATAATGAACTACTGTCCAAATGGGAAACGGTCACTTGGTTGACCTATGAAAAGATGGCATGAAAACCGCTTTCTCAGACCGTAACAGTTCTTCTAGGACTAATGCCTGGCAGGATGATGATGATGATGATGCAAACTAGATATATTCCAACTTAAATTCTAGGATTAAATAGAAATATTGATAAAATTACCTTCCATCCTTACTTTTCCATTAAAGATACTTTTGGATTTATGATCCTAATGTCTGTATCATTGGGTACTAGGCCACGACAGGCGATAATCCATGGCTGCACATTCAATACATCTTAGAGGAGTGATTTGGGATATAAATATGATGAAAATACTACAAATAAAGAATAATAAGAAGAAATAGAAATTGTGATAATGTAAAGAATCATCATTATCATCTTAAGTAGGAAGCCTAATGGCCTGTTAAGATTTCAAGGCTGAATTTTCAATTCATCTCTTCTTCGAATGGCCCAAAGATGTGAGCAGTAGTGAGTGGTAATGTAAAGAATTTGTTAGTAAACTGTCCATTTACTACATATTTCAGTGTAAGTGGTATTTTTATTTAATGATACTCTTAACCTTCTGCATGCCACTGGTAAAATCTGTTGTGTCAGAGATTTAAATTGCATCTGCCGATATGATCGGCTTTGCAAGTAGTTTAAGTATTATTGTCTGGCAGGTAGCCTAATGGACAGGAGCATCAGGGCCAATCTAATCAGCTCATGGCACCTAAAGGGTTAAACAGCTAAGGCCATTACTGTCACAATTCAAACCTGGGCATTAAAGGGCTTGTAAACCTTTTTCAGAGACTTCTTATTTCAGACTTGATGTTCTTTCACATGTTGTAATTCTACAAGGGACCCAGAGCTTTACTTTCCTTCCAGGGAAGTCATACTTAGGATTTTTATGCCCTGAAAAGACCTATTGACCCAAATGGGTTTGAACCTGCAAATTTCAGGACTAAAGGTAAATGCGATAACCACTAGTTCATTGGGACTTACAGTTAAGTTTAGTGAAGGAATGATAAACATTGAAGCCAAAAAAGTAAAAATGTTAAATTTGGTGTAATCTTCTTAAATTTAAGACTAAACAAGATTTTCTTGTACCGGTACTTACTACTCAACCAAAATAATCCTGGTTTATTTGAAAGTAGAATAGGAAGTAACATTATGAGGTTTTATTTATTAAATAATCCAGGTTATCAATTGTGATTAAGTTAGAGACCTTGGGTTCAAATCCCAGTAAAATTTGTTGTTCAGTGTAGGTGATAAATTAAAATTTAAAAAATCACAATATAAGTTTTATTAGCTATAATAGTACTGTTTAAATCCTAGAAAAGTCTTCAAACAGAAGCAGTCAGATGGCATAGAATGAAGTTTCATGGCCTCACACATACGGGATTGTATAAGACAGAGAATATTTTCAGTTTAAAGTGTGATACTCAAGTAGCATAGTGGTCTAATGCACTATTGTTACGGGAGCGCGTCTGTTAAGCCCCTGCGTAAAGATAGCGTTAAGTTCACTATGGTTTAAGTGGTCTTTGGCCCGAGCGGTTGGCCTTGGTTTTGGAGGAAAAGTTCTACAATTAAACATGTTAAATCACAGTAAACGAAAAATAACATCATTTATTAAAATAAATACCAAACATAAAGAAAATCAAATCAAACAACTAAAACACTGTTATTAAAGTCAGCTGAAATCGCCACATTGTCAGACGTAAACATATTCAAAATATTGAAATGCTAAAATTTAGAGAGAGAGAACACAATTATTTTAATATATTCAAAAGAATCAACTTTGGTCATTATTCTAAGTTCTTTGGACCATTGGGTCCTTTAATTAAATTTATGAATGTAAAATGACCATTTATGAATGTAAAGAATGATGTCTTACCCATGTAGAGCTGCCTTGTCCCAGGGGGAACCGAACCCTTCGGTCCCCCCACACCGTTCTCCTCTTTGGTAAAAATTCGCGAGTTTTTATATGATAAACTTTAAGTTTCTAATTGGAGAAATTTGTGTGTGGAAAGATCATGAACTAGTTTAACGTCTTCATCTATGTCACAATGGAAAGCTTGTGCTACTTTCACTTTATCTAATGTGGACATCTTTCTTGACCAAATAATTCTGGAATCTTTTGACATGGTTTTGAACCAGGATATAAAACCTTATAGATTTTTACTAGCTTTTTTATATTTAAAAGGTCCTTTGAGAAAAGACTAAATTGTATTTCAATGCGGATATTTATTTCCTAATTTCTGATATGATGAACAAATATATATGTATATCCTTTATCGGTTTTTTTATAGCATTTATTATTATTATGGCGGTTAGGCCCTAGTGTAGGCGTAACAACTATTAACTGTAAAAGTAGAGACCTTGTGTTGAAATCCCAGTATGGGCAAAAATTGTTCTCTTCAAAAATTATTATGGAGAGTTCATTAAAGTGTTGCTTTGATGGCCATAAACATTTTTTTCACATTGTCTCAACATCATTTCTAGTGTTTCCAGTTATCAGGGTTCAGTATTTTTTTGACATGTTTTTATTTAATTACTATTATTGTGGACCAGTTAGCTCAACAGTAAGGCACCTTATTAAGAAATAGATGCACCCTACTGAATTCTGGGTAGTGGAAGGGTGCAGACTTTACTTCCCTCATTTGTGTCTGGACTGAATCTGGAGCCCACTCAACCTTCTCAATATTGAGTACCAGGAACTTTCCTAGGACAACATCGGTCGGAGCGTAGGGCTAGTCGCCCTATCTACTTGCGACCTTGCTGAGATTACATGGGGTTTCGTGCTTGATAATAACAATAGCTATTTAGTACCATAGAGAACTTTAGTACCATTCAAGTTCTTAGCTCTATGATTTTGAAGAAGTTCCATTGGTAGCATTCACTATTCAGGTACAGAAACATTATTCATCATAATATTTTTTTGGAATTTTATCTTTGACTTGTTCTTACTTCCATATTATAATCTATTTCTTCTTGTGGAAATAATGAAGTTCTAATAGGACTACAATGCTAATTTGAAGTCTGATTAAAGCTTTTTATATTAATTTATTAAGCTTTATTTTTTTAATGACAATAGCTCCTTTTATTATTGCGTTGGCAACATTGCTCCAGGTGAAATATATATGTTCTGTGTCTGGGCGCTGCAGTTGAGTTATGAGAGAAGTGCATAAATTTAGATAAATATGATGGAATTTCTGATAAAATAGATCTGAGAACAAAAACTATCACTAAATAATATATGTGTTATCAAACTTTATAGCTTCCAGCATTTATTAGTTCGTAAATAATTTCCTGCTTTAACATGATGTCAACACAACTTAAATCTTTGTATATAATGGGAAGTGTCATATTCGTTTTAACCGGCGTTGGTTCGCAGACTACAGGACGAGGTAAATAATGTGAATATTTCAAATTTGTAAATTTTATTGATTCATTCTCTGATTCGTTCATACATGCGGAAGGTGGCATTGATCAGTATAATAAACAATTCCTCTGTCAGTTTCTTTTTATTTCTTTCTCTTTTACTTTATTCACTATTTTTCCATTCCTGTGAGGTTTCATATTATCCGCCACTCGTTACTTATGCCACAATTGGGGATTCTATGCCACAAAATATTTGAGAAAGTGCTTAAAATCAAATTAGAATTAGAGCTGAAAGTAACCTAAAATTACCATATTTATAATGTAAAATATGTATTAGTTATTGATCAAACAGTGAGCAGTGAGAACTGGATCCTGAGACAAAGAAATTAAGAATATTCAATCGACAGAAATGAAATATTTACGAACTGTTAAGGGATGTACAAGATGAGATCATATAAGGAACAAATCTATAATTACAAGAAGCGATTGACTGAACACCTGCAATAAATGGATAACAACAGATCTCCAAAGCAGGCTTGAATGTACAAACCACGAGGGAGAAGAGATCCTGGTAGACCAAGAAAGTGAACAGGTCATGGAGCCTATACTGTGAAGATGATGATGATCAAACAGTGTAGCCACAAAAAACATGCTAACAAACAAGTGAGTGCTAAACTAATCTGGTGTATTTACTTACCCATTTTCTCACCCTAACTTGCCCACTAATGTAGATGGACTTGTGGAATAGAATCCCCTTACATGTGACTAAACATGTTGTCAATTGGATCTAGCGGAAACATGTGTTTTAAGTTTAAGGCTAAACTATAGTGAAACCTAAATATGAACAAGGTAGACATTGTGCAAATACAAAAGAATAGACCATGTACACTGAAAACGGATAGAGTCCATAGGTATGGCCTAGTTCTTCAAAGTTAACTGTGTTACTGAGAATAATTCAGTGACTAAATCTTCATATTGACCTTTTTTTTTAGTTTATAAGCTAATTTACATATTAATGTAGCTAAAACTTCAGAATACAGTGGTCTAATATGTATGTTATTTTTTCTCTAAAATATCACTTCTTTTTTGTAAACTTGACTCTTTATGAAGAAACGAGAATCATTGAAGAAGTTATGTTAAGTTAGGGAAGACTTAGTAAGAAGCATAAGTAATTGATGACAATGTTCAGATTTTGATCCATTATTTTAAGTAAAATGCAGTGGCGTGTATTCTACCCCAGCACTGCTGGGGTAATTAGTATAAGGGGAACTTAGGATAATTGACCCAAGGTCTCTTTCTCATAGTAGGGGTATTTTGGGTGCATGGTGTTTCTACCACTGTAAGCCCTTGGTATCCTCTCTCATCTCCTTTGAAAGAAATTACATTGTTTACTGAGATTAGTGAAGGAAGGGAAAAATTGTGTTTTGTACTGTCATAAGTAAATTTTGAGTAGTGATTGAATTTTCATCAGTCTACATTTGTTTACTTTGAGATAAGAAACTTAGTATTATTTAATAAATTAATGAGTCATTTTAACATCTTACCTCATATTTCATGTTTTATCAAACACGGTAACTATAGTTTTCAAATGATCTTGTCATTCATTTTCAACCGCCATTATGAATGACAAGATCATTTGAAAACTATAGTTACCGTGTTTCATAAAACATGAAATATGAGGTAAGATGTTAAAATGACTCATTAATTTATTAATTAAGAACCTCATAATGTGTTTCCCTATTTTAACTTTGAATTAGTATTATTTCTTGTTTTTAGTAATGTATCTGACCTTATATTCACAAAATGCCACCTAGCTGTTTTATAGTAGATACAGTGAAATATTGGATTATGTGTATGAACTCAGTGCAGAGATACTTGACCCACGTTTGACAGGGATACTTAACCCATATTTGATATGTGTAAATAAAAACTACATTATAAGTTTTAGATTCCACCACATCTCCACAAAAGTAAAGTGAATGCCAAACCCAGGGGGTCCATCTCCAAAAAAATTATGAAAGAGCCAGTCAAGAAAGTTTCAGTTACTGGTACCCTAAATACAATTGCAACAAAAAACAAAATGGCATTAATGAGAATACTTTATGGATATATGTTATCACCTCACTATGATGGTTATCCAGTGGTTCACTTTGTTTACCTGCAGCTGTTATATATAATAAAATACAAAGAAGCCGACTACCGCCACGATAATAATTCCGCATGTTAATCATTGTCACGCGGCACCCACTTTTATATAAATGGACAACCATCATAGTGAGGTAATAATAAAAAGATTTGGCGGCCAAATATAAGAAGGGAAAAGAAAAGTTGAAGAAAAATTTAATAAAAAAATTATTTTCATAAAGGGAAGGGGAAAAGAAAAGGAAAATGGCTATTTGGTAGGTCTTCTGAAACAAAGTTCTAAATCTGATCTGAAATCTGTTCAGAGTGATTTAGAATTAGAAACGAACGATGAGACACAAGTCATAAAGCAATAGTTCCAAGTCTAAATGAAATGATCAGGTGATTGTGAAACGTTGTCAGGTGTGTGGGCCAAGTTAGCGAAGTTTGTTCTGAAATATTTACAGAAATATACGGGTTCAAGATTCAAGTGACCAGATTGTGACAATGTTCCTGAGGTTAATCCAAAGCAAATTTTTAATTGGAGTGTCTTGAATTTATAACAAAAAAATGATAGAATTTTAAACTTTAGTTTGAATTTCTCATTAAGTAGGCTTAATAGTTATATTTTTGTTAATGTTACATAAGCTGACATGTTATATAATAAATGCAATTTCACTTAAAAATGTCATTTTAATGTCATCTCTGTTTTAGCATTATTTGAAAATAATTAGACATGTTATATTAAATTAATGTTGGGAAGTAAACATTATGAGGTATAATCATTAAAATTCATCGGAGAACATTTTGTTTAAACAACTCACCTCGTAGGATTCATGCTTCCATAATATCGCGATTTCAAACACAGTCGAAGAATTTCGTCAGTCGGAGTTATGGCTAAAGATGAACACGACTGTGTTTGAAATCGCGATATTATGGAAGCATGAATCCTATGAGGTGAGTTGTTTAAACAAAATGTTCTCCGAATGAATTTTAATAATTAGACATGGGTCAAGTATCCCAAATAGATGGTCAAGTACCCCTAACTTGAGGGATACAAAAGGAAAAATTAAAATTTTGCACATTTAGAATGTGAAATTTCTTTATATTGAAATTGGATGCAATGAGGATATGATTATAGTACGCAATGATGCTATTCAGTATTTTTTTCACTCCATGAAAATATTCCTAAAAATAAAAGAGCGTTTCTTGGGTCAAGTATCCTAAGTTATATTTTTTACAAAATACAAACAATATAAAATAAAATTAAGTGGTAAGTTATACTGATAATTGTGATTTGCTAATTAATCAATAAATCATAACATTAACATTCACAATATTTAATTCGTGACGTATGCCAGATACAGCTAGCTGGTAATCAACAAGAAATCTATGCAAAGTTAAAATTGGGAAACACATTATGAGGTTCTTAATTAATAAATTAATGAGTCATTTTAACATCTTAGAATTTATTTAATTTAGAACAAATTTAAATCTATGAATTTCGACATTCCGGATGAACGTGACCTCATCTTGAAGTTCATCAAATCAATACCAGATGGCAACGATATCTCGAAGTTCTTCAAATCAACACCAGATGGCAACGTTATAGAGGGAGATTCCAACGAATATCCGGTAGTCATAATGGCGGTTGAAAATGAATGACAAGATCATTTGAAAACTATAGTTACCGTGTTTGATAAAACATGAAATATGAGGTAAGATGTTAAAATGACTCATTAATTTATTAAGAAATCTATGATTTAGACACAAGCTACTGCAGTTTATCGCTGGCCTTAGTGGGCCGATATCAAAATACATTATATGCACGTGCATGAACTCATCTGTATCGTAGTAGCTGGTGTTAGTAGGGATAACCCAGAGAAAACAAACTATGTGTTCCCCTATGTAGATAATGAGAATGCAAGAGGCTCTGTCAAGCTGAATGCAATAGATGTCTGAGAAGTGGCGGGAAATTTGAATGTTAATGAGTGAAGAAAAATCTCTATCTCTCCACTTCTATAGAATTTTGCCATTTAAATTTTATATTTTATTTCAGGATTTGGGGAAGATTTTAATTGGGTCAATTTGGATCAAGGTCTTGCAGTAGCCAAGCAAAGCCAGAAACCTGTGATGTTGGTTATTCATAAATCATGGTGTGGAGCTTGCCGAGGTAAATATTTTGAATTTTAGTTTGTGTGAGCAAGACTGGAATTAATTTTGTTTCGAAGATCCATTTGCTGTAAACCCAGTAGTTTCAATTTTCTTTTTATTGAGAAACTTGGTAAACATATATGGTCTTACTAATAAAAATCACTTATACAGGCTTTCATCAGTTGTTTAATTATACAATATATAAGCCTAATGTAGATCACGTATAATTTCCTTACTAATAAACGTTGTACTGGAGCCATATAACAAAACAACCGTTATACACAATATGTCACATATTCGTCATCATAATGACGTCAGAACAATATTACGCGCAGTTTGTAACAGAAATAAAACAGCATCAACAAGTGATTAATTGTGTAAGAAATGAATATGGATAAGAATTAATAGAGATTCCGTAATTGGGGAGGTATGAAAAAAATAAGTGTGTTTTAATTTATATACATTTCCCTTTACGCTATGTCAAATATATCGTAGAATTGGTTTCACAGATAATGTGCTGCCATCTAACGTCAAGAATTTCGATAAATTCTTGGAAACTAATAAAAGCTTTTCCCATTACTTAAGAATTATATGCAGTGTTTTAAGATGCGTTAGAAAACGTTCAAAATAGTAGGAAATGTTAACGACAACAAAATAACGTTTTAAGCGAAAAAAAAAATCAGTATAGTTTGATCGGGAATCGAACCTATGACCTCACGCATCGTAGTCAGAAGCCCTAACCACAAGACTACCAAGTTAACATGTAGCTTGTTGCAATAATAGTACCTCTATACTTAAATACATTTTTATATCGGTGTGTGTGTTATGTATTAAAGAAGCAAGAAAGTTTTCTTAAAATAATATTATGAAGCATTTAAACTACATTCAGGTTAAATCTTGTCTACAGCAATTATTGTAGAACATATTCTTTTGTGAATCAATGTTCAATTTTAAAATATTGTTAGGCCTAATCGAGAATGAGTGTAACGAATGGCATTTTATGATATCTTTATTTTCCTACCCAGAGTTTTATTAATATTATTTATGCCCTGTGCATCCATCAAACAGTCATTAAAGTGTTGCATTTTGGGTTAAATTTAAGGAAACTTTCATCAATATCATAAGAAAACAATTAGTTGATCTTGAAGTCCGACATTTTGTCTAGTTATACAATCCTTAAACAAGGCTGGAGGCATGTATAACGATTCCCAAGCAAAGTTGTACACCTCTTCTACACTGAACAGCTAATACAGTAAAATTTATCGGAGAATATATTGTTTAAACAACTCACCTCATAGGATTCATGCTTCCATGATATCGCGATTTCAAACATAATCATGTTCATCGTCAGCCATAACTCCGACTGATGAAATTCTTCGGCCGTCAACTATTCTATTGTCGCCATCTTTAGTGCTGCCATCTATGGTTGAATTTATGAACTTCGAAATCAATGTAATTTCGTTAGGGATATCAAAATTCATTGATCTATTTTTGTTTTTCTGAATGTATATTTTTTCCCAAACTGTCAATTCCAAAGGTTTCTCTACTTGTTTTAAAAGTTTAGCTTCTCTTCCAATTTTATGATGTTCTAATAAACTATGTGCAGCAATTGCAGATTTTTCAATTTCACAATTTTTAATATTTCTGAAATGTTCTTTTGTCCGAATTTCCAAATTCCTTTTTGTTTTTCCTATATAAACTTTATTGCAATCTTCACAATTTATTTGATAAATTCCAGATTTCTTACTGTCTGGAACATTGACTTTTTTATTGGTACTTAGAAGATTACCCAGACTAAATTTATTTATTGGTGCCAAAGAAATGTTGTATTTGTCAAAAATTTTTTGAAATTTCCTATGCATTTCAGGATGGTAAGTAATTTTCTTGTATTTTTTCTTTTCTTTGCAATTTTGTAGAGTAGTATATTCATTAAGTCTTTTATTGTGTTTGAATTTCTTCAACTTATTTATAATTAATTATTTATAGCTAATACAGTGTTTATTAGTAAGAATTTTCAACTGAGATGTGTATAAACCTTGTATAAAAGTTATATATGGATTATTAGTAAGAGGGTAAGTCTTACAATGGATTCCAGCCCCTTGTGGAATACAAGGGAATGAAAGAGCTGATATACTTGCAAAAAAAAAAGGGAAAGCAAGTAACAAATACATTTTCTTATGAATCAATTAAAAGAATTATAAAGAAAAGAATTAAAGATAGTTACAATTTGAATTTAATTGAAAAAGTCGCAAACAGAAATATAAAAATACTGTTACAAGTGTGGAGTTGCCAGTCTCCCATTAGCGCTTCCCCAGGTGGCAGATAGGGGAATGTTTACCAGATATGGTGGATACTGGGGAAATAAAATATCCAGGGCAGACCAAAACTAGCGCTGCTGCCTTGCAGTAAGATACTGGACTGTCAAAGGCAGAAGGAAGAAAACCTTAAATAAAATTACCTGTCTCCCAGGTTGGGGGTTGATGCAACGGGGCAGCTCCTCGTTCATCATAAAAAGAAAAAAATGCTAAAAAACCAAACATCATGCCTCGGATAAACACCCTAGGACGATATGGATGGACAGAGAGGAATGGCATTTGGTTTCCGGAAGACGCCAGCAGGTATCATGATGCTGGATGATGATGATGAGAAAATCCATCTATAATTCCAGAACTAGCACGAAAATCTGCAGTTGCTATATTGAGGCTTACTACAGGACATAACTGCTTAGGAAAACATCTTAATAGAATTGGTGTATTAATATCTCCTGAGAAATCTCAATATAGCAGGTAAAAATGTTTCTCTGCAGTGGATACCATCCCATTGTGGCATTACAGGGAACAAAATGGCAGATTTGCTGGCCTAGAAAGGAATCCACATCCTTCGACATCACCAAACATTATATCTTACTCTAGAGCAGCTATGAACATCCGCTTCAGAGTGAGAGAAGCCTTCAGAACCTCCCTAGAGCTCCAAATGACTGACAAACCTTGGAAAGCATCCATCCAAACTACACTGCCAGATTGGCCCAGAAGAGTAGCCGTTGCATCATTCTGTATTGCAACAGGACACGACTGCCTAGGTAAACACCTTCATCGCCTCGATCTTCTACCAACTCAACAATGTATCCTCTGCAACACTATGGAAGATATGGATGCTGATCATGTATGAACTTGCCCAACCCTAACAACCAACAATTTCGTGGACAGATACTGGGAAGCCAGGGAAAAGATGATGAACATTTATAGTCTTTCTTGTTATTGTTTGTTGTTGTTATTGTTTGTTTTCCTCAGTCATTATTGGCTAATGAAAAATTTCAAAAGCCACTGCATTTAAATAAATAAATAAATTAAGTTATGTAGATAGGAAATAACACTATGAGTTTTTTTTAATATTGTTTATTTTTTATTATTTCACTCACCTCATACTTCATAATTCATAGCAGACCCTGGGTTTCTTCACATATTTTGTGACATTGTCAATGCTGCGTCACGTTCACAACTGACGTCCAACGGCCTATCCTGCAGACTGACCTCCGCACCATGTGGTGGCCGACCGAAGAATTTCCAAATCAGTCCTCTTTCTTTATAACCGGGTATTTCAAAATTCATAGTTGTATTTTCATTCTTGCATATGTAAATTTTTTCCCAAATTGTGAGTTCCTTCGGTTTTTCCAATTGTTTAAGTAATTTTGTTTTGGTTTCTATTCTATGTTTTTCTGACCAGGCATGTGCAGCTATTGCAGATTTTTCGGTTTCTCCATTTTTAACATTTCTGAGGTGTTACAGCTTAGGTAATTTAATAAAAACCAACAAAAATGAAAAGATTGAAGACTGCAAAAAATCGGGAATTTATCAAATTAATTGTAAAGATTGTGAAAAGATATACATAGGAAAAACAAAAAGGAATCTAAATACAAGATTAAAAGAACACCTCAGAAATGTTAAAAATGGAGAAACCGAAAAATCTGCAATAGCTGCACAT
Organism: Diploptera punctata; assembly: GCA_030220185.1. Lineage (NCBI taxonomy): Eukaryota > Metazoa > Arthropoda > Insecta > Blattodea > Blaberidae > Diploptera > Diploptera punctata. The sequence continues at coordinate 5,345,031 of JASPKZ010009381.1, forward strand.
GCCTGGTCAGAAAAACATAGAATAGAAACCAAAACAAAATTACTTAAACAATTGGAAAAACCGAAGGAACTCACAATTTGGGAAAAAATTTACATATGCAAGAATGAAAATACAACTATGAATTTTGAAATACCCGGTTATAAAGAAAGAGGACTGATTTGGAAATTCTTCGGTCGGCCACCACATGGCGCGGAGGTCAGTCTGCAGGATAGAAGGCCGTTGGACGTCAGTTGTGAACGTGACGCAGCATTGACAATGTCACAAAATATGTGAAGAAACCCAGGGTCTGCTATGAATTATGAAGTATGAGGTGAGTGAAATAATAAAAAATAAACAATAAAAATAAATAAATATCTCCTGAGTGTATATTGTGTTCTCATGAACAGAGAATATTTAATAAATTGTGTAGTTCTTCAAAATTATCAAGATGTGACATCCAAGTATTGGGAAACAAGAAGGAGAATAACTTTGTTGTTAACTCTAGAGCATTAACTACATACATACATACATATTCATTGGGAATATTTCAATTAGACAAGATTTCATTGTTTTTTTTTCAGTAATTCCATAAATGGAGATCTTGCAGTCAAATTTAAGCACAGATACAAATTTTTCTCTTAATTCTTCACTGTTTTTATTCAGATAAAATATTTGGCTGTTCTGTGTCCGGAATCAATCTGTGAATGTTTCAATAGAAAATAAGTATATTTGAAGAAGAAAAATATATGCCTAGACTGGGGTTTGAACCCAGGACCTTTGACTTTCTATGTCAATGCTCTTCCATCTGAGCCACCTAGGCCTCCAATCTAAATGCTTATTTTTCTCTTACACATAGATAATTCCCTAATCCCAAATGAATAAGTAATTGCTAGAGCCATGCTAGCCAGCATGATAATACACATTTCTGCTATCAGATTCAGGTGTTTCATATAATTATTCACTCATTACTAAGGATCGTATGCAAATACATTAGTCTCTACTCAAATTACTTCCAATCACTGGTGAGCTGACTCACCGTGAGCAGTTGCTGAGATTGAATTAACGGCCGACTTACCGGTCATGCATGAAAGTTGACGTTTTCATAATATTGGCAACGAATTACCCAGAATTCTCAGCGATAAAACCACTTCCGTTATTTTCGTCTGCTATAGAGGAACGCATTTACGCTTGCGTCCCACAAATAATACCGTATACAACGACGTCTGTGTCGCGCAATATTATGCCGATTCTCCAGTTCTTCCAGTTGAATTGTTTGGTAGACTCTATCAAATTCCTCTTCTCCGCGTTTACCGAAAACATGATCAAAGTCTTCAAGGTCTGACATCTTGGATAAAGCGGCAAGGTTTCAAACTACATCGGTTACCATCGGTTCCCTTCAGGGTTCTCATGATTCGTTTCTCTCTTAAGTTACCTCGTGAGGTAGCTTACAAATTTCAACAATTATTATTGCATGAACAGATTTCTGAGTAAGCAAAATCGTATTAGGATACAACTTTCTCAGCAGAGAACGCCTTTTATGGTCTAATGCGTTCATAGATTCGACCCTAAAGCACAGATACAACATTTTCTCTTAATTCTTCACTGTTTTTATAATTTTGTTTTTATTCAGATAAAATATTTGGCTGTTCTGTGTCCGGAATCCATCTGTGAATGTTTCAATTGAGAATAAGTAGCTGCTAGAGCCACGCTAGCCAGCATGATAATAAACATTTCTGCTATCAGATTCAGGTGTTTTATATAATTATTCACTCATTACTAAGTCTTTGTACCACATAATATTCTGTGCTCATTTTTTTTTCATTAGGTAAGAAAATAGGAAAGTTAATGTACACCAGAGTAGTTAATAGTTTATTGGATAATCTGGTGCATGTGAACTCATCAACATTCAATTCCCCCTCAATTTCATCCCATCAGTAACAATGGCCAGCCCCTGTCTTACATTGTGTAAAGTTGTGCACTTTAAGTTAAGTGCGATAGTAAAGTGCTGAGACTTTTAGGGTCGAATGTTTTAACGCATTAGACAGTAAAAGGCGTTCTCTGCTGAGAAAGTTTTATCCTAATACATTTTGCTTACTCAGAAATCTATTCATGCGATAATAATTGTAAGCTACCTGACGAGGTACCTTAAGATCATAGCTCAAGATAGAAACTTATCGTGAAAATCCCGAAGGGAACCGATGGTAACCGATGTAGTTTGAAACCTTTACAGCTTTATCCAAGATGTCGGACCTTGAAGACTTCGATCATGTTTTTGGTATACGCGGAGAAGAGGAATTTGATAGAGTCTACCAAAGAATTCAACTGGAAGAACAGGAGAATCGGCGTAATATTGCGCGATGCAGACGTCGTTGTATACGGTATTATTTGCAGGACACAAGCATAAATGCATTCCTCTATAGCAGACGAAAATAACGCAGTTTTCATCTCCACTTGGAACCAAAATGAATTTGGTCATGATAGGAACTGAATTGGTATCTGGGTTAACTTCATGGAGATCATCCTCTATGAAGGTAACTTAATTTGAATGTGGGTTTGCTGTATTTTTCTTCATCCATAATGAAGCCAATAGACTAGTAAAAACAATTAAGTATTTATCATAACCTTAAGTAATATCAAGAGTGATTTCCAAGTCATCGATAAATTCATGAGTCATGAAGTGGCTCGTGAATTTATCTAGATGATTTGAAAAAGAAGAGCGACATTTGTTAGGACTATTTAAAGAATGAAATTAAGCTATTTGCTCAAAAATCATTATATAGATATAGCTATTTTAAAATATTTATATATTTAATGTAAATGGCAATGTTTGAAAATAAATTAGAAATGTGTGATTATGTTTTTGTTTATCCACTGCAACTTGATTATATTATTTATCGTCAAATAGGATTGCAATATTATAAGAATGCACCCTAGTGGAGAAATAGTGAAACACGTCAAACTGTATTAAAATGCAAGCCAATGTATTGGCGGTGCGTTCTTTGCCGCGCAGGTCTAGGGACGATACCCTCTGTAGACATTGTTGCAGAGAGCACGAAACCCTTCCACACGTCCTTGGAGCCTGTGTGTTTGGAGAGTCACTGAGAAATATTCGGCACCACACTATTCGAAATATGATGGCAGAAGCCTTGCGAGATTTTGGATACACAGTTTATGAGGAAGTTCATGGTGTGGCCACTAATGGGAGTAACAGACGAATAGATATTATTGCATTTAGACCATCTTCTAAAACAGGTATGATATTAGATCCCACAATTCGTTTTGAGACTCATAGTGGCCAACCTGAGGAAGTTGATTCTGAAAAGAAAGCCATATATGAGCCAACAATCGATTATTACAAAGATAAATACTAACTAGATAGTATAACTGTCACAGGATTGATGATCGGGGTAAGAGGTACTATACCAGGATTCTTAGCCAAATTTTGGAATTCCTTAGATTTGGACAGGGTGTATCTTTCTAAAATTGCCATCACTGCCATTAGAGGATCAATTTCAATTTTAAGAAACCATACTCTTGCCTAAACCAGGAAGTGAAGAAGAAACCATATTTACAAAATTTCTACTTTATAGTATGTCTACTTCAATTAGGCCTACAATTTGAATTTTTTAAAATGTATTTCATCAATTCCAAAAAATGAATTGTCTGTATCACTTTGTCCTTGAGGCAATCCTCTAATGACAAAAGTTGTATATAATAAAAAATAACCAACATTATAGGTTATTAATTAATTTTTTTAGTAAACTCGGCAAAATCATTATTTAAAAACACAATTATTAAACACACAATTATCAAATGTGTAGTTTGAAGGAATCTGTTCATTATTTGCTATATTCAATGTATTTGTTGGAGAGTCAGTCACTGCAAAATAATGCTCTCACCAGTTAAGAATATTTAAAAGAAGGAGCTTTCTTTTTCACAAAAGCAGGAGGTGGTAAAGAGAATTTTATAAAGAGCAAGGTGAAACACGACTGTCATTGGTTGTAAACAAAATTCATTGAAACGTGATTGGTCATTGACTCCCATTTGGGGCATGAGTTAAATAGTCACTAAGAATTCTTGCAGAGTACCAATTTTTTTTTGTACATGTACTTATAATTTTCTGAGATGAGGTGTAAATATTTCATTTATATGATATTGATAATTTGGCTTAATGTTACTTGCCATTAGAATTTTAATTAAAATTGAAATATGTTTTTTATTTACACTGTACTAAGTTTAGTTTTATAATATTTTAGCACTGAAACCCCAGTTTGCTGCATCAAAAGAAGTAAAAGATCTGAGCAAAGATTTTGTGATGGTAAATACTCAGGATGATGAAGAACCTAATGATGCACAGTATGCTCCAGATGGGAATTACATCCCCCGAATTCTCTTCATTGGTGAGATATATTAATTTTTTATTATTTACTAGCTAATACCCGGTGTGCGCTGCTACTCCTAAATAAATTGATTTTATTAAACACAATGTGTACATTTAGAATTTTCACCAGTCTTTTGTAATTTTGGTGAGAGGCTGAGTTCTGCTTTGGCATTTCATTAGGTGGTACCTGGAGCATGGCTCGTCGCAAAGCTTACATCTGCAGTCCTCCTTCGGGTCGTGGTATGACGGATTCTGACATATTTTCCAGTGGAAACCATGCGCGGCGAAGCGTGTGTATAGGTGGCGAAGTTGGAAGTTCGGTCCTTTCCACACATCGGTTTTCATTGTTTCTGTGTCCATTATTTCCATCGGTATTGCATTGGCTTTGTTTTGTCTCTCTTTGATGGCGTCTTTATATGCCTGGGTTTCCGGTAGATTGAAGCGAAGCTTGATGTCCTCAATGAAGTAGGATTCATGTGCTATTCTGTAGGCGTAGCTGTTTCTTGTGTACTTTGAGAGTGACAAGGCCCTCTTCAGATATCTGGCTTTGACATTCTCCAATTTCTTGAGGTTTTTCGCTGTTAGGTGAATCCAAATTATCTGAATACCGTATGTGGCCGCTGGTGCTACCTTGAGTTGGAACAGTGCCATCGCCGTTGGCAGGGACAGTCTCTCAAGCTTGGGGATGTCGAACATCGAATTTATTGCCGCTGTGGTCCTGTCTTGTATATGCATGGTGAACGTGGTTCCAGTGGTCTGCAGCGTCACTCCCAGGTACTTAAAGTTGGGGACTATTTCTAGGGCTGAGTCGCCGCACATAAAGTGGTCATTTTTTGACTATTTAACTCATGCCCCAAATGGGAGTCAATGACCAATCACGTTTCAATGATTTCTGTTTTACAACCAATCAGAGTCGTGTTTCACCAAATATTTATCAGTGTTATAATTACCATATTAAAGAAAGCTTCTCCTTACAATATTGCGTTCCTTTGGCAATAAATAGTATGATCTGGTTGCAGTGATAAACAAAAAAAGCAGTAGAAGCGTCCTATCGTTTCTCATTTGTTTTCAAACATCGCCGTTTACATTAAATATACAAATATTTTAAAATAACTATAGTTAAATAATGATTTGTGAGTAAAGATCTTAATTTTATTCGTTAAATAGTCCTAACAAATGCCACTCTTGATTTCCAAATTCTCTAGATAATTTGGAAATCACTCGTGGCATTACTTATGATAATCTGCCTCCTCTTCTGAACTTCATTGCTTTTGTTTTGGAGCTATTTATTTCCATTGAATTTTCTGACGCCCATTTACTCCTAAATAAATGTTAATGTGTTTTTACCACCAGCCTTAAGCTCCTATGCTTGCCCGGGAATCAGCTTATCCCGATCTTCTTGGTTTCAATGAAAGACAAAAATGGTTATTGTGAGTTATTTGTAAGAGATAAACATATGCTGCTGCAGACTTTTTTTGTAGAGCATTTTGAGATATACAATTCTGTGTATATTAATTTTATGTTTTTGTTATGGTTTAGGCAGCGTAAGCCATTTAAATATCAAAATAGGGACTTTATTTCACGTTTTTCACTACAAAGGGCGATTTTTAGGGGTGAAGGAGTTGAGTATTACAACTCTCTTATAGCCTATGTTCATCCCCGAAATCTCCTGAACATTTTTCAAAAAGCCCCATCTCAATCAGATAAACAATATGGCAGAGCACGTTTGCCCGGGAATCTACTTATCCCAATCTTCTTGGCATCAATGAAAGGCAAAAATGGTTTTTGTGAATTATCTGTAAAAGATAAACATATGCTGTCATGGACTTTTTTGTAGAGTTTTTTGAGGTATTCAATTCTGTGTACATTATTTTGGTGTATTTTTTATGGTTAGGCAGTGTAAACCATTAAGCATCAAAATAGGGACTTTATTTCACGTTTTTCACTACAAAGGGTGATTTTTAGGGGTGAATGGGTTGGATATCACAACTCTCTTATAGCCTATGTTCATCCTGGGAATCTCCTGAACATTTTTCAAAAAACCCTATCAAAATTGGATCAACGGTATGGCCGCGCATAGAATACGAACAAACAAACAAACAAGTTGTTGTTGTTGTTTTCAAATGCTGGGCCTTGGCACCGAAGCCATTAGCGTTCTTGCTCTCCAATATTTCTCTATGGTGGATCCAACAGGTAATAAATACTTCACAGGTTTGTAGGTGTTCTTCATTCATTTCTTCATCTTTATTGCATAGAGGACAATTTGGATTCGTGTAGATTCCTATTTTATATAAATGTTTGGCCAAATAGTCATGTTCTGTAAGCAGTCTAAATTATGCTACTGTAGTTTTACATGGAATTTCTGGAATAATATCTGGCTTCTTTACTAAAATATTCCATTTTTTGTCTTTGGCTTTATTACATAGGTCTTGGTTTTGTTTGATTTTATATTTGTTTTTAATTATTCTTTTTATGGATGTGAAAGGTAAGCTTTTAGTAGTATTCTGAATTAAATTGGAGCCTTTTTTGGCAAGAAAATCAGCAGTGTCATTTCCAGCAATTCCACAATGTGCAGGTATCCATTGCAATTGAATTCTTTTCTGTAGTTTTTGAAGTTGTTGAATCATTTTGTAGCACTCTTTAATTTGCATTGACTTCATTTTGTGTGAATTTATTGCATATATTGCTGCCTTAGAATCAGAGAGTATGACAGCATTTTGAAATTTATAGCAAACAAACACAAACAAACATTGATTTTTATATATTAGATAATTCATACAATTAGCTTACTATATTACACATTTGGATCAAGTTTCTCAGATGACAATGGAGTTTTTCACTAATTTGTGTTCAGGACAGTCCTAAGCCCTTCCTCTTTTAAAATAAGTACTAGGAAAATTCTTTCATCAAGGTTGGAGCATATCAATAATCATCTTCCCTCCTGATACTGATGTCTAAGAAAATTATTTTAGTGATGATTGGATACAAAATATTAGTAGTAGTAAGACTTTATTAGACTAAAAGTAAGATACATACACAATTTTATTTACAAATATGGGTTCATGAGCAACATGTTGTACATGCTGTTGATAGTCCGTATCAATAAATTAATGTCTAGTAATAATAAAAAAAATATATATAAATATATATATGGAATATAATAATGAATTGAATATTATTAAACAATTAGCTATTAATAATAACTACGGCCCTAAAATTATAGAATATTTAATTAAGAAAGTTCATTACAAAAAAGCAATTAACAAAGTTTTTCCTTTACCCAAAGAAAACAATGTCATACATAGGCCCACTTTCAAATAAGATATCTAAACACTTTAAAAAGTTGAACATTAATGTGGCATTTAAAACTGATAAAACTTTACAAAATATATTAAAAAACAATAAAACCAAAATAAAAAAAGAAGAATTATTAGGTGTATATAAATTGAAGTGTGGCACATGTGACAATGTCTATATAGGACAAACTGGTAGACCTTTTATCTCTCGGATAAAGGAACACATAAGAGCATATAACAGAAATTTAGAATATTCAAAATATGCTAACCACCTATTCCAATTTAATCATTGTTTCGATCCAAATTTTGAAATTTTACATGTTTGTGATAAGGGTAAGAAGTTAGATCTTTTGGAGGCTGTAGAAATTAATAAATTGAAAAGTAATAGGCAAACTGTTAAATTCTCAATTTGAATGAATCCCCTTTGTTAAATTAAAAAATTTAAATAAATATTGTTGTATTGTTGCTTAGATCAGTTGGAACACAATTCATAATTTGTTAATATGTCTGAAGAAGGTACAGTGTACCGAAACAGCTGTCACTGAAATATATAATAAATATGAAAATCAAATAAAACTTTTATTTTTATTTAATTAATTAATAAAAATATAGATAACGATACAATTACATTATACATTAATTGGACAATGTTACACATCAACCATGTAAGCACCATTTAAAAAAATTGATATTTTGATGTCATCTGTTGCACTGGCTCATGAAATAAGTGTACGCACACTTTTAGCCCAAATCTTCAAATATAGCGTTATTATTAAAGAAAAATGTAAATGCCATCAGTCCTATCAGAGATTGTGTTTTGCAAAAAAAGGCTACGAAACTAGATCTTCGTAAATGCTAATGAATATTGTGCACCATGCAGCTAAGCGCCAAATGTTCCTGCTGTTAGATTGTTGATGCCTAACTGTCAAACAAGGAAAATAACTTGTAATATCCATTATTGTTAGTTTGACACTACAATAAATAGTGAAGACTGACTTAAACTTTAAACATATTTTTCTCGTAACTTAAAAAATGGCACATAGACTGCATTACTGTGGCATATTTTCAATTTATGTGACTTTTGGGAAATAATAATGGATAGGAGAGATTTAAAACATTAAAGAGATCATGCTGATCTTCTTGATAATCAAAGTATTCAAAATATTTGGAATGTTTCCTTTTGATGGACATACAGAAAAAACTGATTGAACACAATATATATATCTATGGTATGGTTTGACCTTCAAATGGTATATTTCCCTATGGTGGGGGAAGCAATAATGTTGGAGTAAGAATTAATTGAATCGTGAATTCTTCTTACCTCATATTTCTATCAGTGTCCATCGTCACCATCCTCAGCTGTTTTCACAACTGTCAATTTTTTCTTTTGCCGGTAATTATCCAAACTGCCATCTGGTGTTCTTTTGAAGGAATTATTTTCTAAACTGCCATCTGGTGTTCTTTTGAAGGAATCATTTTCTAAACTGCCATCTGTTGTATTTTTTAAGAACTTTGTAATCAAGCTCGGTTCATCTGGAATCTCGAAGTTCATGGTTCTAGTATGGTTTTTTTTAATATATAATCTTTTCCCAAACTGTTAAAGAAGCAAAACTTTTGAAACATTTATCCAAACCTTTGGATTTAACAGTTTGGGAAAAGATATATATTAAAAAAAAACCATACTAGAACCATGAACTTCGAGATTCCAGACAAACCGAGCTTGATTACAAAGTTCTTCAAAAATACAACAGATGGCAGTTTAGAAAATGATTCCTTCAAAAGAACACCAGATGGATAATTACTGGCAAAAGAAAAAAATTGACAGTCGTGAAAACAGCTGAGGATGGTGATGATGGTCACTGATATTGCAGTGCTGTGTTTTAAAAAAAACATAGAAATATGAGGTAAGAAGAATTCACGATTCAATTAATTCTTATTAATAAAACCTCATAATGTTAAAAATTCCCAAATTTATTATATTTAATGTTGGAGTTAGCAATCATGAATTGTCTGTCTTTAGCAGACAACTCATAGATTCCATTACATTTACATTATCGTATAAAATACATAAAGTACATTTCCGACATACACAATCTTGCATTTAATATTTAAAGAAAATGGCACTATGAGGTTTATTTTAAATAATATGAGTTAGATATGCACAACTCACCGCATATTTGTTGTTTTCTTGAAGATCCTGGGTTTCAGTGTTTTAAGCATCATTGTCAATTCTTTATAACTGTTGAATTGGCAGTTGGTGATCCTATATATTGATTTCTGCTCTCTGTTGGCTGACCAATGAACTTCCAAATCAATTTTTTTTTCTCCAGGTATTTCAAAATTCATTATTTTCTTTCTGTTTTTGTGGAATGCAGGGACTTCCAAGAAAACTACAAAATATGAAGTAAGTCATGCATATCTAACCCTTAAAGCAGGATTCAATATCATAATAAATATGGAAGTTAAAGTTAATAATTTTATACTTTAAAATTCTTTTAATATTTAAATATAACTTAAATAAAGAAAACATCAAAATAATTCATTGTTGAATAAAATGTCTCTGTAACAATTAAAGAAATTGTATTACATAAGTCTTTCTAAATACTGCTTTTAAAAATTGTTTTAAGTCATTGTTGTCATAATTATAAAGCTTTCTGTTTTAACTGTAATAAGAACACCTGCCTAACTTCATATTTTTAAATGAAAGTAAACTAAACTCTGATTAGATGTTAAAACAATCAACTTTTTGATTTAACAAATCAAATTTAAAACTTATATTTAATGGACTATTAACCAATAGAATTAAAACTTATCATGTGATTTAATAATGTTCTTTAAAATTATAAAAGAATTACAGTAGTCATTCTGCATATAACTTTCCTCAAAGATAGAAGCAAGAAGAGTTCTCAAGATAAAATGTAATATTTAATACAAGAGTAATTGATTCCAGACAAGAAAAAAAATTATTTTAATTGATAGTGAAGAATAATACCACTTAAATTTACTTAATCTGCTGGGAACTTTACAAAGTGAATAAATGTGAAATTATTTCTACAAGAAACAGTTTTCAGTGATTTTAAAGTGTTTTCCTATCCAGTGTACCAACTTCCGACCTTGAGAAGAGAATCCAGCTCTACCGAAAATTAAACCCAACCTGAACCAGTAATTCTTTTTTTGGGACATAAATCCTTCAAAATGTTACTACAACATCGGGCATGAAGAGAATTACTGCTTCAAAATGTCACCGCAACGGGGGGAGAAAGCAAATTACTTCTTCACCTTCACCCTGCATGTTTATAAGCTTATATGTTTTTTCCAGGGAATTAGTGTATCTGTTTCTTTGTAGAATGAATTTGAGATAGAGGTATTTGTTTCAGATCCCCAAGGACAAGTGATGACACATGTTTACAATGAGCTGGGAAATCCGTCCTACAAATATTTTTATTCAGATGCCGAGAGTGTGACTGCAGCTATGAGAAAAGTTAAGGATTCTATGAAAAAACAAACAGGCACGACATCAGAGGAGCTCTAACTTAATTAAATGAATTTTACATGTGATATTTTCACATCTGTGATATATTTTGACACATCTCCTAAGCCACTCGATTTTATATCTTTAGTCATATTATTTAACATGGAATGTTTATTCTCAAGGTTTTTTTTTTTTAATGTAGTGGAAATTAAATTCTTAACATCATTCAGGGTAAGAATCAAATGAATCGTGAATTCTTCTTACCTCATACATCTATGTTTTTTAAAACAGAACTGCAGTATCTGGAAACATATCATTCCCATGTTCAGCTGTTTTCACGACTGTCAGTTTTTCATTATGCCGATAATTTTCTAAACTGCCATCTGGTGTACTTTTGAAGAACTTTGTAATCAAATTTGGTTCATCTAAATCATTCAGGGTGTCCAGTAGTCGGGAAAACTTGAAAACCGGGAATAAGTCAGGAATTTGAAAGCAATCGGGAAATTGACGAGAATTCGTAAAGCGACATACATCTATCTTATATTCAAATCAAAAGAATCCCAATCGTTAAACCACATTTTATAAATGCATAAAGATATTGGAATATTTCTTGAAAGAAATGTTTATGAAACTATAGCATTCGTTCGGCGGAGTCAAGCTGCACGCCAGCCCTTACCAACACGATATCACATTACAAAACAATACTTGAGTTCAACTGAGATTCTATGCAGTTAGCTTACAGTCAACTTATTAAACATATACATTTTTATAACTCTCAGCAAGTGTCTTTCGCTTTTCGTATACAATTTTTTATAAAAGAACTAGAAGATAAGAAAAAAAGCTGTACAAAATGAAGCAGGCAAAGAAATTGCTTTCATTGATGAAAAAATCAAACAATTAATAAATAGGATATGAATAAAGTAATTGTAACATGAGATTGTTTGCAATGTTTTATTGTAACATAATTAATGTTAAAAAAAATGTTACTCTTCTTACTTAAGACCTTACCATAAAAATAAATTATATGTTTTTATTACTTCACATATTAAAAAGATTTTTACAAAATTAGCTGTACTAGAATTAATTAAATTTATCATTAAAAAAATCGGGAATTATTCTTTGATGCCATGGAAAAACCGAGAAGTAGTTGGGAATTTCATTTTTGTAATTTGCTGGACACCTTGTCATTGGAAGTAATATAATATGCATGATCCAATTGCATTGTGGAAGATAAAAAGAGAAACTAAAAGAAAATATGGCCAGGTAACTCAAACAAAGAATGTCTTAACTATGAACCGAACAGCACAGATTCAGTCCCAAGTAGTTGAGGAATGAAGGATTTTTTTCACTTCTCACATCTATTTTGGTTTTAGCACCACATTTACATTTTTTAGACATTTAAACGTTTTTAGTCATATTGTTTCTAGAATTTTTATTTGTATGCTAATAGGCTGTATGTTTCTTATACAGTAAAGCATTGTACATATATTTACTGATTTTAATGGATCTGGCATAACAAGTGGACATCCAAACTTCTTGTTATTTTTTGTTTTAAAATAAACATTAAGTATGCCTAACAATAAATTAGAAAAAATGCAAATTATGCAGAAACAAATTGGGGAAATAAATAATGAAGTACCATTTTCTATTCTACCTCAATTAGGTTATTGCAAATAGATAAAATTGGTACCTTGAAAGACAACATCTCCCCATTATGCTACCCTGGATTAACATTTGAATAATGGTAATAGTGACATAACTATGCGATGGCTATTAAGTTCTTCTAATAGAATAGAAAATAATGCTTTATTATTTATTTTCTTGTTTGTTTCTGCATAATCTACAATTTTTTTTGTGTTTTATTGTTAGACATGCTTAATGATGTATTTAAAACTAAAAGATAACAAGTTTGGAAGTCCACTTTTTTACCGTGGATTTGATTTCAATTTTTGATGAATTACAAAATTATGATTAATAGTGAAATGACCTAGTGAAAATATCATGAGATATTGAATTGAGAAATGAGGAAAACCATGTCCGTGGGATCTCCCAAATACAAGTGTCTCATGCTTTCCTTTGAACCAAATCATTTAATTATGATAATTTTATAACATGTCACGAACTTTTAATTTTGTTCATTGAGTTTTATTATTTATCTCTAAATCATTTTAAACCGAATTAAATATTTTCATGAAGTAATGCAAATTAGTTAGGTTAATTAATAAATAATAATTATATAAAACATGAGACATAAACATTCCATGCAGTCATAAGTAGTATTTATTCATACTAGTCATCTATTTAGCTGGAGAGTTTTAAGCTTTCGTTTTGAAATTATTTACAGTAAACTCCCAATTATCCATGTGATTAGAAACTCCCGTTCCCAGATAAGTAATCAAACAGCTTTATTTGAAATTAGCATATTTAGTGTAGAAAACATGTAGAATTGAAATAATTTTTGTACATGTAGTTATAAAACAGTGTTTTGTAAAATAATCAACATTTGTCCCTAAACTTTCTTTTTGCAGGCAAGCATTAATAGTATTTTAAGAGGAGCGGATAGATGAAGGGATGGATTAGAGAAGAAAATTCAAGGTTCATTTATAACAGTATGCTCATTTTTCATACTTTTATAATTATTTCTCCTCTTAAGGGAAGTTGGTAGTTATGTGGGTCAAAAAAATGGAGAAAAAAAATTTTGTTTATATAAGAGCAAAGTCTCCTGAACCTTTTGATATATGGGTTATATATATTACTGAATCATTTGACTTGTTTATATGCCTGGATTTAAAACCCTGTGCTACATGGTTAGATCATGTATGTCATTTTCTTTTCCTTCTCCTCGAAAATTACATCTTTTATACTTTCGGTACACGTTTCTCAGAAGCTACTTAAGCTATATCAATGAAACTTTTAGAGCACATTTGTGGATGTAGATAGAACCTGTCTTGCTACATTTTATGTAATTATTCCTTAAAATATTGCATTTCCATTATTTTTTGTATTTATATATTTTATTTTTCTTACGATATAGTTTGCATACCCCTTATGATGATAATATTGTAGATAAAATAATAAATTGTGGCAAGGTGATAGTACTATGTATAACAATAAGCTGCTAAAGTTGCATTCACATTGAAGCAGTATAAATAGAATGAAGCACACCTATATCATGGCAAGCAATGAAAAAATTAAAAAGTCAGCTCTAAGTTAAAAAAAAAATATTTTCTACCATACACTGTGCTATAAGAACACTTTTCTTAGCCCATTTTAAAGTTCTATGTGTACACACACTACATAACAAAATTTGAAGTGATCTGATAAATGGTTCCTGATCTATGGCTACTATAAGAATGTTGTTACATGCATGTTTTTTTGCATGCATTAACTACCAAATTCCCTTAATATTTGATCTGTGAGAAAAATCTGCCAGACAATACATACATGAATAATCAGGAGTTTGCTGTATGTAGTTTTTTAAACTTGATAATTACTAGTTTTTTTATGATAACTTTTGAAGCTTCTAGCCAAGTAACGCTTCTATTTACCAAGTTCGTTTAGTCGTAATCACTATCATTGGGATAGAAGAGTATAATCTAATCCAGTGGTTTCCAAACATTTTTTGATGATGGATTCTTTGGACTTAAAACAAATTCATGAATCCTCTTACAATAAACCTCCATATTTGTTTTATGTAACATGTACAATACACATCTAAATTTACCAATATGTTATATTTCTCCAATATTTTCTCCATAAGGTATTGTATAGTTGCATTACTCTAATAATTGTTGGTAGATCCTTGGAGGTCCACAGAACACCTATTGGGAATCACACATCTAGTCCAATTCACAACAAACATTTCAATTATTTAGCTAGACAAGAGCATACTTTTTTGTACCATGATGATAAGTTTGCGGACTCAGAAAATCCTATTTAACCAATATTAACCTGAGCTGAAAAAAACTAAAAAACTTGTCATAAATAATAATAATAGTGCCAACAATGTTTTTGTGACATAACTTGTCTCAATATCAAATTTATTAATATACTGTATATATTATTTAATTGCACACAAATTCATCACAAATAGATTTAGTAACTATTTGATTTCATTAAAACAAAATTCCCCATCATCGTTCACTATGTCAAGTCATGTAATTCTGCACAGTCCATCACACTCCTCTGCCACTAGAGTAGTGCGTAAGGAATCTAATATTCCTTCTTCAAATGTTTGAAGTGGGTAAATCTGAACTTAAAAATATTATAAATTGTTATTACCAGAGACCGGAACTTTGACAGAATACCTTTTTAATTGTGTCAAATCTATTTTCAATTTGAAAGTGAATCTGTACGAATTATACTTACTTACTTACTCACTGGCACTATCGAACCCGTAGGTTCATGGCCGCGCAGACATAAGCTCTCCATACATCCCTATCCTGAGCTAATGCTTTCCAATCATTCCCTGTATAATCTACTTCCCTCAAATCATAGTTAATGTTATTATCCCACCTCATTCTTGGTCTACCAACTGGGCGTTATACCTTTGTGATTTAAATGCCACAGTTTTATGTTGCCTTTTTAAATACTAATTTATGAAACAAATGCTTTTTGTTGCCTTTATTTGATTATATATTATTTATTAATTTATTATTAAAAATTGCCTACAGGTGTACTTAAATTTATTTCTATAACCGTTACAATGAAAGACCGAATGTATATTATAGTCTTTCAATCAGTTTATGATTATTCTCTTTGCAACGAGTGCTGCTGTGCAAAAAAAAAGTATAAATAACAAAAAATGTTTAAATTACCACTTGTGATTATTTGAAAAGGCATCAATAAGTGCGGGGTTAACTTTATTTTTCTTTCAGTTTACATTGTGACATTGTTGTAGCTAGCAGTAAGATGCTGGAAATTCAGTGTTGCACATGACAACCAAATGCTTTTTTAAGTTCTCAGGGGTCATGTAGAGTCTTCTGTCAGATAACACACTTTTTCATATGAGAAAATGACCTCTCAACATCGACAGAGGTTATTGGAGCAAATCTAAAACATAGTATCATTATAGGATCTATTTCAACTGCAATAGAATTGTCACCTTGTAGAATTTTTTTAATGTTTGTAAGTTTATCGAGATCATAATTTTTTGAATAAGACATTGCAATGCATAGGTCTTTTAAAAACATTTTTCTTTTTTGTGTCGAGTACAACACTAGCATTTTGTTTAAAACTTTAAAGTTCTTTAAAATATGATGATTGAGTTATTGAATAGTTAAAGGTGAGTGTTGGATGTGATGTCCCACGTTGTAGATATATGATTGTAATAATTTAGATCACTGTTATTTGCCATGGCACTGATGACTCCCGTCAGGGGAATGAGGGAAAGTTTCTTACATAAACAAGTAACGACACTTTGTTAACAGTTAAATTAAATGTTATTTTATTAAAGTTTTCACTTCTGTTTGGATGAATCTTGTAAATGATCAATAATTAAAAATATTCTGGCTTAAATTAATAAATTTCACTTATATAAGATTATTACTTCGTTATACGTAATAGATGACTATTTCCAACGGTCAATTTTTCACTAACACTTTATTTTCACTTTATGGATTATTTTACATATGAATTAAATTTATATTAAATATTGTTTATTTTTTATTATTTCACTCACCTCATACTTCATAATTCATATTAAATATTATTTTCCATAACTTTGACACCATTTTGTCAACTAATATCAAGAAATGAACGCTAATTCTCTTATTTCTTGATGACCTGTAGTTTTACATGTCTGACTTCTTTCAAGTATTGTAGCCATCTTGTTGTTCTGAGAAAAATCCCATTTCATTCCTATTATAATCTGGAAGTTCTGATTGGTCCAACTGAAAAGGAAGGAGTATTACTGGCTGACTCCCATCCAATTCGTCCAATCCCATTTATTTGTTCATAAAAAATATCAATTCAAATATTTAAAGTATTTTTACATATATTAAATCAGTTTGAAATACATCCAACTGTATTAACAGTTTATATTGACCAGTTTGAATTTTTTTATATACTTAATAAAAAATTTGAATTCTCTAAATCAATCTTATTTCCATTCTTACTAGAAATAAATATAATTTAGGGTTCGAGTCTCGGTCTAGGCGAACATTTTTTCTTCAAATATAATTTATCCTTCTATGAGAAGTGTTAAATTAATAATAAAATCGTCAATAGAAGCCCTACTGGTTTTATAAAGTAGTGTTAAATTCCCAATAAATGTCTTCTTAACTAAGAAGCCGCCATTTGCAAAGATAGAAGCTATGGTTTCAAGCATTTGGCACGAGGGAATTACAACGTATATAAGAGAATAATTTGCGTCTAGATCGCAACTCGCCTCGGTAGCTCAGTTGGTAGAGCACTTGGCCCGGAAAGCCAAGGGTCCCGGGTTCGAGTCTCAGTCTAGGCGAAAATTTTTCTCTTCAAATATAAAATATAATTATATTTAAATATTAAATAAAAAAAACCCTTATATTATTATATGGGGATAAATATTCAGTTTTATAGTGTAATCTATTAAATAAATGTAATCTATTAAATAATTGGATCTAGTGCAAGGTTTTTCTAATTACCTTTCATTGCCTATTTTAGCTATTTATAATGTCTTTTTTGCCTATTTTAATGATTTATAATGCCTAAACTTCCGGTCTCTGGTTATTACAAACACCCTACTTTTGAGTGAGCAGAATAGAGGACATCACTATAGTTGTTCATAGCCAGAATAGTAACTATATTCTAGATCACTGCGGATGTAGTTAATGAGCACATTTCATGGATAGAAGATAAAATTTAGAAAATAAATATTTAGAAAATCTTTCTGATATCCAGTGTTTAATATTTAAAAACTCTAAAACATAATATGAGGTTGTGCACCAAATCATACTTTTTTTGGTATATTATAAAGTATTATTCTGTAACTAATTTGTGAGTTAATATTATTTTAGGAGATAAATTTTGTCATGAATCAAAATTTGAATCACAGTTCTATTCCAGTAAATGTTAATAAAAATTAATAGTTGTCAAACTATAGTAAAATAACATATAGACTCTTTTTTTATTATTATTTTTATTTTACTCACTCACTGGCACTATCGAACCTGTAGGTTCATGGCAATGCAGACATAAGTTCTCCATACATCCCTATCCTGAGCTAATGTTTTCCAATCATCCCTTGTATAATCTACTTCCCTCAAATCATAGGTAATGTTATTCTCCCATCTCATTCTTGGTCTACCAACTGGGCGTTTTCCCTCTGGTTTTCTTACAAAAAGCTTCCATGTACATCTTTCATCATTCCCCATTTGTGCCACATGTCCTGCCCATTGCAGTCTATGAGACTTAACTGTTCTCATTATATCTGGCTTCTTATAAAAACCATGTAATTCACTGTTATGCAGTCTTCTCCATTCACCTGTCTGTTCATCTCTCTTTGGTCCAAAAATTTTCCTAAGAACTTTATTCTCAAATACTCATAATCTCCTTTCCTCCCTTAACATAAGAGTCCGTGTTTTGCATCCATATAATGTAACTGGTAGAATAATAGTTTTATATAATTTCAGTTTAACGTTTTTTGAAAGGAGTTGGGACATCAAGAGTCTCTGCAATGCATAATAGCACACATTTCCAGAATTGAGCCTATGTTTAATTTCTTTGTGCATCTCATTCCTGTTTGTGATTATTATTGTTCCTAAGTATTTGAATTCAGCCACTTCCTCAAAATTTCCCTCATTTGCCATTAGCTTTCCATTTCTATTATATAATGTATTTCTATGTGTGACCATATATTTAGTTTTATTGATATTTACTTCCAGTCCCAATTTCTTAGTGTTACTCAGTAGTGTGTGCATGTTGATTATTTTTATTTTAGAAAGAAAAATTACATTTGAATTGGGAGTCGAACCCCTGATCTCTGACTCTGTATGTCAGTGTGATAACGTTACACAAAAAAAAAACAGACTACTTATTTATTAATAAAAGTATATATTATATAGAACATACGTATGTAAGTCATATGGGAGAATCTTAAAAAAAGTTAAATTCTAATTTATTTTGCATTGTTCATGTGTAAAAATAAAACAGTGCTTATTTAATAATCTATTAAAATTATAAATATGTATTTTAAGATTCTCCCATATGACTTACATACATATGCTCTATATAATATATATTTCTATTAATAAATAAATGTTATCACACTGATATAAAGAGTCAGAGATCAGGGGTTCGACTCCCGGTTCAAATGTAATTTATCTTTCTAAAATAAAACTATATCCAATTCTGGAAAGTGTTAATTTAAAGTACATCAAAATATAGACTCTTGTTCTAAACAGCATGCAATCTTTCATTTATAATCTCTCCCCATTAAAAAAAAAATCTGTTTTAATACTGTATTGTTAAAATAGGACAAGAATTCTGAATTTGAAATTACATGTTGTTATTTTTTTGAAATTTAAACCAGTATCCATAACTATATTTATCTGTATAGTATGTCTGAATAGCATATCTTGACTAAATCCTAAGTTCTGGTTTTGATTTTTGGTTTTACGACAGAAATTTTGAATGTAGTGTCTAGGATGGAATCCTCTCAGATTTGTAAGGACAACTGAGTAGCTATTTGATATGAGAAATAGCAAGAATCTGATTAAAAATTTGAAACTAAGATTAAAGGAGTGTGTCATACTAATCATGTGACTTTGTACTGTCATGTACTAACCAGCAACTACTGTATTTTAAGGACTATAAGGCACACCTTAATTTTTAAGCTTACTTACTTACTTACTCACTGGCACTATTGAACCCGTAGGTTCATAGCCGCGCAGACATATGCTCTCCATACATCCCTATCCTGAGCTAATACTTTCCAATCATTCCCTGTATAATCTACTTCCCTCAAATCATAGTTAATGTTATTCTCCCACCTCATTCTTGGTCTACCAACTGAGCGTTTTCCCTCTGGCTTTCCTACAAGAAGCTTCCACGCAAGTCTTTCATTTCCCATACGTGCAACATGTCCTGCCCATCGCAGTCTATGAGACTTAACTGTTCTTATTATATCTGGCTTCCTATAAAGACCACGTAGTTCATTGTTATGTAGTCTTCTCCATTCACCTGTCTGTTCATCTCTCTTTGGTCCAAAAATTTTCCTAAGTACTTTATTCTCAAATACTTGTAATCTCCTTTCCTCCCTTAAAGTAAGAGTCCATATTTCGCACCCATATAATATAACTGGTAGAATAATAGTTTTATATATTTTCAGTTTAGCGTTTTTTTTTTTAAATTTTTAAGCAATTTTTAATAAAATAACATTTTTACCATTTTTTTTATTATTACACTACAAAGCCAGACTAAAAAAAAAATCTTAGTTTATAAAACCGTTTTGATCTTTAAAATCCCTGAAAGTCGTCATCTGAACCTTCTTCTTCTTGTTCCCCTTCATCGTGATCGTTCTCCCCTTCATATGTAAGATGGTCTTCACTGCCATCAAGAGCGTTACTTACTCTGCACTTCTTGAAAGATTAAACAATAATGTCTTGTAATCAATGGTAAAGAGAAAAATTTTCACCTGAACCGGGAATCGAACCCCGAACCTTTAGCTTTCCGTGCTAATGCTCTGACCACTGAGCTAATTCAGGCTTCATTCCCTTCCAAGCACAAATCCTTTCTTTACCTTATTCTCTTGGTCACACATTCAGATGTGATGAATCATCATTCACAAATACACAGTGAATGGCTTCTACATTAAGAAGACATGAAGGGACTCCACACAGCTATAGCATTGACGATTTTATTATTAATTTAACACTTCTCATTGAAGGATAAATTATATTTGAAGAGAAAAATTTTTGCCTAGACCGGGACTCGAACCCGGGATCCTTGGCTTTCTGGGCCAAGTGCTCTACCAACTGAGCTACCGAGGCGAGTTACGATCTAGATGCAAATTTTTCTCTTATGTACGTTGTAATTCCCTCCCTACGTACATAAGAGAAAAATTTGCATCTAGATCGTAACTCGCCTCGGTAGCTCAGTTGGTAGAGCACTTGGCCCGGAAAGCCAAGGGTCCCGGGTTCGAGTCCCGGTCTAGGCGAAAATTTCTCTCTTCAAATATAATTTATCCTTCAATGAGAAGTGTTAAATTAATAATAAAATCGTCAATAGAAGCCCTACTGGCGCTAAAGTAGTGTTAAATTCCCAATAAATGTCTTCTTAACTAAGAAGCCGCCATTTGCAAAGATAGAAGCTATGGTTTCAAGCATTTGGCGCGAGGGAATTACAACGTACATAAGAGAAAAATTTGCGTCTAGATCGTAACTCGCCTCGGTAGCTCAGTTGGTAGAGCACTTGGCCCGGAACGCCAAGGGTCCCGGGTTCGAGTCCCGGTATAGGCGAAAATTTTTCTCTTCAAATATAAGCTATAGCATTATTTATTAAATTAATATTGAGAAGCTGAAGCTGTTACTATGATTGAAATAAGTATATTAGTGAACATAATTAAATTATTGTAATCAATCTCTTTACCGTTGATTACAATAATTTAATTATGTTCATTAATTTACTTATTTCTATCATAATAATGTCTTCTCTCACTCTAGACCACGACTTTTTTATCCGCTGACACACTTGATTGATTGTATGTCATTTTAAAGCTCCCTTCGGTGTGAATTCATGTTGGGTTTCATCCATCATCCATTTGTTGAAGTTCCCTGCCATCATAGACTGCAATGACGCATCATAGGCTGTGTTCTGTGTTTGAGATGGCGGGGCGGGAGGGAGACAGTGTTAGCAAACTTGTGAATCCCCGCAATTCATGTTCATCGCATCAGTGCACTGCTGCTGCCAGTTGAATCCAATGTTGCCAGATAGAGACAGGTTTCCTGCGGCATTGAATATATGGTCATTTTTAAGACTGGTGGGAATTTTAAATCAAACACTGGGCATTTTTATATTAATTTCAAGTATAAAACACACCTGAATCTTGGAGGCAATTTTTTAAGAAAAAAGTGCATCTTATAGTCTGTAAAATACGGTAATTAAGTCACCCTTGAATCTTTTTAATTTTTGTATCATAGATTTAGTGTTATTATCCATAGTTACTCTTATGTTAATAATAATTTCCCAATAATAAACTCTTTGCTCGTGTAGAAAAGACTGAATTGATAGAGTACTAAATTAAAATTTTTCTAATTTAAACTCTCCAATATTTATATAGGATATATGGGGGCCAATTCACGCATGGGGCTTTTTTGACGCACTGATAGTGTCATTGACTCTGACAGCTACCCCTCGGACTACTGAAGTTCATCATCATCATCGTCATCAATGGCTCGACAGCCCCATGTAGGCCTTGGCCGCCTTCAGAAGCTTATGCCAGACTTCTCTGTCCTGAGCTTCATTCTTCCAGTTTTTTTATTTTTAAAATCTTAATGTCTTGAATTATACTATCCTCCCATCTTAATTTAGGTCTTCCAACTTTTCTGGCCAATAGAGGTTGCTCATTGTAAACTCTTTTTGAAATCCTTTTGCTGTCCATATGAATAATGTGTCCAGCACAGGCCAATCTATTATTTTTAACAAAATTCAGAATATCCGTCTAATTATACATTTTATACAATTCATTATTGTATCTCTTTCTCCATACATTATTTTCTTTCACGGCACCAAAAATGGATCTGAATATCTTCCTTTCAAAACGCCCTAATAATTCCTCATCAGATTTCAACATGGTCTAAGTTTCTGATGCGTATGTTGACACTGGTCTGAGGAGAATCTTACACATGAGTGTTTTTGTCTTTCTAAATGTAAACTGAGATCTAAACATCTTCCTGAGTCCAAAAAAGCATTTGTTTGCAACCATGGTGCATATATGAATTTCAGCCGTTTCAGTCATTTCTGCAATTTACTTCTGATCCAAGATATATAACCGAAGTTCAAAGTTGGTATTTATAAAAATCCCGTTTTGTCACCCCCTCTGTATTGAAAACACTTTTGATGTGAAAGGAACCGTTTGTCCGAGGGCATTGGTTTTGTTTTGCAGGGTAAGCTGCATTTCGTCTTTTTGCTGTTTGAATAACATTACAGTCTCAATTATTAAAACTAACCAACGTGGAGAGAGGGGAGAACATCACTGCAGTTGTTGGTTATAGTGCAAGTGGAGTTTTCGTTTCATCTCTTGTGATTTTTAACTCTCTAGGTGTCATGAACCGATTAGATCGGCTCTGATGCTTCTGTCCATTACCTGCCACATAATATACTTAAACTACTTGCAAAGCCAATTGCATCAGCAGATGCAATTTAAATCTCGGACACGAGATGTTACCAGTGGCACGCAGAGGGTTAAGGGCATTAGAAATTGTGAGAACTTGCCAGCTGGATCAGATGTGAAAATGTCAGAATCTGGTTACATTAACAAAGAAATTTTCCTCCATAGGCTGAAACACTTACAGAAGCATTCTAATTCTTGATGGGCTTAATTCTCACTCCTCATTGTCTGCCCTTCAATATTGCCGAAGGAACTACGTAGAAATGATCTGTCTGCCTTCTTATATGACACGCTTTACAACCACTTGATTGTGTTTAGCCACTATAATCATTTTATCACAAAGAGGCCACCAACTTCATGCACAGATATCCGACTTCATCAATCAAGAAGTTTCAGTTTGGCAAAATGTTTAGTTCTGCATGGAGCTAAGCTGTCTCAGTAGGAGTGGTTATTAAAGGCTTTGAATGTACTGGCATTTATCCTTTTGACCCAGCTACCTTCCCTGAAGGGGGCACGCCATAGTGTAGTGATTAAGGAGTGCACTACAAACCGCAAGGTCAAGGGTTCGAGTCCCGGTGGGTCAGAGGAATTCTAAACCGATCCGCAAGAAAAAGAAATTGGAGAATGCAGACTCTTCTGTTGAAGATGAGCCAGTTCCATTGCCTCCAGATAACGAGACAGATGAAGGTGTGCCGTGCACTTTCTGTGGAGCGAGATACTTCTCTGAGAAGTCTTTAAGAATGGGAGAGTGGATCAGGGGTCAAAAATGTGTGAATTAGTTCCACGAACTGTGTGTGATTGCAGTTGTGAAGAAACAATTTACGTGTGATAAATGTTTATGATTCTGACTAAGTTCACGAAGTAGCCCCTCTTCATGCGTGGATTAGCCCCGCTGTGTTTAAACAAAGTATATAGTTAATATTGAGTGGAGAATATATTTTTAATAACTCGCCTCATACAATTTCAAATTTATTTGAGACCATTGGTTTCGAATGAATTTTTCATTCATCTTCAGTCATGACTCAATATTAAGATATAACCTCATAATGTTTACTTCCAACATTAATTTTAATATAAAGTATATAGTGCTTGCATTATTATAATTTTTTTTATTCAGTGTTACATTAATCTATGAATGGGACTCATTGGTTTACTTGCTTCTGAAGGAAATCATCTCAGAATTTTTACACCTTAAAAAAATACCATTGAGGTCTCTATCTCATCCATAATATAATTTAATGTACTATAATATCTATCTTTTATTAAATAATTTTTGTCCTCACTAATTCCATATATTCCTAATATAGCGCATCTTATACCAAAAAGAGATATATTAATTTTAATTATATTTTCATTTATTGCTTCCCAGTTTGTGATATATCTCTTATATTTCTTCTTGATAAGTACTGAAACCCCTCTTTTAGCCCTTTCATTCTTTTTAACACCACTGTAAATATGAACATATGATCTAAAATTTCTATTCCTTCTCCTTTCTTCTTTGTTTCTGTCTGTATGATTATGTCCTCCATCTGTTTAAGGACCTCCTCCATTTTATTCCTTATGCCTTGAATGGAAACCTGAAGGAAGGCAAGGCAGAGGAAGACTTAAAATCTCCTGGAGTAAGGGAATATGTTTATACATGAAGGAGAAACATCTACAACCAGGAGATTGGATGGACCGACAAAATTGGCTATTGGGAATTGGATGATGTCAAAGACATTAATCAACTGATGATCTATGTATAAAAAATACCATCTGCCTAGCTAGATTAGAACCATTTAAATTGTGTTTGTGAATATTAACTTATTGTGGAAAAAAGTCCTTTGATATTAAATCCTCATATTATGTAAATGCATTTTTTTTGTCACAAACTCCTGAATGTACTTCAAAGATCTCACTTAGACAATCACTTAAAAGCTTTATTCTCTTATACCCACAAAACTGAATTATAATACAAATGTAGCAATGTGTATTGTAGACAACACCATTACTGATGATGAGCTTTTTAAGCATGTGGACCTTAGTCACAATTATTTAAATTCTCTCAAATTATCCTTAGGAAGCCTAAGTTTCAAATTATTCTTTAAGGATGCCCAATGCAAAATACCGGGTGTACATAAAAGAATATAGCGATTTTAAAGGTGTTGAATTATACTTTGACTAACTATGACAAAAACAAAACTCATGTTAAATGAAAGAGTAACATCTCCAGTTTACATTAAAGTTCATAGGTGTTCAATGTGAGCTCCGTTTGTTACATGACACACATGAAACCTGTAGGCTAATTCTTCCCATACATTAGTAAGCATGTCTGGATTGATGGCAGCAACAGCTTCTCGAATCCTATCTCTCAACTCGGGCAGGTTAGCAGCCAATGGAGGCACATAGACTCTGTCCTTTACAAAACCCCAAAGGAAAAAATTGCATGGGGTGAGCTCCGGTGATCTAGGAGGCAACTGGAGATAAGCCCTGTCATCTGGACCATGACAACCAATCCAGTAATGACAGTGTGGAAGGTCTTAAGAAAATGCTTACATATGAATCCCTACCGTTTACAATTGTTACAGGCTCTAAAGCCTACTGATTATGCTGACTTCGAGGTTGAAATGTTGCAGTGGCAACATTCTCCTCAGTCACTCTTAATTGCCCCACACTTTTGCCTTTACGCAGACAACCAGTTGTTGAGAACTGATTATGCCATCGACAGATGTTGTTGGCATTCAGGGGATCATGATTAAACTAACGAAACACACATTGAACTGTCACAACTGATTTACAACTCTCAAACTTCAAAAGACAAAATGCTTTCTGTTGAGGAGTTGCCATCTTTGTTATTATTGTTGCCATAGAAACAAAACAAAAGAAAGCTATCCGCTCACTCACACAACTAAAACTATCTTCTTTCCTGTTTCATTTCAGTCTACACACAACTTTCTACGCTTCATCTGAGTGATAATATTATTATTAATAGTGAGTGGAGAACATATTTTTAACGACTCACCTCATATATTTTCATGTATATGAGGTGAGTCGTTAAAAATATGTTCTCCACTCACTATTAATGATATAACCTCATAATGTTTACTTCCCAATATTAATTTAAATTTAAGATAATAATATTACTTGAAACTGTATATTCTTTTATGTCTTCTTCTTCTTCTTCCTTCCAAGTATTAGGCCAAGGCCTGTTACGATCCTATAGAAAATTTTCCCTCCAGCGTTTCATAGGACGGCCCAGTGATCTTCGTCCTCTTGGTATATAATTATAAACAGCTTTGGGGATCCGATTTGAACTCATTCTTTCAAGATGGTGTTTCCAATTTAGTTGGTACTGTTTAATATATTCCAAAATTGGCGTAGTCTTCAATTCTTTTAAGATATCGGTGTTCCTTTTCCGATCCCATCTCGTGTAACCCGCTGTTCTGCGCATGAATCTCATTTCACAAGCTGTTATTCTGCTTTCATGTTGTTTTCTTAGTGTCCATGCTTCACTACCATAGGTCAACACTGGTCTAGCCAAAGTGTTATATAAACGTAATCTGGTGTTTTTTTGTACAAGGGATGGTTTCATAACTTGATTAATAATTCCTAAACTTTTATTAAAACTAGTAACTTTTTCAGGGATATCCTTTTCATCCCAGATAGAGAGATAATATCCAAGATATTTAAATTGATTAGATCTCTCTAAAATTTTATTCTGGAGACAGATTTTACTTTGTATGGGGTCCTTCCCATGAAATGCCATAATTTTAGTTTTGTTAATTGATATTTCCATATTAAATTTGGCACCTATTTTTTGTAAATTATACACACTGTAAATTAAAAGTGTTAGAGAATTTAAAATCTAGTGAGTACGGCCCACAAGCCTAGATAAACTCCTCATTGTTGTGAGCTCGGAAAAAAGAGTTTGAATAATTAACAACAATAATTAAATTAATGTTTTTATTACCTCACCTCATATCTTTTTTCTTCTATACTGCAGTTTCGGAGCTTATCTCCATCGTCAGTAGCCTCTGGTCGACCGGTGTTATGTCGTTTCTTGGCGGTTTCCTTCTTACTTCTGTCGGTGGACCGATGAACCTCTGGATTAGGTCAAAATTTGCGGGAGTTTCAAAATTCATGAGTTTTTCTTTTTTGTTTTTTTGGATGTGGATTTTTTCCCAGACTGTGAGTTCCTTTAGTTTATCTGTTTGTTTGATTAGGCTAGCTTCTGTATCTATTTTTGTTTTTTTGGATGTGGATTTTTTCCCAGACTGTGAGTTCCTTTAGTTTATCTGTTTGTTCTTTCCCTGTGAAAGTTAAATAATTAACAACAATATTTATTAATAAGACTTAATGTAAGTTTGACAAAAATAGTTTTTTAGTAGTTTTTTTAATCATTGATTTTTTTTTCAGGTTATGTAAACAATATGGTATATTAAAATAAGTGCTTAGAAGTATGGAAAGCAGTTAAAAATTTTATTAATTTGTAACATGTAGATTTTTAACTTTTTTTTTTCTCTTAAATTTGCTTCTGGTTTAAATTCAACTGCATGAGAAGTTTAATATATTTGAAATATTATAATCCTGTAAAGAAACATTTTGAAAGTATTGTATTCAACTGCATGATAAGTATTAATCTTATGAAACATTATAATTCTATAAAGAAAATAGTACAAATTTAATCTTACTTCTTACATTAAAGATGATCTTGCAGCACTCAAATTTCAAATATGTAGAGAGTTGACGATAACTAGTAAAGAAATGAGTATATTTTAGTTAATCATAACTAACAAAGTATGTGGAATTATGAATTGAGGCCGGTATTAAATGAAACAGAAACTCAAAGAATTTTCATTGCCCCACATTACTACACACTAAAACACCTCTATATGTGCACCATTAGTAGCATGAACAATATGAAGTCTATATTCGATTTTGTGCCACGTTCTGTCCAACATGTCCATTGGTACTGTTGCAATTGTGTCAAGGATGCGGGTTCGTAAATCATGAAGATCTTGTACTGAAGTTGCAAACACACGGTTTTTTATATACCAGAAAACAGTTTGTGCTCGTTGCTGAGGAGTCGCCATTTTGTTTTATGTCATTATTGTCCAACCTATAACAGATGAATTAACTGCGACAATGAAAACAAAAATTCTTTGAGTTTCTCTTTCTTTTAATATCAACCTCATTTCATACTTTGAGAGTTATGATTAATTAAAATGTGGGAGCTTTGAATGGGACAAGGTGTATTATGAATAATGAATAATAGAGAACATTTTTATATTTCCAAATTACATGAAGCTGTAAATTTGTGTGTAATTATTATATTTGTGTGTTGCTTGATCTTTTGACATGCAATATTTGTAAAGTGTGTTTTTTTTTTTGTGGAACATTTTCTTATAGAAATAAAAATATTTGTTTGATTTTAATTGAAGATGACTACAGTATTCTTGAATTCATTTATGTTTTGAATAATCCAACACATTTTGCTATTTGATATAAATTTATGTAATGTATAGTAACATCAAACATTTTAGTTGTTAATGTTAGTGTATAGTAGCTATTCAACTTTATAACAGTCCTGAACATTGTAAGAAGTATTGTTGCATTTCAGTCAACTTCCTTTGGCTCTACAGTCCTCTAAGAACCTTTGCCTCCTTCATAACATCTGCCCATTCTTCTCTATTCCTAGCTTTCTGTCGCCATCTTTTAACCTTCAGTTGTCTTAAGTCTTCCTCAACCTTTCTAACCATCTTAGTTTCTGTCTTCCAACCTTCCTTCTTCCTTCCGTTTTTCCTTCTAAAATCCTTCTTGCTCCATCTGCAACACATGTTCTACCCATTCTAGTCTCTTCTAATATCTCCTGCCAGATCTAAATCCCTATATAATTCTTTCACTTCCAGGTTTGTTCTAATTCTCCATATATCTAGTTCCTGTACTGTTCCATATATCTCCCTTAATAATTTTCTTTCCCATATATTTAACATGAACTTATCTTTTCTGATAATATCTATGTTTCGCTTCCAAACATAACTATTAGTTTTATGTATTTTAATTTTTGCTATCCTATTTACCGTTCTTGACTTAAAAACTTGTTTTAATGCATAGAAGCATCTATTGCCCATTATAAACCTTGCTCGAACCTCTTCACTTGATTAATTTTTTGAGGTAATTAAAGAACCAGGTATTAACCTTTTGAACGCCATGCCCAGCATGCGCTGATGAAAGTGTGTGTACAGCGGTATGCCACGCCCAGCAAGCTCTGGTTTTCAATCTTATTATTTTAAATATTTTTTTCCTGAAGTTTTTACTTCAATAAACTAAAATTATTCTTCGTGCTGTGTTTGTACATCCTTTCTTAGCAATACTTTGCACATCTCTTACAGAATAACGGTACAGGCTAGTTGTAAATGCGTTTTCTAAAGGAGGGTGTACATTCATGTTTCAAGGCCTTTTTTTTTTTTTTGGCTATGGAATATTGCAATTTCAGGATTTTCTCTTTATTTATTTTATTTTTAGTTGGAAAGATACCTGACCAAAGGGTAGGTCGTGCTGTGAAACACAGTGATTCATGTCTCGAAGTTGACAAATATACAATACGCAAGTTTATTGTGTCAGTTTCATCAGAAGATGAGAGTGACAGTAACAGTTTCTCAAATGGTTATTCGTTTGAGGAATGTGATAGTAGCTCCTGTTTCTAAGAGAATATTATTACAATCTAAGCCTGTAAATAGTAAAGCAAGTGATGTAGACCTAAATGAACAGGGTGTGAGTGACAGTGGTGGGTGTGTCGCGCCAGACGAAACATGTGGCATAAAACAGCTGTTTGGACTGGAATGGATTCGAACCACGGACCATAAAACTTTTCCAACAATTTCAATATTATAAGTGTTTAGTGATAATGCCATCAAAAGTATTCAATAGGATAAATGTTTTAGTGATAGTGATAACAAATTTCAATGAAGACACTGTGCTGAATTCGAACCTGGGATCTTTACAAGTGGAAGCAACACTGTCTAACCTTCAAATAAATGTATAATAGTGAGTTTAAATTCAGTTTAGCATGGCATGTAGACAGTTAATTATACTTTATATAGGTTTATATTATATAGTATGGCATAGTACTTTAAATTTAAAAAACCTGGCACCCACAGCCCAGCTGGCAAAATGGAAACTCGGCGGTCAAAAGGTTAAATACTATCAATTGCAATCAAAACTGATTTAATTATCCTTTTAAAATTATATACAAGAAGATATTTTAATCTCTCTAGAAAGCTATTAAAGATATTTGGTGATTTTAATTTCAAAATTGATATGAAGTTGCACTATGAGGATTGAAGTTTACAATATTTCTGAACATTGTCATCATTAAATTAATATTAAGAAGCTAAAGCTATTACTATGATTGAAAATAAGTATATTAAAGTACACAACTAAATTATTGTAATCAAATGCTAAAGAGAAAAATTTATGCTTGAACCGGGAATCGAACCCCGAACCTTCAGCTTTCCGTGCTGATGCTCTTAATCATTGAGCTAATCCAGGCTTCATTCCCATCCAAGCAGAAATCCTTCCTTTACCTTACTCTCTTGGTCCCACATTCAAATGCAATGAATCATCATTCACAAATACACAATGAATGGCTTCTACATTAAGAAGACATAAAGGGACTCCACATAGCTAAAGCATTATTTATTAAATTAATATTAAGAAGCTAGAGCTGTTACTATGATTGAAAATAAGTATATTAAAGTACACAACTAAATTATTGTAATAAGAAAATTCTCTTTACCATTTGATTACAATAATTGTCATCGTTATTAGTCATTATTGTTTTAATTATCATAAGTAATGCCATGAGTGATTTCCAAATTATTGATAAATTCACGACTCACGAAGTGAGGAGTGAATTTATCTAGAGAATTTGTAAATCAAGAGTGGCATTTGTTAGGACTATTTAACGAATAAAATTAAGCTGTTTACTCACAAATCATTATTTAACTATAGTTATTTTATAATATTTATATATTTAATGTAAACGGCGATGTTTGAAAACAAATGAGAAACGATAGGTACGCTTCATCTGCTTCTTTTGTTTATCACTGCAACCAGATCATACTATTTATTGCCAAAGGAACGCAATATTGTAAGAATGCTCTCTAGTGGAGAAAAAATGAAACACATCAAACTGTATTTTAATTCATTTCTGATGTCCTATGATGTAAATATGACAATTATATTTTTCTGGATTATTACCTGGGAAAAAATACATTTAAGAAAGTGCAAACTGTGGTTTCTTTTTTTTGGTGGTAAAATAAATTGCTACAAATGTTTTTATATTAACTCCTGCTAGCGCTATGTGTTGACATCTATGCACCATATATACAATCTGGTAGCCGTATTTCTTATAGGGTCAGTCACTGCAAAATAATGGTCAGACCTGTTCAGAATATTAAAAAGGAGGAGCTTTCTTTAATATGGTAAATTTAACACTGATAAATATTTTGTGAAACATGACTCTGATTGGTTGTAAAACAGAAATCATTGAAACATGATTGGTCATTGACTCCCATTTGGGGCATGAGTTAAATAGTCCTTTTAATCTGTCTAGGAGACTGTTTAAGATAATTTAATCATTTCATACTGCCAAAAGACTTTTTTTTTTGTAAAGAAAAATTTACGCTTGAACCAGAAATCGAACCCTGTACATCTGACTTTGTATGTCAGCATGCAACCGATAACACCATTCAAGATCCACTAAATTTTCTTTCCACTTATACAATTCTCTTATGTCCGAAGGTAGATAGCTCTTACTATTAATGTCATTAGATGGCTTCTAATCAAAGTATTCTTAATGAGAATTTTACATTTACATTTCAGATGTCCAGTGTTTGGTTGCTGGTTCAAGCGTTAATTTTTCTTTTCAAAAAAATAAATCTGTCCAGGATTGGAATATGTTCAACTAAATATAACATGATACTGTCATGAGACGTGTTACAAATCCACTATGCTCCAACACAAAAAGGATATAAAGATGATTATTTATTTGTTTAATTAATGTTTGTTTTCTTCTTCTTTTTCTTCTTCTTCTTTCATCCAATTTAGACAAGGTGTATTAAATTCATATAACAACACAACATAATTCCAAGAAAGATGAAAAATTCAAGAAATTTACTTACCATCCTCAAATTCATAACAAATTTCAAAAGATTAAAAAAAATGCAATATGACATTAGCTCCAATTAACAAATTCAGCTGGGTAATCTTTTGTTAACTAATAAAAAAGTTAACACCCCAGACAATAAAAAATCTGGAATTTATCAAATTAATTGCAAAGATTGCAATAAAGTATATATCTATCCACAGTAATTCTGCCCGAGGACAGGTCTTTCACTGCAATCATAACATTTTCATGCTATGCTTTGTAGCTTTACTAGGGAATTATAGGTGTGTTAGCTTCCCATTGCTTTCCACAAAAGTATATATAGGAAAAAAAAAAATTGAAAAATCAGCAATGATAGCACATAGTTTATTAGAGAATCATAGAATTGAAAAAGATGCAAAACTTTTGAAACAGATATCTAAACTTTTGGAATTAACAATTTGGGAAAAGATATACATTAAAAAAAAACATTCTAGAACCATGAATTTTGAATTTCTGGACGAACCAAATTTGATTATAAAGTTCTTCAAATCAACACTATTGGAAGGCAGTTTAGAAAATTACTGGCATAATGAAAAGTTGACAGTCGTAACAACAGCTGAAGATGGAAAAGATGTTTTTTTCTGATACTGCAGTTCTGTGTTAAAAAAAATAGATGTATGAGGTAAGAAGAATTCACGATTCATTTGATTCTTATTATAGACAAGGTGTCTGTTCCTCTTCAATGTATTGTATCTTTCCATTTGTTTCTTCTTTCTTTCCAATATTTCTTTTCCCAGTTGGGAATTTATTCCTAGCTATTTTAACATTTGACATTCTATTTATATTTATTAATAGTGAGTGGAAGCCATGACTGAAGAGGGACAAGATATTGTCTGAAACTGCTGGTATCAAAGAAATTTGAAATTATATGAGGTGAGTCATTAAAAGTAAGTTCTCCACTCACTATTAATGATATAACCTCATAATGTTTACTTCC
The DNA here is from genome assembly GCA_030220185.1 of Diploptera punctata. Classification (NCBI taxonomy): domain Eukaryota; kingdom Metazoa; phylum Arthropoda; class Insecta; order Blattodea; family Blaberidae; genus Diploptera; species Diploptera punctata. Next base: position 5,378,593 of record JASPKZ010009381.1, read on the forward strand.
CAATATAATTTGAAATTTGTTCTATTTGCAATTTTCTCTTATCTTATCACTTATAATGTGATCTCTTAATGTTATGTTTTCTATTGTTCACAGAACTTTCATTTCATGTGCTTCCAGTAGGGGTCGGGTTACTTGTTTCTGGTCTAGTTTCTGCTGTATATGTACAAAGTGGTCTGATTACCAGTTTATATATTTTAGTTTTGGCAACTTTTCTTAGATATTTATTTTTCCAAATGGTTTCTTTTAAGCAGCCTGAAACTCTATTGACTTTATTTATTTGATTAATAACTTATTTTTTTTAAACTTGCATAGCTGGTGATATTTACACCCAAGTAATTGAAATTTGATACTTGCTCTATTATGTTATCTACTACCAGTTTACATTATTTGTTTTCTCATCATCATCATTATAGTACATTCATGAATTTAGGCCATTTGTTGACCTGTTTCGGCCCCAAGAGAAACGCCATCCAGAAGTCTTTTGAATGGATCCTGGTCTTCTTCTGCCTGCAGGTTGATATCTTAACATTTGTTTGGGTATCCTGTGATCTTCCATTCGATGAACATGTTGCATCCATCTTGACTTATAATCAGAAATTTTGTTTTCTAAACGTTCCATGTGTAATTCTTCTAAGATGTCTTCATTTTTTTTTTGTGATCTAGTAGTGTGTATCCTGCAGTCCTCCGAAGGTATCTCATTCCAGCAGATCTAAGTCTCTGTATATTCTTCTGTTTCAACGTCCATACTTCACTACCATACAAAAGAGTTGGAAGAGCCAGTATTTTATACACTTTTAGTATTGAATGCTTTTGGACTAACTGTGGCTTGAAGATAGAATTTATTAACCCTAAAATTCTTAAAAAATTAGATATTTTTGCATTTACATCCTTTTCTTCTTCAAATGAGATATTGCATCCTAGATATGTAAAATTATTCTGTCAGTTCAGAGACTAAAAGGTAGTAGCCCTACCACTGGACTACTTAGTCTCGTGCCAGTAAATCGTCCTAAGGAACTTCAACTTTACTTGCAAGTCTCAAAACGAAGAAATCCAGAAGGAATTATCTGTTTTCTAATGTTAATAAATAATAACCCAGAACTTGATTCATATTTGCTTTTTTTAATAAAAAAATTATCCATTATAAAATAAAAATGAACCACTTTTGTAAAGTATTCATGCTATCACCCTCTAACCCATATATGCTGAATCTGACCAAAATGTACCTTAAAATGTACTATATCCATGAGCTACACATCATGACAGTCCGTTATAACTGAGGGAATCTCTGATATGGTAAAACTATATACAAGGATAGAGTGCATAAATAAAACTACTCAAATTAATGTGAATAAAGTGGTATCAATAAAATGAAAGCTATTGCAAGGAAATAAAGCATATCTGGAGAATATTTTTATAACTAGGCCTCGGAAGTTAAGGACCTATGAAAACCTTTAAAAAGACCTAAAAGCTGGAAAAAGGACGTAAAAAAAGTATTGCAGTTACTAATGAATGAATAAAGACAACCTTGCTGGCTTAACCTTCTGCTCAAAGTAATTTTCACAAAGTGGCAACTTATTAGAAAATTTGAAGTCGAAATATAATAGTTCAGGCAGTCAGTAGGCTGGTGGTTAAAAATAACAGGGTATTTTGTGAGGGTTCAATAAGTTCTCGCAGAACAAAAATGTTTGGAATATGAAGTCTTTAGGAAGTGAAACTAGATAATATTTTTTAAAAGAAGTTGGAATTGAGACTAGATTCTGGATTCTTGAATTATACAAATGGTATAAATGTAGTAAAAAGTAGGTAAAGTTGCAAAAAAAGCTGTTAAGACCTAAAAAAAAAAGGACCAATAAGACAAAAAAGTTGAAAAAGGAAAAATAACACCCACCATTTTCCAGTCTACAATGACCCTAAATGTATATATATATATATATATATATATATATAATATTATGGTGGACCTCCTCTTCAGACATAAGATAAAAATATTCTTCCTCATCTTCCGAGTCCTACTTATAACACATTTCCACCTCTTAATGTGAGGAATGTTTTCCCAAAATATTTATGTCTTTTTTGTTATATTCTGTATAATTTTACTTAATATAATTATGTACTTTATTTGGGAAAAATAATTTTTTTTTCTTTTTGCTCATTGTATACTTGGTAACAAAGCTTTTATAAGTAAATTAATTTTTGGTAAGCTCGTGAATAATTGAATATTCAAGATTCAAATAACTCTCAAAACTCTTAACTTCATCAACATTAATAAGATTCATGATAAGTTCCGTTGAGGTATTATTCAAAATTAAAATATAAAATTATGAAATATTTACCAAAAAGGTTTGTCTCCTCAACTTTTTTTGTTATTTATCTGTAGTGCTAGTGTTTCACCAGTTTTGAACCCTGCTGATGATGGGACTAGTCCCGAAAGCACTACAGATAACTAATAAAGTTGAGGAGACGGACCTTTTAGGTAATATTTCATAATTTTATATTTTAATCTTAACATCATGTTATGATTATTGTTATAAGTTTCTTAATGGATTTATTTCAGCCTAAGGAGTGTCTAGTAGTACCAGTATCTAGGTCTGTGCCACCATGGCCCACCATATCCCCATACAGGTCTAACTCTCCATCCACCGTATCCAAAACCTCCATAACCAAATCCACCAGGTGGGCCATACCCAAAACCTCTAGCTCCGCCAAATCCAAAACCACCAGGTCTGCCAAATCCAAAACCTCCAGGTCTGCCAAATCCAAAACCTCCAGGTCTGCCAAATCCAAAACCTCCAGGTCTGCCAAAGCCTCCAAATCCTCCGAACCCTCCAAACCTCTGACTAGCTGTTTGAAGATCATCATTTGTGTCTGAAGAGTCAGTGGTAGTGCTCATAGTTGAAAAGTAATTGTCGTCATATTCTGTAGAATCAGTATTTGTTGCATCGGTGTTAAATGAGACTGTAGTGATTTCAGTTGTTTTTTCTGTTACAAGCAATTCTTTGTTGTCTGTAGGAAAGGAAGTTACTGCAACTGCCAGCAATAAAATCTAAAACAAATTTGAAACATTTCCTTATTACTTTTAATTGCAAATTTCTTCTTCTTCCTTCCAAGTATTAGGCCAAGGCCTGTTACGATCCTATAGAAAATTTTCCGATCCTTCCGGGAAATTCTCGTTTAAGACTTGAAAGCATAATAATAGTCCCTTCGATTGGTTGCTGGCCAAAGGAAGACAAGACCAGTGATGGGGCTGCCATCTTATAGCCTTTGGTTAGGCTTTTCTGGTGAAGAAAAGAAAATAAACAAAAGAAGAAATGGAAGAAAGGAAGGACTCCCTAACCCTCGAATACCCTAATAGCATCGGGGTAGAAAAAACAAGAGTTAACCGAGAGAGGTTAGATAGTAAAGTTAAAAGAGTGCAAAACACAAGTACGTGGGGGCATGCCGTAGTGTAGTGGTTAAGGCACTGCACTACAAGCCAGAAGGTCGAGGGTTCAAGTCCCAGTGGGGTCGGGATTTTTAAACTGACCCAAACCTTCTGGCGGCACTATGGCCCTGGGTTCGACTCAACCTCTAATGGAAATGAGTACCAGACACTTGTTCTGGGGTAAAGGCGGCCGTCACGCAGGGCTGACAACCCGGCTGACATCAAGTGCTGATTGTCCAGAAAAAGTGGGAGCCTTAACCTCCTCCTACCCGAAGGGCCTCTTGAGGCCTGTAGTGGGATTACTTAATCTAAAAAAACACAAGTAAGTGGAAGAAATGTTTTGCTCAGCTTGGGCACCTTGTGGTCGCCATCCACATATCCCCTAGATGAGGACCCCTGAGATTAATTGCAAATTTCACCCTTTATTAATACTTTGTAAGGCAACTCTATGGTGCAAGCGGTTAGATGCTTGCCTCTCATTGCTGGGGTCCCGAGATCGAGTCTCGGTCACTCCATGTGGGTTTCACAGTGGACGAAACTGTGCTTGGGCAGGTTTTTCTCCTGTTATGTTATGCATTAAGTGGCTAAATGCCATTTTAAAAAAATTGATAATTTGATGTCATCTGTTGCACTGCTCATGAAGTAAGTGTAACAATGCTTTTAGTGCCAAATCTTCAAATATAGCCTTATTATTAAAGAAAAATTTAAACACCATCAATTCTCTCAGGATTTCTTTGTTTTGCAACAAACGGCTATAAAACCAGATCTTTATAAATACTAATATAAATTTCGCATCATATAGCTACGCGCAAAATGTTTCTGTTCTTACATTAACTATCAAACAAGGTAAATGACTTGCAATATCCAGTTTTGTTAGTTTGGCACTACAATAAACAGTGAAGATTGACTTAAACTTTAAACATAGTTTTCTCGAAACTTATATAATGAAACATAGCCGGTTGATGTATAACGCCATCCAATTATGACATCATAGTAGCAAGTTGATTTGTTTTAAATCTACAGTATTGTAGGACTTCCATTCGGAGATGGCTGTCATTATCATATGTAGGAGATTTGCTGTTATATAAAGTTTACTGAATAGAATGTACTGTTTAAACTTGATGGGAAGTATGAACTTTTATAGGAATAAATCAGTATGAGGTTTAATTTAAGATAAAATTAAATGTTTCATACGTCTCCTCATAATTAATCTTTTAAGATAAGGAGTAACATCATCATCATCATCATCATCATAGTACATTCACGAATTTAGGCCATTTGTTGACCTGTTTCTGCTTCAAGAGAAACACCATCCAAAAGTCTTTTGAGTGGACGTCCTGGTCTTCTTCTTCCTGCCGGTTGATATCTTAACATTTGTTTGGGTATCCTGTGATCTTCCATTTGATGAACATGTTGCATCCATCTTGACTTATAATCAGAAATTTTGTTTTCTAAAGGTTCCATGTGTAATTCTTCTAAGATGTCTTCATTTTTTTTGTGATCTAGTAGTGTGTATCCTGCAGTCCTCCGAAGGTATCTCATTTCAGTAGATCTAAGTCTGTATATCCTTTTGTTTCAAAGTCCATACTTCGCTACCATACAAAAGAGTTGGAAGAGCCAGTGTTTTATACACTTTTAGTCTTGAATGTTTTTGGACTAACTGTGGCTTGAAGGTAGAATTTATTAATCCTAAAATTCTTAAAAATTTAGATATTTTTGCATTTACATCCTTTCCTTCTTCATATGAGATATTGCATCCTAAATATGTAAAATTATTCACCTGCTCCAAAATTTTATTGTCCGGTACAATTTTACTTCTGACAGGATCTACACCTTGAAATGCCATAATTTTTGTTTTCTCTGTTGATATCTTCAATCCATATTCTTCTGTAATTTTGTTAAGTTCATACAGACCTTTCTGTAGATTATCTTATGAATTTGCTATTATTATTTGGTCATCTGCAAACAATAGGTTGTAAGGGGTAGTGACGTGTGTATAAACTCTCCTAACCAATTCTCATCCTCACCTTTTTGTGGTACAACCTGTTTTCACAAACGAGGCTCTGAGGACCAAGTCATGGCGGTATAACCGTTCCATCGGGTACTGAGTAAATGAAGTATCCTAATGTCTGTCCAGAGACTAAAAGGTAGCAGCCCTACCACTGAACTACTTAGCGTCGGGCCAGTAACCCGTCCTAAGGAACTTCAAAACTACTTTCAACTCTCAATATGAAAAAATCCAGAAGGAATTGAAATAAGGAGTAACACTGCGAGGTATTAAAAATAATCACTTCACCTCATATTTTGTCTTCTTCTTAGACCTGTTTTAGAATAATTATTCCAAAATCAGTTTAAAAATAAATCAACGTATGAGATGGGATTGATATCTTGGCCTTCAAACTAAATCCAAAGTAGCTTATACAAAACTCTCCTGAGGCCTGTTATCCTGTATGGAAGTGAAACTTGGCCATTAAGTAAAAGTGATGAAATTAAATTAAAGGTATTTGAAAGAAAGATTCTAATAAAATCTATGGACCAATAAATGAAAATGGCGCAGTAGATATAATCATGAAGGAATATATGGCTTTATATGATGTTACTGACTTAGTCAGAATAATAAAATCTTCAAGGTTGAGATGGTTGGGCCATTTACATCGATTGGGAGAAACAGACATTGCTCGTAGAATTACATTCTGTAAAATAGAGGGAAAAATAAATGTTGGAAGACCTCCTACTAGATGGCTAGACAGCATGGAACAGGATGTGAAGGTTATGGGAGTCCAGGGATGGAGAAGGAAGGCAGAAGATAGAAATGGATGGAGGTGCATAGTTGGGGCGGTTATGGGCTGTAGCACCAAACATTATGATGAGGTGAGATGATTATTTTTCCCAATGTTTCAAATATTTAGCTTGAAGAAAAAAGTCCCAAAACTAAATCTACAGTTCAAGAAAACAAACCTGAGACAAACAAATGAAACAAAATATTTAGGGACAATTTTTGATTAAAAATTATCTTGGAGAAAACATATTGAAACAGTAGTAAACAAAGCAACGAAAAGATTTTCAATCTTAAAAAGATTAGCTGGAGCAAAGTGGGGTAGTAATCGCCAGACTCTGAACACCACGTATAAAACATTCATCAGGCCAATACTTCTATACAACGGGGAGGTAATAATTTCAGCAAATAACTCAAACCTAAATCGCCTAGAAGTATGCCAAAATCAGGCTTTATGGCTTATAACCGGCGCAGCTAAATCAACCCCGATCACAGCAATGCAAGCACTAACTCAGAACCCTCCAATATGTCTGACTTTAGAGGAACAGGCAATAACACAACATGAAAAAATGTTACGGTTAACAACATCAAAATGGGAAAAAAGACAGTTACAACCAACCAAGTTGAAAAAACAAACAAGTTTCTTGTCTAAAGTAACGGAAATAAAAACAGATTTGAATCTTCCTAAATCTAAAGAAAATATTTTGATCAGAGAAAACCCTCTTGCTTTTGAACCAATTAACATTCAGCTAAATCTAGAAGAACCAGTTACAAAATCTGAAACCCCCACACCTGTACTAAAAGCTCTAGTGTTAGAAGCTGTGAATAAGAGATATCCACCAGAAGAATGGGTACATGTCTACACAGATGGATCTACTATTGATAATAACTCAGGATCAGGAATTACATGTGCATTATTTTCATTTTATCAACCAGCAGGATACCACACAACAAATTTTGATGCGGAAGTAACGGCTATTCATATTTCACTCCAACAATTACTATACAGAATAAATAAATTTCAAAATGCTGTCACCATACTCTCTGATTCTAAGACAGCAATATATGCAATAAATTCACACAAAAGAAGTTAATACAAATTAAAGAGTGCTACAAAATGATTCAACAACTTCAAAAACTACAGAGAAGAATTCAATTGCAATGAATACCTGCACATTGTGGAATTGCTGGAAATGACATTGCTGATTTTCTTGCCAAAAAAGGCTCCAATCTAATTCAGAATACTACTAAAAGCTTACCTTTCACATCCATAAAAAGAATAATTAAAAACAAATATAAAATAAAAAAAAACCAAGACCTATGTAATAAAGCCAAAGACAAAAAATGGAATATTTTAGTAAAGAAGCCATATATTATTCCAGAAATTCCATGTAAAACTACAGTAGCAAAATTTAGACTGCTTACAGAACATGACTATTTGGCCAAACATTTATATAAAATAGGAATCTACATGAATCCAAATTGTCCTCTATGCAACAAAGACGAAGAAATGAACGAAGAACATCTACAAACCTGTGAAGTATTGCCTGTTGGATCCACCATAGAGAAATATTGGAGAGCAAGAACGCTAATGGCTTCATTGCCAAAGCCCAGCATTTGAAAACAACAACATATCAAATTATATACTGGTAGGTATTTATTTTCAGATTATGATAATCAAAGTTGCAAATTAGAAGATAGTGTACTAACTGCAGCATTAAGAAATTAAAAAATCAGGCAATGTGAAATAATTTAAAGTAGGTTTTAAGCTAAATTTCTTTTCAACTACAGCACTGATCCTACTGATTGTTTATTTATGAAGAATATGAACTTTCATATGATGAAGTCGGGGATTTTTACATTATGAGGTTTTCATAATAAAAATAAAATGAATCGTGAATTCTTGTTACCTCATACATCTATGTTATTTAACACAGAATTGCTGTATCGGGAATCATCATTCCCATCTTCAGCTGTTGTCACAACTGTCTATTCTTCATTATGCTGGTCATTTTCTAAACTGCCGCCTGTGTTGATTTGAAGAACTTTGTAATCAAATTTGGTTCGTCTGGGAACTCGAAATTCATGGTTCTAATTTTTTTTTAATCTATATCTTTTCCCAAACTGTTAATTCCAAAGGTTTAGATAGATGTTTCAAAATTTTAGCTTCTTTTTCAATTCTATGATACTCTAATAAACTATGTACTGCTATTGCAAAGATTGCAATAAAATATATATAAGAGAAACAAAAAGGAATTTGGACACTGGAACAAAAGTACACTTTAGAAATATAAAAAATGAAGTTTAAAAATCAGCAATAGCAGCACATATTTTATTTGAGAATCATAGAATTGAAAAAGAAGCTAAACTTTTGAAACATCTATCTAAACCTTTGAAATTAACAGTTTGGGAAAAGATATACATTAAAAAAAACATTAGAACCATGAATGTTGAGTTTCCGGATGAACAAATTTGATTACCCAAAGTTCTTCAAATCAACACCAGATGGCAGTTTAGAAAATGACCAGCATAATGAATTGACAGTCACAACAAGAGCTGATGATGGGAATGATGTTTCCTGATACAGCGGTTCTGTGTTAAATAACATAGATGTATGAGGTAAGAGAAATCACAATTCATTTGATTTTTTTAAAATATGAACTTTACAACAAATTTATACCTATAAGAATGTAACTTAATATTATTTTGATATTCTCACTTCTTTACTACTACTCAAATTATGGTTGTTACTTAATTTTGACTTTATAATACAGTGGACACTTTTTAATTCAAATCAAGGGGGGATTTTAAAAATTTGAATTATTGAAACTTTAAATTAACAAAATACACTTTATTTTACATAGTACTGTACCCTAAAATAAATTAATTTCATGCAAATACTGCAATTAACATGCTCTGTAACTCACCATTTAATTTCCATATTTTGTCATAAAATGTGTAGTCCTAGTAGTTTGACACAAGAGCACTTCAACTTTTTTGCTAATGTTAAACTGGTGTACACTCCACGTTTCGAGATTGTGAATCGAGTCACTTAATAGATTCATACTGATTGAAGTTATTAACTGTACTACATGTGTACATGTATATTACACGTCCAAGTTAACTGTTCACAGGAGGAGGGGAAGAGTTTTAGCGCTAATGTCGCCGATCTACTGAATCTGTGGAAGGGATGTAGGAGAAAACTGTACATCCGATCACATATTGAAATTTTTCAACTTCAAATGTGGGGGGAGAATCTCTAAACATGTGTGAAAGAACTTAACATGGTTGTCAAATTAGTAATTTAAGCACGGAGCGTTCAAGCGGTCGGATCATTTAAAAACACAGTATTCGTTGTCTCTCTGTTACCAGCTTCACAATAAATCACAAGTGGCAACATGTAATGAGAAGGGCAAGGGAGGGACAGCTCATTCCTAGATGTAACCCCAAAAGTAACTGGGTTGTCAAGTTAGTCATTCTGCCACTGACTGCGCAGAACGACGGATCATTAAAATACATAGTATTTGTCAGCTCTCATCCTGCCAATCAAACAACATAATACAAAGGACAGGAAGTGGCAACATAGTAAGGAAGAGAAAGAGAAAGACAGTTTGCTAGTTAATATATTTTCCGCCTGCACAAAACACTTGGATGGGTAATACCTGTACTGTGAAAGTAAGGGAGGGTACATGCATTATTCACGTTTTTGGGCTATGAGTGAGGGGTGGGTGTCTATGTCACAGATTAGGTATATGTACTGTACCTGATGACACAAAGCATTGGACAATACGGTCCAGTTTGCTAGCAATCTAACGGCACTTTAACAATAAGCTACTAGGAATGCGGATACTAGATGAATTCTTGGAATTTTTCAACCATATTTAAACTTTTATAGAATTCAGATTACTTTTTTCATGATCAATAAATTGAATTGTGGCTTTGAATTATCTGAATGTTGGCTTCAAAACATCAAATTAAACATGGATTTACAAAAAACAGAATATCTGGCAATAAATAGCAATGAAAGAGAAAATTTAATATTGGAAGAAGGAATCCAAATAAAGCAAGTGAAACAAACTAAATATTTGGGAAAACTATGGATAACATTGAAGGTATAGGCAAAGAGAACATAAAACATAGAATTGAATTGAGTAGCAAAATAATATCATCGTTAAATTCCATATGGTGGGATAAGCATATTTGGAAAGACACAAAAAAATATAATATTTAATTTTAGGAAGTTCTATTTTGAGGTTATTTTAATTATTTTATTTTTGGTCTGGACATCTTACCTCAATATTAATGTTGATTTGTTCCCAGAATCTGGGAAAGCTGACGATAAAACAGAATTGTTTTGAAACATGTCCAAGAACAAATCAACATTAATATTGAGGTAAGATGTCCAGACCAAAAATAATATAACAAAAATATATATTGTGGTAATTTAAAAACATTGGTGTGGAATCTGTTGCAATTGTATGGAAGTGAGTCCTATATGGACAATCAATAAGTACTACAAGACATAGACTAATAGCTGTAGAAATGGATTATTTACAAAGAAATGCCAGAAAGTCTAAATTAAGAACATGTCATCAATAAGGAAATTCAGGAAACATAATGGAAGCAGAAGAAAGCATAATTAAAAGAATTGAGGAGAAGGAATTAAAGTGGTTAGGACATGTTTTAAGAATGGAAGATTAGCGATGGCCGAAGCAACTATATGAATAGCATCCGAACAGAAAGAAGAAAAGAGGGAGACCAAAATTAACATGGAAGGAAAACATGAAGACAGTAATGCAAGCTAGAGGGCTAAGCATCAAAGATCCCCAAGATCGCAGGCTTTGGAGGTTTGGCACGGGAAGACTGCAGCAGTGTAAAAACCCGAAGATAGATAGATAGACATGGATTTTTAACATTGTTTTAAATAGGAGTTTCAAGGGGATTGTACTTATATTCGAATTACCCAATTATTTGAATTATCGAATGTCGAATTAACCGGTGTCCACTGTATATATAAAGTATGTATTTTACTTACCAAAAAGATATTCATGTTGTATATTCCTGTCAGAGATGTAGTAACAAACTGCTGATGGCTCAAACCATACCTTTATATAATTTTGTATATCTAACCTTGAGTTGTGCTAAATACTTATACAATTAATAGGTAGACCATTTTTTCTAATGTTGTATACAAGGTGAGAATTTGTATAATTAGATGTGATATCTTGATCATATTAGTCACTGGTTCAAAAACCTGTGTAGAACATTTGAAGACATCATGGCAAAATCATGTTAATGCGGAGTATACTGATTTATAATTTTAAAAGTTTCAGATTCTGTACCTTGCATTTTAAGCATATATTTAACAAGTTTTAAATATCAGTTTGAACAGGTCCCTGCAGGGATAGAAATTGAGATTTTAGGAGTTAAATAATTCAATCCTTAAAAGTTGTTGGAACATGTATTAATTGGGAGCACACCGTAGCGTAGTAGTTAAGGCACTGAGCTACAAGCCGGAGGGTCGAGGGTTCAAGTCCCGTTGGGGTCAGGATTTTTAAACTGACCCAAACCCTCTGGCGGCACTATGGCCCTGGGGTTGACTCAGCCCCTAACAGAAATGAGTACCAGATGCTTGTTCTCGGGGTAAAGGCGGCCGTCATGCAGAGCTGACAACCCGGCTGACATAAAGTGCTGATTGTCTAGAAAAAGTGGGAGCCTTAACCTCCTACTACCCCAAGGGCCTGTTGTGGGATCACTTTTACTTTACATGTATTAATTTTTTTAATGCAACATGTTAGGCCAAAACTTAATGGTATTAATAGGCTGTTGTTTTATGCTGATGATGTAGTATTATTGAGTAATAGCGAGGAGATACTAAAGGCCAACATGCACACTCTATTGAGTAACATTAAAAAATTGGGACTGGAAGTAAAAATCAATAAAAGTAAATATATTGTTCATGCATAGAAATACATTATATGTATAATGGAAATGGACAACTAATGACAAATGAGGGAAATTTCAAGGAAGTGGTTGATTTCAAATATCTAGGAACAATACTTACAAATAGGAATGAGATGCACAACGAAATTAAACATAGGCTCAATTCTGGAAATGTGTGCTATTATGCATTACAGGGACTCTTGTCATCCCAACTCCTATAAAAAAGTTAAACTGAAAATGTATAAAATTGTTATTCTACCAGTTATATTATATGGGTGCGAAACATGGACTCTTACTTTAAGGGAGGATAGAAGATTACGGGTATTTGAGAATAAAGTTCTTAGGACAATTTTTGGGCCAAAAAGAGAAGAACAGACAGGTGAATGGAGAAAATTACATAATAGTGGGCTACATGGTGTGTATACAAAGCCAGTTATAGTTAGAACAGTTAAGTCTCATAGATTGTGGTCGGCAGAACATGTGGCACTTATGGGGATGAAAGAGGTGCATGGAAGCTTCTTGTAGGAAAACCAAAAGAAAAACGTCCAGTTGGTAGACGAAGAATGAGGTGGGAGAATAACATTATCCATATTTGAAGAGAAAAATTGTATGCTCAGACCAGGGCTCGAACCCAAGACCTTTGGCTTTCTGGACCAATGCTCTACCGACTGAGCTATCCGAGTGAGTTCCGATCTAAATGCAAATTTTTCTCTTATATACGTTAATTTCCTCACACCAAATACTATGAAACCATCATTTCTCTCTTTGCAAATGGTGGCTTGTTTATTAAAGGAGACATTTATTTGGGAATTTTTATATTACATTATAATGCCAGTATGGCTTCTTTTCAATGTTTTTATTATTCATTTAATATATCTCAATGATGGATAAATCATATTTGAAGAGAAAAATTTTACGCTCAAACTGGGGCTCGAATCCAGGGCCTTCGGCTTTCCGGGTCAATGCTCTACTGACTCAGCTGACTTGGCCCAGAAAGCCGAAGGTCCTGGGTTCGAGCCCCGGTCTGAGCATAAAATTTTCCTCTTCAAATATGATTTATCCATCATTGAGATGTATGAAATGAATAATAAAAACATCAAACATTATCCATGATTTGAGGAAAATAGATCATACAGGGGATGATTGGAAAACATTAGCTTAGGATAGGGATGTCCATGTGGCGTGAGCCAATGGGTTTTGATAGAACCAGTGAGTTAGTTAGGATTAAGGACTCTCCTGACGCACCACTATCGTCATCATCATCACCCATCATATCATCAGGGCAACGTAACTTCACCTTCTAGGTGCCCCAATTTCAGAAGTGGGTAACAATTACACTAACGCCAGGAGAGAACACCAGAAATGTCGAAATGACAACCTGGGGCATTGAATGAAAAAAAAAATTGTTATCTCAGTCAAATATTTAATTTATTCAATGATTTTGCCAACAGACCAGCCTCATTGGCTAGTGGTCAGTGTTTCTGATTACAGTTCGTGAGGTCCCGGGTTCGATTCCTGGTCAGACCATAGGAATTTTTCCTTAAAGGGAATTGTTCCTGTGATTGTCCATGGTCTGGAATTTAGGTTAAGAACTTTCCTGGCGCTTCATTATCATTTATCATCCATCATATCGTCGCGGTAATATAACTCCACCTTCCAGGTGCCCCAACCTAAGAAATGGATTACAATTTTGCCAATGCCAGGAGAGAAGCAAGAGGATGTATTAAGATGGATCTTGGAAATATGAAATATGAATTGCATTCACTTGTTTGAGGATAGGGACTTGTGGATGGCCTTAGTGAATGCAGCATTGAATCTATGGGTTTTATAGCCATTTACATGTCTAACTTAGTCATTTTTAAAATTAATGCCAATGTATAGTTAGGTTTGTAGATTTTTCAAATCTTTGTTTATTGTCACTTAAATGTGGTTGTTACATGATTGTCTGCTCTTTGAACTTGGGTACCAACAGATGCTCTGTTCCATAGTTATGGAATATATTGAATATAGAGCTTTTATCACTTATTACCAACCTCCTGGTCTACCATATCCCCCAGGACGTCCACCCCATCCACCACCTCTTGGAGGTCCACCCCAACCACCACCTCTTGGAGGTCCCCAACCAGGTCTGCCCCATCCAATGTGACGTTGACTAGCTGTTTGTAGATCTTCACTTTTTTCTAATGACTTTTTTTTAGTTGTGGTGTCAGAAGATTGGTAAGTGGTTGAAGAGATGCTTTCTGTCACTGGTCCTGGCACAAATGCCTCTTTATTGTCTTGAGAAAGGCATGGAATTGCAATCACTGATAGTAAAATCTGAAATTTATAGTAATTTAGATTAATATTTTTTTTTAATGCCCCAGGTTGTCCTTTTTGGACATTTCTGGTGTTCTCTCCTGGCATTGGCATAATTGTAACCCACTTCTGAGGTTGGTCTGAGGTTGGGTACCGGAAGGCAGGGTTACATTACACCGATGATATAATGGGTGATGATGATAGTGGTGCACCAGGAGAGTCCTTAATCCTAAGCTTAATCTAAGATGAATATGAATGGTGATATTCGGGGACCGTTTGGGCTTTAAAGTTTCCTGATATTTGTCTTACAGGTGAGGAAAAACCCTGATAAAAACCTCATCCAGGAAACTGTCCCAATCGGGGATCAAACCTGGGCCTCCTGCGTGACAAGGCAGCATGCTACCTTGAGACCACATAGTTTAAAATATAACATAAGTAATGTTTAAATTCTCAATAAAAATACTTTAGAGCCGATTGTCTAGAAAAAAGTGGGAGCCTTAACCTCCTACTACCCCAAGGGCCTCCGGGGCCTGTTGTGGGATCACTTTACTTTAAGAAGTCATCAGATGGCATTGTTGATAGCTTTAGCTATCAGCTTTTGGATGAAAGGACAAGAATTAATTGTATAAGTAGAAAGAAATTTGATGTTCCTGTCGGAAGTTCGAATGGCATAATGGTAATCGCTCTGACATACAGAGTCAAAGATCCGGGTTTTGACTCCCGGATCTAATGTAATTTTTTCTTTGTTTCTATTACATCTCAATGATGGATAAATCATATTTAAAGAGAAAAATTATATGCTTAGACTGGGACTCAAATCCAGGACTTTTAGCTTTTTAGGCCAAGTACTCTACCAGCTGAGCTAACTGGGCAAGTTCCAATCTAAACACAAATTTTTCTCTTATAAGCTGTTAATTCCTGCACACCAAATGCTATGAAACCTTTGCTTCTATTTCTATGCATAATTTTTCTCTTCAAATATGATTTATCCATCATTGAGATGTACGAAATGAATAATGAAAACACCGAAAGAAGCTGTACTGGCTTTATAATGTAATGTAAAATTCCCAAATAAATGTCTTCTTAATAAAGAAGCCGCCATTCGCAAAATAGTAAGAAAGGTTTTTCATAGCATTTGCTGTGCAGGAATTAACAGCTTATAAGAGAAACATTTTCGTTTTGATTGGAACTTGCCCAGATAGCTCAGTCAGTAGAGCACTTGGCCTAGAAAGCCAAAGGTCCTTGGGTTCGAGTCCCAGTCTGAGTGTATAATTTTTCTCTTCAAAAATGTAATTTTTCTTTCTAAAATAAAACTATATAGTACAATTCTGGAAAATTTTAATTAAAAATATATAATCAAAATAATATTTAATTGTTATTGAGAATACATACAAACAATTGAATTAAAAAAATAAGTATACTGTTTATATTAACTATTGCTATAAACTTACCAGAAAGATTATTAAATTGTAGTTGTGATACATTTTTTTGTCAGGTTGTACGTATGTATTACTGTGTTATATCAGTACATTGGTGTAAGGCAAGTATATATATTACATGCTTCAATTTTAACCTTGAATAATGCAACACTGTGCTAAATGCTTATGCAAACAATTGACGGGAAGTACCGGACTGGAATTACAAAATATTATATTATTAGTCATTTATACAAATGCCAAAATTGTTTGCCAAGCATGACATTGAACTATTTGTTTTAATAATTACATGATTTTGTTTCAGGCTGTTTAAAAGAAACCATTTGGAAAAATAAATATCTTAACACATTGTTTCCCAACCTGTGGTTGGGGATTTGCAAAATATTTCAAGGGGTTCGCCAAAACTTTTCTGTAATGGCGGGTTTCTATAATTTCTGCAACTTAGAAGAATTACACTTGGAGCCTTTAGAAAACAAAATTTCTGATTATAAGTTAAGATGGATGCAACATGTTCATCGAATAAAAGATCACAGGTTACCCATGATGTTTGTCCATTTCAATCAATTTCATTGAAATACTAAGTTAATTTTGAGAAAAAATAGCAAATAGGCATTTATAGGCATTGTAAGCTGAAATAGGCATTTATAGGCAAAATTAACTTCATGGAAAACGACTCTAGGGTCTTTGGTATGAACTTATATGAAGTCACTTTTACAATATCTATAATAAATAACTGTAGGCATTTTCCCTAACATCCGGTCTCTAGTGATAAGATAAGAGAAAATTTACAAATAGAACAAATTTCAAATTGGATAAATAATAGAAGGGAAGAATGGAATGAACAAATAAATAGAATGTCAAACGACATAATAGTTAAAATAGCTAGGGATAAATTCCCAACTGGGAAAAGAAATATTGGATGCCCGAAGAAAAGATGGAAAGATACAATTGATGTAATATATTTTCTACATAGGATGAAAGAAGAGGTAAAAGAACTATTTTTTGTTGTGAGTTTAAATTTATTCTCCGAATATATCCATATTTTCATGCATTATTACTTTAAGGGAGGAGAAAAGATTATGATTATTTGAGAATAAAGTTGTTAGGATTTTTTTTGTCCAAAGATAGTTGAATAGAGAGGCAAATGGAGAAGACTCCATAACAGCTACATGTTCTTTATAGGAAACCAGATATAATAACAGTTAAGTCTCATAGACTATGATGGGCAGAATATGTGGCATGAATGGGAAATGAAAGAGGGGCATGGAAGCTTACCCAGTTGGTAGACCAAGAGTGAAGTAGGAGAATAACATTAACCATGATTTGAGGGAAGTAGATTATGCAGGGAAAGATTAGAAAACATTAGCTCAGGATAGGGACATGTGGAGAGCTTACTTCTGCACAAGGAAGAGCTTCGATGTGAACTTTAGTGCTAAAATGGACTACATCTTTCTTTTGGTACTTTCATTGATTAATTTCTGTCTGCTGAACTTATTTACTCTCTTGTGTATCATTCTTTCTTCAAACCCATTCTCTATTGCTACCTTAACTATATTTATTTTTTCATAAATATCTCTGTTCATAGGTCGGTTTACTAATCTATGGGTCAGACCATTGAGTCTTTTAAGACTCAATGATATGAATTTATTCCTTAATAATTTGTATTTGCTTAGACAGGCAAGGAGATACTAAAGGCCAACACACACACACTATTGAGTAATACTAAGAATTTGGGACTGGAAGTAAATACCAGTAAAACTAAATATATGGTCACGCATAGAAGTACACTATACAATGGAAATGGACAGCTAATGACAAATGAGGGAAATTTTAAGGAAATGGCTGAATTCAAATACCTAGGAACAATAATCACACATAGGAATAAGATACACAAAAAATTAAACATCTGCTCAATTCTGGAAATGTGTGCTATTATGCATTACAGAGACTCTTGACTTCCCAACTCCTTTCAAAAAATGTAAAAATGAAAGAAAATATATAAAACTATTATTCTACCAGTTGTATTATATGGATGCGAAACATGGACTCTTATTTTAAGGGAAGAAAGGAGATTACAAGTATAAATCATATTTGAAGACAAAAATTATATGCTCAGACCAGGACTTGAACCCGGGACCCTTGGTTCTCTAAAGTGCTCTACCTCCTGAGCTACCTGAGCAAGTTGTTGCTCAGGTAGTTCAGTGGTAGAGCACTTGGTCTAGAGAACCAAGGGTCCCGGTCTGAGCATATAATTTTTCTCTTCAAATATCATTTATCCATCATTGAGATATATGAAATTAATAATAAAAACATCAGAGATTACAAGTATTTGAGAATAAAGTTCTTAGGAAAATTTTTGGACCGAAGAGAGATGAACAGACAGGTGAATGAAGAAGACTTCATAACAGTGAACTACATGGTCTTTATAGGAAGCCAGATATAATAAGTACAGTTAAGTCTCGTAGACTGCAATGGGCAGGACATGTGGCATGAATGCAAATGAAAGATGTGCATGGAAGCTTCTTGTAAGAAAACCAGAAGCAAAATGCCCAGTTGGTAGACCAAGAATGAGTGGGAGAATAACATTAACTATGATTAGAAGGAAGTTGATTATACAGGGAATGATTGGAAAACATTAGCTCAGGATAGGGATGTATGGAGAGCATATGTCTGCGCGGCCATGAACCTACAGGTTCGATAGTGTCAGTGAGTTAGTTAGTTAGGCATATATATCAACAGTAGGCAATGAAAACCTCGTAACTCCATCATTCATTGAAAACCGCATAACTCCAGTAGCCAGCACAGAAATATGTGATGCATAACCTGCTGAGAACATGGACTATAAATTTATTATTTAACTTGACTTGTATTCTGTAGTAAAATATGTGGGAACTATTGCTGTATCAATTTTCATAATTATTTAAAACAGTTATTTGTTTCTCCTTTAAAATTTACCAAAATGAAGTTACGAGGTTTTCATTGCCCACCATCGACATGTATTTTGATGGCCGCATTTGTTTGGTAATTGTTGCATAATTTAAATACAATGTCAGCTTAATGTCAGTCATGCTGACTGTTAGTGCTACCTTCTAATGGGCATCCAGCACGTTTATAAAACACACTTCAAGAAACTGTAATGAAAGATAGAAATGTGCTGACTCACTGCTTGTGACATCATTGTGTGAATTATATGTGAAGTGATTTGTGTGTACTAATAGTATATTACGATGCGAAGTTGGGAAGTGGTTTCTGAGATTCTGTAAAACACTTCACATGTACATTATTTTTTACGCGATGGTGTTATCAAAATAATAAATAATAGTAAAATATTTGTTGGAAATATTTGCATTCATTATAAACAACCGACTAACTTTAATAGTGTGAGCAATGTTTATTACTTGAGACTACAGCAGGCCGTGACACCAATCAGACATAAAATGGTGGCAAGTACATATTTATTGTTTTATATTGTTTCAAATAAAGTTCAGTTCATTTCAAATTTATATATTAAATTTGGGAATTTTTAACAATATGAGGTTCAAATTCATAAGAATTAAATTAATCGTGATTATTTCATACCTCATACTTCTATATTTCTTTAAATACAGCACTGCAGTATCGGTAATTTCTTATCACCATCATCAGCTGTTTTCACGATTGTCAATTTTTACTTTTGTTGATAATCATCCAAACTGCCATCTGATGTTCTTTTAAAGAATTATTTTCTAAACTGCCATCTGGTGTTCATTTTAGAAAATAATTCTTTAAAAGAACATCAGATGGCAGTTTGGATGATTATCAACAAAAGTAAAAATTGACAATCGTGAAAACAGCTGATGATGGTGATAAGAAATTACCGATACTGCAGTGCTGTATTTAAAGAAATATAGAAGTATGAGGTATGAAATAATCACGATTAATTTAATTCTTATTCATTTCAAATGCAGTAATTTGTTTTGTATGATGTATATTAATACTACCTTTTGGATGTATTTTTGTATATACATTGTACGTAGTATACATAAAGGGCAGTGGTTTTACTTCCCGCACGAGGTTTGTAATATGTATTACAGTATAAGTATTTAGGTTGACAACCCCGAAATGTAGGAAGTTGAACTTTCAATCATGGTCATCATTGCTGTAAATATGACAAAACACGCCACCATGCAAAAAAATATTCATTAATTTAAAAAATATAAAACTTACAGTTGTATTTGATTTTCATATTTATTAAGATATAATTCAGTTACAGCTGTTTCGGTACACTGTACCTTCTTCAGACATGTTAACAAATTATGAATTGTGACATATTTGTCTTCTATGAACAGAAAAAAAAACTTGTGTTCTTTATGCTTAATTATTGGAACCAGTATCTTTCAAAGTGCTACGTTTTAGGCATAGATAATTTCATACGGTCCATAATTACCCATAGTCCTAAAACAGACTATTGTAAACTGCCTCTCTGTGAGCAATGTGATTAAATTTGAAGCTTTAATGTAATTGAGGTATTGACATGGGAAAGGTAGTATGTCATAAAAAGCAAATTTTACAGGGGAAGCAAAAAAAAAAAACAATTTTGTCACTTTTAATTGTAAAATTGTAAATATATTTTTTAAAGCTAATATGGATATTTAGTAACTATTTTGCAAATAAAATTTCTTGTTTGGTAGTGTCAAGATTATATTAAAATTAATGTTGGGAAAATTTTTTTTTGCTTTCCCTGTAAAATTTACTTCTTATGACTTACTAGCTTTCCCATGTCAATGCCTCAATTATCTGTGTGTTTCTTCTTTCTGTGCATTCCAAATTCTATCTTATTATTCTTTCCAATTATTATTAAATTTAAATCTAAACATAATACTTGCTTCAATGAATACTTACTTACTCACTGGCACTATCGAACCCGTAGGTTCATGGCTGCACGAGACATAAGCTCTCCATACATCCATATCCTGAGCTAATGCTTTCCAATCATTCCCTGTATAATCTACTTCCCTCAAATCATAGTTAATGTTATTCTCCCACCTCATTCTTGGTCTACCAACTGGGCGTTTTCCCTCTGGCTTTCCTACAAGAAGCTTGCATGCAAGTCTTTCATTCCCCATCGCAGTCTACGAGACTTAACTGTTCTTATTATATCTGGCTTCCTGTAAAGACCATGTAGTTCATTGTTATGTAGTCTTCTCCATTCACCTCTCTGTTCATCTCTCTTTGGTCCAAAAATTTTCCTAAGTACTTTATTCTCGAATACTTGTAATCTCCTTTCCTCCCTTAAAGTAAGAGTCCATGTTTCACACCCATATAATATAACTGGTAGAATAATATATATTTTCAGTTTAACGTTTTTTGAAAGGAGTTGGGACATCAAGAGTCTCTGCCTCAATGAATGAATGAGTCATTTCTTATCTTATCTCATAGTTTATATATTCTTAAACACAGGAACTGCAGTTTTCACAAGGCACATCCCTCCCATTTTCAACCGACATTATGACTCTATTATAATGTTGACTGAAAATGGGAGGGTTGTTCCTCTTGAAAACTGCAGTTCCCATGTTTAAGAATACATACTATGAGGTGATAAGATAAGAAATGACTCATTCATTCATTGAATTATTAACCTGATAATTAGAGACCGGATGTTAAGGAAAATGTTTACAGTTATTTATTGTAGATATTGTAAAAGCGACTTCATATAAGTACATACAGAAGACCCTAGAATTGTTTACCATGAAGTTAATTTTGCCTATAAATGCCTATTTCAGCTTACAATGCCTATTTGCCATTCTTTTCTCCAAATTAACTTAGTATTTCAATTAAATTAATTGAAATGGACAAACTTCATGACACATATCATTGCATACAAACCTTTAATTGACTGACAATATTATTTTTGATGTTGGTAACACTGAATTCAGTCTATAGTCCTCATTCACAGACAGGTGCTTCAAAGACAAAGTGGTGCGACAAACGAATATGGCTTTTTGTTATAGCAGTTCTTTCACGATACCTAAAGAATGGACAACAATAAAACAGTAAAAGATAAACTGACTAATTTCGTGAAAGAATTTGGTGCGGAAATATTCTCAAGTGACGATTCAATATTGTTTTGCAAATTTTGGTGAATTGCGCAAAGAAGTGCCATGTTTTGCATCAAGTACACACTGCAAAACATAAGTATAGGCAAAACAAGTTCCAAAATCATCTCTGATATATTCGTATGCTATTGATAGGATATTTTTATATTCTTTACGTAAGGCTGTAAAAATTTATGTTGTAGTCCATTTTTTTTGTAAGAGCCTATTTTGATTTTTAGTGCCTATATTAATGATTTTTAGTGCCTTTTTTTTTAACTTTTTAAGTGCCTAACATCCGGACTCTACTGATAATGTTATTTCCCATATTTAACAATGAATAGTATTTGCCTGTTGATTTCAGTTTCCATTGTAAACTTTATAGTTTGACTCTGAATGTTCAACAGTTTTAAAGCATCATTTACATGTTTTTTTTATTTACAGAGCAATTATATCATTAACACCAGAATTTAAAAAAATTAAAAGACATAAAGAGTGTATCATAAATATGACTACAAGTTGTGGGATTATTTGAAGAAAAGATTTATTCCCAGAAACTGCAAAATTTCAACATGCTGTAAACAGAAACTGAGGAAGAAATTCTTGCTATTCCAATAGACATGTATCATAAAACAATTAATGACTTACCTAAGCATTGTTCATTATACTTGGATATATGAACTGCCATTGCAAACAGTTTGAGACAATAAAATGTTGGTTAATAAGGTTGTAAGTTATTTATTTATTTTGATGAATTGTCTTTCTAAGGGATATGTCATATTTCCTGTAATAATAATATTATCAATATTTAAAAAAATAGAAAATTACAAATATCCATCCATACATAGTAATTCTGCCTGAAGGCAGGTCCTTCATGCTATGCTTACAGCTTTACTAGGGAATTGTAGGTGTGGTAGCTTTCCATTGCTTTCCACACCGGTGAAGGATGATGATGATGATGATAATGATAATAATAAGGATGATGATGATGGCCATATGATTTCGGGAAACGTTTGGGCCTTAAAGTTTTCCTGACATTTGTCTTACATGTGAGGAAAAACCCTGATAAAAACCTCACCCAGAAAACTGCCCTGACCGGGGATCAAACCCAGGCCCGCTGCCTTGACAAGGCAGCACGCTACCTTGAGACCACAGTGGTGGAAATATATCAAACCATAATTCAGAGCATTTTAACATATGGTGCTGAAGTCTGGCAAATTCCTACCAGGGAAATGAAAAGAATAAGTACAGAAATGGGTGGTTAAAGAAGATCAGCGGGAAAATCTAGAATGGATAGAATACGAAATAAAGAAATAAGGGAAATTATGGGTGTACAAAAGGAGCCGGACATCATAGACATTATAGAAAAGAAAAGATGTCAAAAGAATACCAGAGCAAAGATTGCCTAAAATAGTTATGGAATGGATCACAATGGAAAGGAGGAAGAGAGGAAGACCAAAGAAAACTTGGATAGAAGGGGTACAAGCAGCTATGAATATCAGAGGATTGGAGGAAGATCAATGGATGGTCAGAGAGGAATGGCGTTTGGTTTCCGGAAGACGGCGGCAGCTGCCATGATACCAGATGATAATGATGATGATGATCAATAATATTATCAACACAATGCAAATCAAACTTTGGCCATATTTCTGTTACATACTCCGTAGTGCATATTACCATAATTCTAAGCATGTTTGGTATAATCCAGGGGGAGCTCCTCTTTAAGGGCCACAGGGGTCTGCCCAGGTCTCCATTTTTAAGAATGTAAATTACAATAAAGGACTATTCAGAAAGAAGGAACAGACTTCAACATTTATTTCTTCCAACTACAAAAAATACTCTCAGGGGTCCCCACCTAGGGGATATGTGGATGGCGACCACAAGATACCCAAGCTGAGCAAAACATTGCTTCCACTTACTTGTGTTTTGCTCCTTACTTTTTATCTTTATCCGATCTGGTATTTCTTCCTTTTCTAGCACCAGATCCCTCTTTTTACTTTCCTATCCAGTTTCCCTTACCTGACCTCTTGTTTTCTTCAACCCTGATGGTATTAGAGTATTCAAGGCCAAAGGGTTCATTTCTGTCTTTCCTATATCTCTTTATTTTAACCTCATGGACACTCACATTGAATGCCCACATAAGCTGCATGTTCAAATGCAGCCCCATTGCAGCTTATAGCATAAGTATCCAATGGATTCGTGTCATCAGCTACGGCTGGATACATGTAATGAAGAAGGAAGGAACTACAAAAAATAGAAAAACAATTCCAATACTCCTGGAAAGAGAAAAGTTAGAAGTTCTGATCACGGCTGCATTGGCGCTGTTGCTTGTCATGTTAATTGTTTGTATTAAAATGGCAACACAACATGACATTGGATTGGCAGAGAAGGAGCAGAAGATCAACTTCATTACCGGTGGCCTTCCAGGTTACCTGACCTAACCCTGTGTGATTTTTATCTGTGGGGTTACGTAAAAGATATGTTTTTATCCTTCCTATGC
This sequence comes from Diploptera punctata, assembly GCA_030220185.1. Classification (NCBI taxonomy): domain Eukaryota; kingdom Metazoa; phylum Arthropoda; class Insecta; order Blattodea; family Blaberidae; genus Diploptera; species Diploptera punctata. The sequence goes on from JASPKZ010009381.1 coordinate 5,403,035, forward strand.
CTGACATTTTTGAAAATCTGCAACATTGAGTTGTTGAAGCTGTGAATTCGATAACTAGGGACCAGCTGTATTGTGTGTGGCAAGAAATGAGCCACCATTTTGATATTTGTCGTGTAACTCGTGGTGCTCATATTGGATGCATAAAATAGTGAAATTTGAACTTTTCTCTTTCCAGGAACGTTGGAATTGTGTTTATATTTTTTCTAGATTGGAAGAAATAAATGTTTGAAGTCTGTTCCTTCTTTCTGAATAGCCCTGTATAATGTAGTATATTTAATATTAAAGTCATCTTCCTTATTGTGTTTTCGATACAAGAAAAAATATTATGTATTAATGCAATTCAGTGATGCAATTCAATATAGTTAAGGTAGCAATAGAGAATGGGTTTGAAGAAAGAATGATACACAACAAAGTAAATAAGTTCAATAGACAAAAATTAATCAATGAAAGTGCACTTCAAAAAGAAAAAAAATATATATATCTTAATATATAAAAATTACGTGTCACGTTGTTTGTCCGCGATGGAATCCTAAACTACTGAACCGATTTTAATAAAATTTTGCACACTGCACTGTGTGCTGTTTGATCCAACTTGAGAGCTACGGTTGTTTATAACTAAATTTATAGTCACATTATTTTTTATTGCAAATTATTTGTTTATTATTTAACAAAGAGTTATAATTATCTGTGAGTTCCATACAATTCTAACAGATGACGGTGTAAGGTAATTAGTTTATTATTTAACAAAGAGAGATCCAGGTGGCTGTGCTTTTTGTTGCAACCGCGAATTTCAATTGAATTACAAATATTGATTATTTCATAATTTAAGTGTGTTCAGTGTTTATTTTATTTTCAATATATTTATAATAGTATTAATTTTGTGTGTAACTATTAGTTTTAAGTAATTTGGCTGAATGACAGCAACTTAATTTAAATTTAACTGGACCGAGAAGGGACATTGAACAATATGGCAAATCAGTTCTAGAGACCATGAATGATAAGATATCAAGTGAATTTCCGCAAATTGGTATAGGCTTATGTGACATAAATCTTACATTTAAGAAGAATGTCAATTTAAAAACATATGAAGTCGTAAGGAACGGAATAAAAGAACTGTAAGTAAGTCTGTTAGTTATAATAATATGCCTAATATTATAGAAACAATCTCCATGCCTTTCAATTAAAATACAAACAAGATGACGTATACATATATCACAGAAGGAAAACAGAGATATTTACTATACGGAGACTCCTTGATGATGATGAGAATCCAAACTGCCAACAAGTTTGTAGAAAAAACTAAAGTATAATGAAATCAGCAAGCTCCCTCAAAATATTCCATCAATAAATGTATATAATCCTTATGATACACTTATGGATGATACTGAGAATGCAGACAACATAAATTCATCTCAATCAACAAAACCACACGGAAAAATCAACGTAAAAATAGTTAATGGCGATACGAAGTTTGCCGGACCATCTAGTATATATATATATATATAAAATTCAAGAAGTTTACATATTGAAGCACTACAAGTTTCAAATTTTTTAAAGAGTTCAAGATAGGATTGGCACTGAAAAAGATGTAGGCTGGTATTCAAGAATCAAGCTCTCTAGGCCAGGCCACCTCTGTCTTCTGTAAGCTAAGGCTCTCATCTCTCAATTGTTCCTGGAATTTCTTTTTAAATAAATATTTTGTTAGCACATGATGTTGAATAGAGTGAGCCAGTTAGAGTAGGTTCTGCATGGCCCACATAATTAACCACGGGGAGTCGGGTTGAGAGTCACTCTTCGCGGAAAGCTTGCTTCTTGAATGCCAGTCTTAATCTCAATACAATAATCAAAACCAACAAAAATGAGAAAATGGAAAAAGAAAATAAATCTGGGATTTATCAGAAAAATGAGGGGATTGTAATAAATTTTACACAGGGAAAACAAAAAAAAAATAAATTAAAAACCAGAGTAAAGGAACATCTTAAGAATAATGATCTGCAATAATGAAAATATCTTGTGAGAATGATGATGATGATGATAGTGGCCACTAATAATTTAGGGAGGAGGGAGTTAAGTCCAAATGTTTTTCAAGCCTATTTTGTTGTCAAATTTCCAGAGAATAGCAGTATTCAATATTTTGTTCTTGCCAGAAGTTTTACAATTATACAATGAACAAACATAAAAATATTTTCTTCTTTTATGAAACATTCGTATAAGAGATACTGAAATATGTAGAAAAATTTAAGGAAACATTTTATATATATATATATATATATATATATATATATATATACATGCATACAAGCGTTACTGCTATAAAGTAAATATTCTCTTTAAAAATTTGCTTACCTCTTATGGTGGCCGCTAGATGGCAGTTGGAACGACTTCCTGCTACTTCTTATGTCAATTGAGAATACTACATATATAAGAAAAAAATGTATGTTTGTGTTAGGATACTTGAGTGGCTCAGATGGTTAGAGTGCTAAACGTACAGAGTTTAGAAACTCGGGTTCAAATCCCGACTCAAGCATTCATTTTTCTTTTCATATCATATATATATATATATATATATATGTATATATGTTATAATTAATTAAATTTTTGTCATTGAGCAATGCAAGCTTAATATGACATCATAAGAAAAATAAATGCTCAGACAGAACAATGAATGTTTGTACTAGACTTGCTCAGTGGCGTAATTGGAACACATACTGGAGTATAAATCCAGAGATCTGGGTTCAAGTCCCGTCCGAGCATTTATTTTTTTATCATGTCATATATATATATATATATATACAGCGTAGAAGAAAAATAGGTTATATCATTGCTGGTGTAACCCAGTGTTGAGCCATAGCCTCTCCTTTATTAGAAGTTACTAGACCAAGTTACCTTATTTGCCTGTAGATGTCATGAATGGCCTGCGGTCAACACACTGACTCAATAAAACTTCTAGCAGGCAACTAATGTATTTCTAGGATGTTGAGATTGGTAAATTTTGCTTAGAGGCCTCTTTATTCAGGTTTAAGGATCTTTTACAAGCCTGAAAATCTTCAGATTCTGGACTCATGACTTAAAGTCCCTCCTGGATGGCTTGCTTCTTGGATTTTTCAATCCTAAAAAATCCATCGACCCCAGCTGGATTTGAATCCACAATCCTCAGGACCACCGCAGCTGGCAAGTGCAGGTCTAGAAATGCTTAAGGGAGGACCTACATCTTTAGCCATTAAAAATGTGGCATATTTCAATTTTTTTTTTCTCAGCAACAATGCTGGTCACAGAAATAAAATTTGGTATGTGATATCTATATTACAATGTGAGCATGTTTGTGTACTTAAGTACAATCTAACTTCAGATGTTATGGTTAATTAAATATTCAAAATGTCAGCTGAAAATTTGGCATTGTCTTTCCGTTTCCCTGATAATTTTCCTAAATTTCAATATATTTTAATGATTCTTGTTTTATTTTACTCATTAATGTAGTAGCTACAAAATATACTACAATTGTTTAATTATATAGAGTGTAAATATTTTATTTTTCATTTTAAATTGATGTATACTCATTTATGTTAAAATTTGCATTAAGCTTTTTTTAAATAAAATATAATAGGTATATTACTAATTGTAGTATATTTTGTTCATCTCTGTAAACTACGTATACATGCAAAATTTCATCTCAATATCTTGAAAACTTTGGGAGTTATCAGGGAAACCGTATTGAAAAAATTAAGTTACGAAAAACAAGCGACAAACTTACCGAAGATGTAGGTACCTTCTACCCGATCCCTTGGGCACAGTGTCCTTTATATCCCTCCTCATCACACTACCTATTATTTGAAATCTTTTACAATTTCTCTTGCTAGAACATGGAATTCCCTTCCACCCTATGTCAGAGACTGCCAAACTTTACCATCTTTCATAAACAAATTGAAAAAATTATTAACAGAAACAACTCACTAATATTACTTTTTAAAAATTAATAATTTGTTTTTTTACTATTTAATGAAAAATAGTTTTAAGATTTGTTAATATATTTACCTAATGCCTTGTATAATAAGCGATGGACTAATTCATTATAGTTTATTACTTTCTTTGTATTTTTTTCTTTCTTTTCTTTTTATGTATAGTAGATTTGAGCTGTTATTCCTTTCTGTATTCATTCTATCATTAATTTAATTTTATTGTATTATTAGACATTATTTTCATTATTATTCAATCTGACAGATAATTAATTGTTTAGTATGACTATTATTGTAATTTCTTGTATTTATATGTAACATATGTTTGTCCTGGTGAGTGGAAGAGAATGCCATACGGCCTTAACTTCAGCAGGCTAAATAAATCTATTCTATTCTGAAATTAAAGGGCTCACTTGAGTGACAGCATTGCACATTTTTAAACATAACTAAAAAAGTAATAGAGATATCAATGAAAATCTTCCACTAATTTAATGATGAAGTTTCAATCTATCTAAAAAAAATTGAAAATGACTTTTTTTGATCCTCAAAGGTGTAGGTCCCCCCTTAATGTATGTGTTTCAAGACTTTTAGCTAAAGTCTGTATTTTCTTTTGATCTCAACCTATTAATCCAGGTGCTTAGATTAAAAAGATTCTTGTGATATGATGAAAGTTACAAATTAAATTGTACCTGTTGGTAGGTGCCGTCTTCCTCAACTTTGTTAAAATATTGTATATAAAATTAACTGGAGTGCTTTCGGAAGTTATCTTCTATCTTCTGCAGGTTGAGTTTCTGCTACTCGTTGTTGTGTACGGTGATGTATACTCCAACTGTTTGTAGTAGCAACTGACTTGTTTTTGATGATCTCGTATAATGGGTTTGACTGGGGTGCATTCTCATTAAGAAGTAAAGTGTTGTTTGTTTCCTTTATAATTTCGAGGTCTTCAAATATATTTATCCTAGCTGGAATGTTTTCTCGGTGGATTATCGTGAGAGTATTTTCAATTGTGTTCATTCGATGACATGCATTAATGAGATGTTTAGCATAGCTTGATTTATCACCCGTGTGTATGAAATCTTTTAGGTGTTCTTTATATCTTGTATTAAAATTTCTGCTTGTCCTGCCAATATAAAATTTATTACAATCTTTACATGTTAGTTTGTAGACTCCCTTGTTGTTGAATTTGTTGTGTTCTTCTATGCCATTGTATATTATGTTGTTTAATTTGTTTCCTGTTTTATAAGCTATGTTGATGTTTTTATTTATCTTTTTCAATGTTCTGGCTAGTTTTTTGATTTCATTTCCTGTGTATGTTAATGTTACCCATGTTTTGTTATTATTAGATTCTCTTTCAAGTTTTGTTATATTGTTTGCATCATTTTTTCTTTTTTGTTTCTTTATAAGCTTATCAATGATTTGTTTGTTGAATCCGTAGCTTTTTGCCATGTTTTTAAGATATTGTAGTTCTTTGTTGTAATTTGTTTTGTTCAAGGGTAGTTTTAACATTCTGTTGATTAAACTATTAAATGTGCTGATTTTATGTTGGCATGGGTGTCTAGACTTGTGAGCATATTATTTGTAGATTTGCGGAAAATACTTATTTCAAGTTCCTTTTTTCTATGTTTTTCATTATGGTAAGGTCTAGATAGTTTATTTTACTAGTTTTGATTCTTGTGATAGAATTGATTATGCAAAAAAAAATATTAACTACATTTAGGCATTGTTATGCCAACACTAGGGCCTAACTGCAATAATAATAAAATACTATAAAAATGCCGATAAATTGTTATGCCAACACTAGGGCCTAACTGCAATAATAATAAAATACTATAAAAAGCCATAAAGGATAGACACATATACATGTGTATTATACCAAAAAAAGGGCATAAATATTCACCCTTTAAATGCGGATTGAAGTCTCAATCCAAATATACATAAGTGCTTTATAGATAAAAAACTAGGGAAAAAAATTATTATAAAATTACTATTTCACATCAATATATTTGTCAAACAATGAAGACACACTTACGAAATCTTATATAATATCAAAAACAACTTATTAGTTTCAACCAAATAGGAAATTCTTACGAAAACTTATATAACCCAAACACATTAGGACAAGAAGTTAAAAACACCTTATATAACATGGCCATGACATACTAGGAATATTACTACAGATGGGGCAAGAAAATAGGGTTTCCATTAGCTTTAGGGGATGGTGAAAGGTAAAGATAATCATATAAAAGCCGGGATTTTGAATGGAAAAACGCAGAAGAGCAGCGGGACCGATTGCGGTCCCCCAGCAGGGGTGGCAGCTACATTAGTAATATGTATCTTTCTTATCATTCTTTGGTCATTTTCAGACTTAGAATTAAATAAGGGACCAAATGGTCCAAGGAACTTAGAATAACGAACAAAGTTGAATATTTTAAAATGATTGTTTCTCTCTCTCTCTCTGAATTTTAACACTTTAATATTTTGGATATTTTGACGTTTGACAATGTGGCGATTTCAGCTGATTTTAGTAACTTGTTTTTATGTTGTTGATCTAATATTTCTTTATGTTTGGTTTTATTTTAATAAATAATGTTATTTTTTCGTTTACTGTGTTTTTAACATGTTTAAATGTAGAACTCATCGTCCAAAACCAAGGCCAACCGCTCGGGCCAAAGACCACTTAAACAATAGTGAACTTAACGCTATCATTACGGCGGGGCTTAACTGACCGCCCCGCGTAATAGGCATATTGTATATTTAGGAAAATTAAGTATGATCTACATGCTACATCCTTCTACATGCCATTTTTTTTCCAATTATTTTTTATGTGATTTTGGAATATGGTACATAATTATTCAGTTGCATACACCCAAAATAGTAAGTCGATTCAATAGAATTTCCTTGGAACTATACTGAACATGACTGTAAAATATTTTGCTATACAATTATCTTATTGAACTTGTCTACATCTCAGTGCCATGTAATTATCAAGTGTTAATTTAAGCTAAACATTTATGTAAATAAAGAAGGAGGATATTACTGGGCAGTTATCAACCATAAAAATGTCAAGTGTCTCTTTCGCTGTATTCTGATATTAGAAGGTCATAATTGTATACACAATATATCAACTGAAGTTCCTGACATATAATAATTAAATTAATGTTTTTATTACCTCACCTCATATCCTTTTTCTTCTATACTGCAGTTTCGGAGCTTATCTCCATCGTCAGTAGCCTCTGGTCAACCGGTGTTATGTCGTTTCTTGGCAGTTTCCTTCTTACTTCTTGAGATAAGCTCCGAAACTGCAGTATAGAAGAAAAAGGATATGAGGTGAGGTAATAAAACATTAATTTAATTATTAAATTAAACCTCATAGTGTTCTTTCCCTGTGAAAGTAAAATAAAAAAATTCCTGACATATGTTTACAACACTTTGTAATAATTGAATTTTCTTTATTACCAGTCTCATTCAGAGCTTCTGAATATAGTTCATGAGGTCTGCGTTCAATTCCAGGTCAGACCACAAGAATTGTTTTTAAAAAGGAATTATTCTGATGTTTTTATCAACTCCACTATAGATTTGAATGTAATTGTTGGTTTCTTTTGTACCCTTTACTTTTCTCTTAGTTTCTGATATTACTGCTATATGCATTCTTTTCTGATTTAAGTTTTCATCTAATTGGTCGTCTTTATGAATAATACTGCGGACGTTCCAAGTGGCAAAATTCATTATATTTCTCTTTTTACAATTCATCTCCTTTAACCCATTCGCCTCAAAAGACGAGGTAGACCCGCCGCCAGTTAGATGGCCATCAACTCAGAAGACGAGGTACACTCGCTAAACTCTATTATATATTTTGCAATACTTTGTACATCCCTTGGCAGGGTAATATTTTGTTAGCATTTGTGAATAGTAGAAGGATGTGTTCTGCCTTCAACCTTATTGTGATCTCAAGAACCGTTACATTTTGTTTGTTTTGAATGTCTGAAATAGACAATATAATTTATGCTAACTTAAATCCGGTTTCTGGGGAAATGCATTGTAAATGTAAACCTGAAACGAATGGGTTAACAAGCTTGGGTCATCATCATTTAGAGCAGTCCTTTTACATCTTTGAGACTTTTTAGTAAGGTAAGTCCTCACAACAGGTTACTGGCCTGAAGTGAGCAAGTCCAGTGGTGGGGTTGCCACCTTAGGCCTCTGGACAGGCGCGACTATGACACAGCATACCAGCCACTAGGCAAGAGATCTTTTGGCAGACCCTTCAAACGATGGATTGAGACCATAACAAACGACTAGGTCTATCACATGAAAGGAAGAAGAAGAAGAAGAAGGAATTATTCCTGTGATTACCCATATCATCAGGGTAACGTAACTCCTTCCAGGTACCCCAACTTAAGAAATGAGTTACAATTCCACCAATGCCAGGGAAAAATACCAAAAATATAAAGACCATCTGGTGCACTTAGTAAAAAAAAAGTATTTCCTATCTCTTACAATTAAAGTCAATTGTTAATGTTTTTATTATTAATTTAATACATCTCAATGAAGGACAAATTATATTTGAAGAGAAAAATTATATACTCATTTATTATATATTTCTCTTACTTACTTACTCACTGGCACTATCAAACCCATAGGTTCATGGCCGCGCGGACATACGCTCTCCATACATCCCTATCCTGAGCTAATACTTTCCAATCATTCCCTGTATAATCTACTTCCCTCAAATCATAGTTAATGTTATTCTCCCACCTCATTCTTGGTCTACCAATTGGGCGTTTTCCCTCTGGCTTTCCTACAAGAAGCTTCCATGCAAGTTTTTCATTCCCCATACGTGCAACATGTCCTGCCCATCGCAGTCTACGAGACTTAACTGTTCTTATTATATCTGGCTTCCTATAAAGACCATGTAGTTCATTGTTATGTAGTCTTCTCCATTCACCTGTCTGTTCATCTCTCTTTGGTAACTTTGGCATGGATTCCCTGAAGTAGTCCCTGCCTGGACAACCGAATGGGGGACTATTTGACCTCCGGAAAATTTTACCCCAGTTGAACCCATGTCCGCATTTCTTGACGGTTGTATTTTTACGGTGAAAGATCATCACTCTTTCGACCAAGGTACTTTTTTCGTCTGGCTTATCACCATCGACCAGTCCGGCATGGGTAACCCTATCGGCAGCAATGCTACCGCCGGCATAGCTCTCCTGATCATTTAAGCACGCAAGCCACTCCACCATGACAAGGTAAAGATACCATGGAGGGATTATATATTTCTCTTCAAATATAATTTATCATTCAGTGAGAAGTATTAAATTAATAGTAAAAACACTGAAAGAAGCCCTACTGACTTTGTAAAGTAATAATTAAATTAATGTTTTTATTACCTCACCTCTTATCCTTTTTCTTCTAGACTGCAGTTTCAGAGCTTATCTCCATCATCAGTAGCCTCTGGTCAACCGGTATTATGTCGTTTCTTGGCAGCCAAAAAATGACATAACACCGGTCGACCAGAGGCTACTGATGATGGAGATAAGCTCCGAAACTGCAGTCTAGAAGAAAAAGGATATGAGGTGAGGTAATAAAAACATTAATTTATTTCTTATATTAAACCTCATAGTGTTTTTTCCCTGTGAAAGTTAAATTATAAAGTAATGTTTAAATTTCCAATAAATGTCTTCTTAAAAAAGAAACTGCCATTTGCGTGATTGAGCAGCAGTTTGTAGCATTTGGCACTCGGAAATTAACAATGTATAAGAGAAAAATTTCCATTTAGATTGGAGTGCTCAGGTAGCTCGTTGGTAAAGCATTGGCATAGAAAGCCAAAGGTCTTGATTTCATACCCGAGTCTGAGTATATAATTTTTCTCTTCAAATATAATTTGTCCTTCAGTGAGTGGTATTAAATTAATAATAAAAACATCAACTGTTAATGTTTACTTTTCATTGCTAAAACAAGTCTTTGACCCTTCAGAGATTAAAAAAAAAAATGGAACTTCCTAGAGTGTTAAAATTGGTCCAATGATTATCTCTTTTTCTGAAGTCCAACCAAGACTGCTAGATATTTTAAGTTCTGAATTTAGCATCCTTCCAGAAGGGAAGTAAAGCTGTGAGTACTATGTCATAGATTTATGACATGTAAAAGAACCTCAAGCATGAAAAAAAAGACATCTCAGTAAAATTTGTTTATCTTTTCATGCTTCACTGTGATTTTGATGCTATTGACCTGAGTTGTTAAAGAGTGTCATAAAATAAAATACTAGAACTTCTACCTAGGGATTTTAAGTTTTACAATAACAGCAGAGCTTTACAAGCAATCAGTTGTCTTGAACTTTTATAGGAAAAAATCACTATGAGGTTTAATTTAAGATTTAAATTAAAAAGTTTTATACCTCACCTCATATCCAGTCTTCTAATTATACCAGTTTTGAAGCTTGGGCAGCTTCATCTTCAGTAATTTCTTGTCACTGATGTTATGTTGATGAGAAGAACTACTTTTTCCTCCCTCTGTTGGTAGACTGATGTACCTCCGGATCTAATCAGAATCCCCGGAAATTTCAAATTCATAAGTTTTTCTTTCTTGTTTTTTTTTAGTTTAACATAAGATTGGCACCGAAGAATGAATTCGGCCTAAATAGGATAATAAAAACCAACAAAAATGAAGAAATTGAAGAAGAAAATAAATTAGGAATTTATCAGGTCAAATCCAGGGATTGTGTCAAAATTTACATAGGAAAAACAAAAAAATATTTTGAAAAAAAAGGGTGAATGAAATCTTAGAAATGTGCAAAACGATGAAGTGCAAAAGTCAACAGTAGCTGCTCTTGCTTGATCTGAAAATTTCTAATTGATACAAAGGCCAGTCTAATTAAACAAAACGAACTCATGGTTTGGGAAAAAATTCACATTCAAAAAAATATTTTTCTTTATAGAATTTGAAGAGACCAATATTATAACTATAATTGGATTACAAAATTTTGAATGCTGTATCTGAATGCATTGTTAATTCTTTTCCTCTTTCTTGACGACCAATATAATATACCTTACAATAATCGCATGTGCAAATATTTGCTTTTGAAAGTTAAAAAAATGCCCTGAAATTTCCGAACAGTATGTATTAATACGATATTTCCTTTATTAAAAAAATGTTTCTCTATAGCTTAATGTACCTTACATTGTTAGTGTTTACATATTTAATCATCGTACAGCAGACTAAATATATATATATATATATATATATATATATATATCCAAAAGGTAGTGGGGGCACGCCGTAGCGTAGTGGTTAAGGCACTGAGCTACAAGCCAGAGGGTCGAGGGTTCAAGTCCCGTTGGGGTCAGGATTTTTAAACTGACCCAAACCCTCTGACGGCACTATGGTCCTGGGGTCGACTCAGCCTCTAACGGAAATGAGTACCAGACGCTTGTTCTGGGGGTAAAGGCGGCCGTCACGCACGGCTGACATAAAGTGCCGATTGTCTAGAACAAGTGGGAGCCTTAACCTCCTACTACCCCAAGGGCCTCCTGAGGCCTGTTGTGGGATCACTTTACTTTACTTTTATCCAAAAGGTAGTGTTAATATACATTATATGAAACAAATCACTGCATTTTAAATGAACAGAACTATATTTGAAAGAATATAAAACAATTAATGAGTAGTGGTCGCCATTTTATGTCTGATTAGTGTCATGGCACTCTCAACTAATAAACATTGCCCACATTGTTAAAGTTAGTCAGTTGTTTATAATGAATGAAAATATTTCCAACAAAGATGTTATTATTTTACTATTATTTATTATTTTGAAAACACCATCATGAAAAAAATAATGTAGGATGTACGTTTGTGAAGTGTTTTACAGAATCTCAGAAATTAAAAACCTCACTATCGCTCAGTTTTTAAACATTTCCTCTCTTCTGTAAAAACTACTTCCCGCATCGTAATATACTATTAATATGCACAAATCACTTGCAGTGAGCCAGCACAACATTTCCATCTTCCATTACAGTTGCTTGAAGAGTGTTTTATAAACGTGCTGGATGCCCATTGGAAGATAGCACTAAAAGTCAGCATGACTGACATTAAGCTGACAATGTATTTAAATTATCCAACAATTGTCAAACAAATGCAGGCACTAAATTACATATCGATAGTGAGCAATGAAAACCTCGTAACTCCATTTTGGTAAATTTTACAGGAGAAACAAATAACTGTTTTAAATAATTATGAAAATTGATACAGCAATAGTTCCCACATATTTTACTACAGAATACGAATCAAGTTGTTAATAAATTTATAGCCCGTGTTCTCAGCAGGTTATGCATCACATATTTCTGTGCTGGCTACTGGAGTTATGCGGTTTTCAATGACTGATGGAGTTACGAGGATTTTCATTGCCTACCGTCGATATATATGCCTAACTAACTAACTCACTGGCACTATCGAACCTGTATGTTCATGGCAGCATGGACATAAGCTCTCCATACATCCCTATTCTGAGTTAATGTTTTCCAATCATTCCCTGTAAATCTACTTCCCTCAAATCATAGTTAATGTTATTCTCCCACCTCATTTTTGGTCTACCAACTGGGCATTTTCCCTTTGGCTTTCCTACAAGAAGCTTCCAAGCAAGCCTCTAGACCAATAAGAATTATATTTGAAGAGAAAAATGTTCACCTAGATGAGACTCGAACCCGGAACCTTTGGCTTTCCAGGCCAAATGCTCTACGAACTCGGCTACCGAGGCAAATTGCAGTCTAGATGCAAATTTTCCTCTTATATACATTGTAATTCCCTCATGCCAAATGCTATAAAGCCTTTGCTTCTATCTTTGCAAATGGCGACTTCTTAGTTAAGAAGACATTTTAAAATGTCGGTAGCTCAGTTGGTAGAGCATTTGGCCCGGAAAGTCAAAGGTCCCGGGTTCGAGTCTCAGTCTAGGCAAAAATTTTTCTTAATTAAATAAAAATAAAACATAGTTTTATTTGATTTTCATATTTATTATATAATTCAGTGACAGCTGTTTCGGTACACTGTACCTTCTTCTTCTTCTTGTGTGAAGAAGGTACAGTGTACCGAAACAGCTGTCACTGAATTATATAATAAATGTGAAAATCAAATAAAACTATGTTTTATTTTTATTTAATTAATAAATAAGGATTTTCATCAAGTAAACACCAACACAATTGAAAATTTTTCTCTTCAAATATAATTTATCCTTCAGTGAGAAGTGTTAAACTAATAATAAAAACACCAATAAGAATGTCTGGATACAAATAGAATTAAAATTTAATTTGAATAGTGACATTTTGGATGGTTAACATTCAGATAATTAACAGTATATTGTAAAAGGACCTATAATGTAAGGGCTGATTTTCTCACTGATCTGGTGTGCAGTATACTATGACCTGCAGTCAAAATAGTTCCTTATTTTTTAAGACTCAGACTGGAGTTTGAACCCAGGATCTTTCGCTTTCTACGCGAATGCTCTACCAACTGACCTACCTGAGAACTCTAGTCCAAACACAAATTTTTCTTAAATTAATATTGAGAAGCTAAATCTATTACTATGATAGAAATTCATACATCCATAGTAATTCTGCCCGAAGGCAGGTCCTTCGTTGCAATCATAGTATTTTTATGCTATGCTTGCAACTTTACTAGGGAATTCTAGGTGTGGTAGCTTCCCGTTGCTTTCCACACTGATGAAGGATGATGATGATGATGATGGCCATATGATTTCGGGGACCGTTTGGGCCTTAAAGTTTTCCTGACATTTGTCTGACAGGTGAGGAAAAACCCCAATAAAAACCTCGCCCAGAAAAACTGCCCCGACCAGGGATCAAACCCGGGCCCGCTGTGTGACAAGGAAGCACGCCACCTCGAGACCACAGCGGTGGACATGATAGAAATAAGTAAATTAATAAACACAATTAAATTATTGTAATCAATGGTAAAGAAAAATTGTTGCCTGAACCGGGAATCGAACCCCGAACCTTTAGCTTTCTGTGCTAACGCTCTGAAGCCTAAATTATCTCAGTGGTCAGAGTGTTAGCACGGAAAGCTAAAGGTTCGGAGTTCGATTCCTGGTTCAGGCAAAGATTTTTCTCTTTACATTTAATTATTATAATGATATTGTGAAAAGGATCCATTATTGGAACTGTGTTAAAATAACTGCATTGGAAAATGTTAAATTTACCATTGATTGCAAATTTTTCCCTTACATACACTGTTAATTCCCAAGTGCCAAATGCTACAAAACCATTGTTTTGATCTTGCAAATGGCAGCTTCTTTATTAAGAAACCTTTTATTGGGAATTTTACATTACATTATAAAGCTAGTATGAAATGAATAATAAAAACATAGACAATTCCTGTTTATTTATAAAGAAACTAATTTATTAATTGAATAAAAATAAAACATAGTTTTATTTGATTTTCATATTTATTATATAATTCAGTGACAGCTGTTTCGGTACACAGTACCTTCTTCATTCATCAACTTTTATAAGATTCATGATGTGTTCCGTTGAGGTTTATTCAAAATTAATATAAAATTATAGAATATTCACCTGAAAGGTCCGTCTCCTCAACTTAATTATCATTTAACTGTAGCGCTTTCGGGACTTGTCCCATCATCGGCAGGATTCAAAACTGGTGTTTCACTGAAGATCTGGTAGAGGGGGTTGCATGTATTTGGTTCGTTTTCGTTTATCAGGCTGTCGTTGTGAGCTGCTTTCATGATTTCCATCTCTTCGAGTACGTTTATCTTCGCTGGATTATTTTCTCTGTGCATTACTGTTAGGGTGTTTTCAATATTTAACATGCGATGTCCTTCATGGATAACGTGTTTTGCATAGCTTGATTTACCTTCTGCGTGAATGAAGTCTCGAAAATGTTCTTTGAATCTGATGTTAAAACTCATGTTTGTCCTTCCTATATAAAATTTGTTGCAGTCCTTACATGTCAGTTTATAAACTCCTTTGCTGTTGAAAATGTTATTTTCTTCAATGTTATTGTTTATTATGTTGTTTAATTTGTTATTGGTTCTGTATGCTATTTTTACGTTTTTATCGGCTTTCTTTAGTGCCGATAAAAACGTAAAAATAGCATACAGAACCAATAACAAATTAAACAACATAATAAACAATAACATTGAAGAAAATAACATTTTCAACAGCAAAGGAGTTTATAAACTGACATGTAAGGACTGCAACAAATTTTATATAGGAAGGACAAACAGGAGTTTTAACATCAGATTCAAAGAACATTTTCGAGACTTCATTCACGCAGAAGGTAAATCAAGCTATGCAAAACACGTTATCCATGAAGGACATCGCATGTTAAATATTGAAAACACCCTAACAGTAATGCACAGAGAAAATAATCCAGCGAAGATAAACGTACTCGAAGAGATGGAAATCATGAAAGCAGCTCACAACGACAGCCTGATAAACGAAAACGAACCAAATACATGCAACCCCCTCTACCAGATCTTCAGTGAAACACCAGTTTTGAATCCTGCCGATGATGGGACAAGTCCCGAAAGCGCTACAGTTAAATGATAATTAAGTTGAGGAGACGGACCTTTCAGGTGAATATTCTATAATTTTATATTAATTCTTCATTCATGTTAACAAATTATGAATTGTGTTCCAACTGATCTAAGCAACAATACAACAATATTTATTTAAATTTTTTAATTTAACAAAGGGGATTCAATCAATCAAGTTGAGAATTTATTAGTTTGTTACTACTTTTAAATTTATTAATTTCTACAGCCTCCAAAAGATCTAATTTCTTACCCTTATCACAAACATGTAAAATTTCAAAATTTGGATCGAAACGATTAAATTGGAATAGGTGGTTACATTTTTGAATATTCTAAATTTCTGTTATATGCTCTCATGTGTTCCTTTATCCGAGAGATAAAAGGTCTACCAGTTTGTCCTATAAAGACATTGTTACATGTGCCACACTTCAATTTATATACACCTGATAATTTTTATTTTTTTATTTTGGTTTTATTGTTTTTTTATTATATTTTGTAAAGTTTTATTAGTTTTAAATGCCACATTAATGTTCAACTTTTTTAAGTGTTTAGATATTTTATTTGAAAGTGGGCCTATGTATGACATTACGACATATTTCTTTATGTTTTCTTTGGGTAAAGGAAAAACTTTGTTAATTGCTTTTTTGTAATGAACTTTCTTAATTAAATATTCTATAATTTTAGAAACTAAATTGTATACTTTCTCACAACTCTTAAATAATTATACTCTGAAAGCTTTTAAGTCATTACACTTCGTGTTATTATTAGTAGGAAAAAAATATAACTACAATATTAAAAAAGACTAAAGTATAAATCAACTTTTTCCAGAATTGTTATACTGTAATTACAAACTAAAATGATAAGAATATTTAACGATACCAATAGTATGATCTAAAATAGTATGGACTCTGCCAACTCCTATAGTATGGCCTATAGTACCAGGGTCTATAATACCAGTTATTCCAATATGGTCTCCAATAAAAAAAGGCATCAGTTTTGAGATCTGTCTCAGAAGTCTCGCTGTTTTCAGTTGTATCATCTTCCAGATTGTCACTTAATTCTTCTTTTGTAGCAGGATGTAAGTCTTCATGCAAGTTCCCTTGTGTAACATATGTTATCTCTTCACTTTTTAACCCTTCTTCTGGAGGACGCAAGTCTAAATGCAACCCCCCTTCTGTTACCTCTGTAACTGGCTCAGTTTGGAGTGTAGTTTCTTCATTAACAGCAAGACATGGTGCAACCAGCAAAGCCAGTAAGGTATAAGTTACCTGTTGACATTAAATCATGTAGAGGAATTAAATTTTATTAGTACAAGACGAACTAATGAGTGCTAAACAACTATGTTTAACTCACATTAGTTCAGCCTGAAATTCAATAAATTCAGGAATTTGAAATGTCCTCCTCCTGGTACAACAGGCCTACAAGGCCCTTAGCCTACCAGCCGGCTGCTGGCCCCACATCCACATGTGTCAATAACAGAGGTAGATGATAATCAGCCAGTGTAAGGGTGACATGTGGTCAGCATGTCGAGTCCCCCAGCCGTTATAGCTGGTTTTCTCAACCTGGAGCCGCTACTTATTGTAGCTACCAAAATGCATCACGATGCTGGGTGGGCACCGGTCCCATACTGGTCGAAATACCATGAGAAAATTTCTTCCCCCACCAGCGCAAGCCCCGTAGCTCTGCACCAAGGCTTCCTGCCTTAACCACTTGGCTACGGCGCGGGACAAAGGTAAAGTGATCCCACTACAGGCCTCGGGAGGCCCTTGGGGAGTAGGATGTTAAGGCTGGACAATTGGCACTTGATGTCAGCCGGGTTGTCAGCCCTGCGTGACGGCTGCCTTTACCCCCAGAACAAGCATATGGTACTCATTTCCGTTAGAGGCTGAGTCAACCCCAGGACCATAGTGCCACCAGAAGGTTTGGGTCAGTTTAAAAATCCTGACCCCACCGGGACTTGAACCCTCGACCTTCTGGCTTGTAGTGCAGTGCCTTAACCACTACGCTACTCTGTGCCCCCAATTTGAAATTTAAGCAATTAAATTTGGACATTCTGATTTTCGCAGTAGATATAGTTCTTCTTGCAACCTACAAAGATCTGTACATAATTATCACTAATAGCAAGGTCATACAATATGGAATTATCACAACACAAAACTAAAATTATGGCCTTCTGTGGCAAAGATCCTGTACAAAGCAAAACATGTATTAATAATAGAATTTTGAAAAGAGTTAATCATAAGTAATGCCATGAATGATTTCCAATTTATCTAGAGGATTTGGAAATCAAGAATGGCATTTGTTAGGACTATTTAACAAATAAAATTATGCTGTTTACTAACAAATCATTATTTAAATATAGTTATTTTAAAATATTTATATATTTAATGTAAACTGCGATGTTTGAAAACAAATGAGAAATGTTTGATTATTTTGTTCATCCACTGCAACTAGATCATATTATTTATTGCCAAATAGGATCGCAATATTGTAAGAATGCACCCTAGTGGAGAAAAAATGAAACACGTCAAACTGTATATTATAACGAATATTGTAGGTTATTAATTATTTTTTTAGGAAACAACTCTATAAAATCATTATTTAAAAACACAATTATTGAACATAATTATCAAATGTGTAATTCGAAAGAATCTGTTCATTATTTGCTATATTCAGTGTATTTGTTAGAGAGTCAGCCACTGCAAAATAATGCTCTGACCTGTTCAGAATATTTAAAAGGGAAGAACTTTCTTTAATATGATTAAACAGAAGTATTGTCTGTCCAACGGATTTGTGCCCTCATAAGATATGCAAACTAAAACTTACTTCCTTTTCTGCCTCGGCAAATCATTTTCCCCCCCTGCATTCCTATCTCTCTCTTACACCCGCACTCCAATGTTGTCAACTGGACTCCAACCTTGTATTATTCAATGTTCAAGAGCCATGACACTGGGGGAAATTTGGCAACATCCCTACTCGATAACTGCTGTTTGACATAGTGGAAGGGGAGTGTGGTGAAATGGTGTGAGTACTGACGTGTACTTTTCTAAGAATGATGTCAGCGCTATAGGGGCACAGATCCGTTGGTCCGAGTATAAATAAATATCAAGGTGAAACACGACTGTAATTGGTGTTAAAACAAAATTCATTGAAATATGATTGGTCATTGAATCACAGTTGGGGTATGAGTTAAATGGTCAATTTAATTACCTGGACTTTTAAACAGTAATTTTCCAGAGATTTAGACATTCCGGATAAAATCATTAAATTTAATAAATCTATGGGTATATTAAATAAAAATTATGAAACCTTCTTTATTTCAAAGACACACTAGAATCCGTCTGTATAAAATCCTTGTCCTTTGTTATGGGATTGAAGCATGGACAATGCGACAGAAGAAGAATCACAGCAAGTGAGATGAAGTTCTTGTGCCGAACAGCAGGCCATACCAAGTATGATCACATCAAAAATGTAGACATAACATGGGCCCCATTGTGGATTTTATGCATAAATATCAAGATAATTGGAAACAGCATGCTAGACAGATGCCCAGAGATAGGATTTCAATTTTGATCTACTAACCACAAGGAAAGAAATTGATTGGATGTCCGCCAAAAAGATGGAAGGAGAATTTTTGTAGATGTAACAGTTCTTAACCCAATTTCTTCGGATATAAATGCTTAATGCATCTCCCCAGAAACCGGATTTAAGTTACCGTAAATTATATTGTCTATTTTCAAACATTCAAAACAAGCAAAAGATAACGGTATTTAAATCACAATAAGGGTGAAGGCCAAAACACATTCCTCTACTATTCATAAATGTTAACAAAAGGTTACCCTGCTAAGGGACGTACAAAATATATAACAAGAGAGTTAAGCGAGTGTACCTCATCTTTCGAGACGAATGGGTTAAAGGACTAAAGAGATATCCACCAGAAGAATGGTTACATGTCTACACAGATGGATCTACTATTGATAACAACTCAGGATCAGGAATTACATGTGCATTATTTTCATTTTATCAACCAGCAGGATACCACACAACAAATTTTGATGTGGAAGTAACGGCTATTCATATTTCACTCCAACAATTACTATACAGAATAAATAAATTTCAAAATGCTGTCATACTCTCTGATTCTAAGGCAGCAATATATGCAATAAATTCACACAAAATGAACTCAATACAAATTAAAGAGTGCTACAAAATGATTCAACAACTCCAAAAACTGTAGAAAAGAATTCAATTGCAATGGATACCTGCACATTGTGGAATTGCTGGAAATGACACTGCTGATTTTCTTGCCAAAAAAGGCTCCAATTTAATTCAGAATACTACTAAAAGCTTACCTTTCACATCCATAAAAAGAATAATTAAAAACAAATATAAAATCAAACAAAACCAAGACCTATGTAATAAAGCCAAAGACAAAAAATGGAATATTTTAGTAAAGAAGCCAGATATTATTCCAGAAATTCCACGTAAAACTACAGTAGCAAAATTTAGACTGCTTACAGAACATGACAATTTGGCCAAACATTTATATAAAATAGGAATCTACACGAATCCAAATTGTCCTCTTTGCAATAAAGACGAAGAAATGAATGAAGAACACCTACAAACCTGTGAAGTATTACCTGTTGGATCCACCATAGAGAAATATTAGAGAGCAAGAATGCTAATGGCTTCATTGCCAAGGCCCAGCATTTGAAAACAACAACAACTATAATTTGCCAGGACGTTGATGATGATGCAATGTAGGCATTATATCACTTAAGAATATAATTGAATTTCAGATAGATACAATGCTTCGATTATATAAAAATATGAGATGTAGAATATATATAAAAGTACAAAGTAAGATACAATGTAGCAAAACGTAGTTCCTATACATCATTACAAATCTTATCTTTGAACTAGCGGACCCGGCAGATGTTGTCCTGCCCGAACGTTCAATTCTTATGTCATAGCTGGACAATAAAAAAATTTACTTTTTACCATAAAACTCACTAATTAAGATGTAATTCCATCCATCCATAGTAATTCTGCCCGAAGGCAGGTCCTTCACTGTAATCATAGCATTTTCATGCTATGCTTGCTCCTTTACTAGGGAATTGTAGGTGTGGTAGCTTCCCGTTGCTTTCCACACCAGTGAAATTTCAAGAAATCCAATATCACATAAATAAATTTAGCCTTGGTAATCTATTAATAACCAATAAGAAATTGCAACACCCCAGATAGTAAAAAATCTGGAATTTATGAAATTGGTTGTGAAGACTGCAAGAAAGTATACATAGGAAAAACAAAAAGGAATTTAAACACTCACACAAAGGAACACTTTAGAAATATTAAAAATGATGAAATTGAAAAATCAGCCATTGCAGCACATAGTTGGTTGGAGAGTCATACAATTGAAAAAGAGGCCAAACTTCTAAAACATTGGTGAAACCTTTCGAATTGATAGTTTGGGAGAAGATATATATTCAGAAGAACAAATTTAGATTCATGAATTTCAAAATTCCTGATGAACAGGACCTGATCTCAAAGTTCATCAAATCAACACCAGATGGCAACATTATAGATGGAGATTCCAATGAAAATCTGGTAGTCATAATATTGGTTGAAAATGGGAGGGATGTTCCTCTTGAAAACTGCAGTTCCCGTGTTTAAAAAACATAGACTATGAAGTAAGATAAGAAATGACTCACTCTTTCATTGAATTAAGAACCTCATAATGTTATTTCCCATATTTAACTATGAATCTTATCTTCTCCTTAAACTTCTAGCATTAGGAAAGGGCCCCAAAGTTTTGCAACAGATCTTATTTTGTTCTATCTTCTTTACTTATTTCCAAATACAGGGAATGACTTTAAAATATTAGTCCAGGACAGAGATGCACAGAGAGCTTATTTCTGTATGGCAATGAACCTCTGGGTTCGATAATGGCAGTGAATTAGTTAGGTAGTTAGTTAGTTACAGTATAACATTTTAATCATCCATCCATCCATAGGTCTTTCACTGCAATCATAACATTTTCATGCTATGATTTGCAGCTTTTACTAGGGAATTATAGGTGTGATAGCTTCCCATTGTTTTCCAAATAGTGAAGGATGATGAAGATAATGATAGGGATGACTGGACGATTATCGGGGACCATTGGGCCCTAAGCATCCTGGCATTTGTCTTACAGGTGAGGAAAAACCCTGAAGAAAACCTCATCCAGGAGCCTGTCCTGACCGGGAATCAAAGCCGGGCCTGCTGTGTGACAAGCAGCATGCTACCTCGAGACCACAGAGGTGGACTATTTTAAACATAGAATTGCAATATTAATATTGGTACCTGTATAGTACTGTAATCCTCAATTTGGTTAAAATTAAAAAAAAAAAAAACTGTAGCCTTTATGAATGTATCCTTCATCATCAGAAATTTGATTCACAGGATTCCAGATATTTACACCTGCCAATTCTCTTGTTACCCCTCTACATATTCAGCCAATTGTTGAGGAAAACAAAATCTTATGGATATTAATGTTATAAATTAAATAAAAATAAAACATAGTTTTATTTGATTTTCATATTTATTATATAATTCAGTTGTTTCGGTACACTGTACCTTCTTCAGACATGTTAACAAATTATGAATTGTGTTCCAACTGATCTAAGCAACAATAGTTATTTATCTTTTGGAGGCTGTAGAAATTAATAAATTTAAAAGTAGTAAAAAACTGTTAAATTCTCAACTTGATTTGAATGAATCCCCTTTGTTAAATTTAAAAATTTAAATAAATATTGTTGTATTGTTGCTTAGATCAGTTGGAACACAATTCATAATTTGTGTTGAGATCTTTTGGAGGCTGTAGAAATTAATAAATTTAAAAGTAGTAAAAAACTGTTAAATTCTCAACTTGATTTGAATGAATCCCCTTTGTTAAATTAAAAAATTTAAATAAATATTGTTCTATTGTTGCTTAGATCAGTTGGAACACAATTCATAATTTGTTAACATGTCTGAAGAAGGTACATTGTACCGAAACAGCTGTCACTGAATTATATAATAAATATGAAAATCAAATAAAACTATGTTTTATTTTTATTTAATTAATAAATATGGATTTTCATCAAGTAAACACCAACTCAATTGATTATTAATGTTATAATTTGAATTTATTACCTCAAAAGAATTTGATCATGTATTTTAGTAGTTGGTCAGTGTGTAACTTACCAGCATATTGACACTGCAGTATGAAACTCCTTGAACTTGTTCTTGATCACAGTGATTTTTAAAAATGTTTTCCTTATTAGCAGTCCAATATATATACACCACAAGTCTGGCCTTGAAGAATTTTGTAAAGCTAATATGTACCTGCATATTCAAGAAATGTAACTCATTCACATGATTACAACATATTTGGCAAGTTTGGACAATACTTGTGAAATGAACAGAATCATTTTCTTTCATGTTTTAATTTAATTTTCATAAGTAATGTCATGAGTCGATACTAGTAAAATTCATGGTGATTTTCCATTGAGGTATTAGTTCACAGTAATATAATGTACGGTTAAAAACTATAATATAGTTACCTTGTAGGTCCGTCTCCTCAACAATGTCATGAGTAGAGTGAAAAATTTTATGAAGAAAATTATATGAAAATATGAAATCATAAAGAGAAAATATGAAAAATATGAAAATTATGACACAAAAATATTATGAAGCTACTATTTTTTAAAATTTTTACATATATTTATATACATAGGCCCACTATAACTTAC
The DNA here is from genome assembly GCA_030220185.1 of Diploptera punctata. Classification (NCBI taxonomy): domain Eukaryota; kingdom Metazoa; phylum Arthropoda; class Insecta; order Blattodea; family Blaberidae; genus Diploptera; species Diploptera punctata. The sequence goes on from JASPKZ010009381.1 coordinate 5,426,305, forward strand.
AAGTGTACATACCAGCACATAAATGAGACAAACAGAACTTATTTATAGCTCAAGAAATCAAGATGTTCACTGTATTTTGATTTTAATTAGCTTTTTCATTAATTCTAAACCAATATAAAATATCATTCATGATCTGAAACAATTTTAATGGATCACACCATAGCGTAGTTGTATAAGGAAATGTGGTACAATCAGGAAAGTCGTGGGTTCGAGTCTTGATACGGTCAAGATTTTTAGCTGGACCAGACCTCCTTGGTGGCATTGTGGACCTGTGGTCAACTCAGATCCTAATGGAAATGAGTACTAGATGCATTTTCTGGGCACAAATGTGGCCACCAGGCAGATCCGACAACCCGGCAGACATCTTGTGCCTATTGTCTAGAAAGATGGGAGCTTCAACATGCCACTAACCCAAAGGCCTCCCATGACTTTAGTGGAATCACTTTACCTTCATAAATCAAAACTGAGAGGTTATATATAATACAATTAATTTATGTATTGAATGATATTTAATTATGAAATCCAAACATATGCAAGAAAGAAAACATTGCATCCAAAACAAACAGGTTTCCATGAAATATAGCACTAACAAAGTTTACAGCAGGTATAGTTTGGATTATTGCTATTTTTACATTGCATGAAGATATTAAATTGCTGTAGATGCATATGTAACAATAACATTAAATTGAACGATTTAGAATACAAGTAAACCATTCCAGATGTCATATTTGAAGAAACAAGATGTTAAAAGTTATTAGTCCATAATTGGATCAAGGGATTTTTTCAGAACTCTATTTGCAATTACAGTTACATTTAATATTGAACTACAAACATGGTCAAATGTAGTTAGAACTATTTTAACATTATTATTTTTTTCATGAAATGGATATAACATAGTGTCTATAGTCTTGGTCTAATTGTGCGTTGAACAATCCAGTTGTCAATTCTGTTCATAATACAGAGAAGTTATTTTTTCTATATTTTCTGATAGTAAACTATAAGGCCTGTCGGTCAGAATTGTTTTGCACGATGAAAACGTATACTAAACATCACAGGATGTTATGGCAGTATACTTGTATCATGCTATATTAGATAGTTTGATGTAAGTGAGAAAAATGTTGTCTTTACCTACATGGACTTTACTAATTTCACAAAGCATTGCTTCAAGTTTAGCAGCAGCAGTCTTTCCTACATTTAAATGCTGTAATCTGTTCACAAAGTAAGGACTACCCTCAGGTAGCAAGAATGAGCTGACAGCTATTATACAATTTCAATGCCCCAGGCTGTCATTTTGACATTTCTCTGACTACAGAATATTCCAACATTGATCTTCTACTTATTTACCTAGGCTCATGTTCTTGTTATGGGGACAAAAACCTCCATCTAACACGGTCACTCTATGACTACTCATCCAATTATTTGCTTTAATAAAATCTATCTATCTGGTTCAGAAGGGATACTAAAGAATTTTCACTTGTCTACCACATTACACTGTCACTGTCAAAAATTACATAAATACATTCATTTCAAAAATATTTTATTGAATTGCTAGAACTTTCATTAAAAAAAAAAACCGGAATTTGAAAGTTGGAAAATATGGAGTATGAAATTTCCAGTAAAATATGAACATTTTGCTAAAATATTATGAAATATGAAGTTTTTTGTTGGTCTTATTTGATTCTAGATATCATAAAATGTAAAGATACTTAGTCTCAGCGCTCTCTGACAAATAGGTTAAACATGAAATTTCATAAAATTCCTCACTCTAGTCATTAATGATTTCCAAATTATCGATAAATTCATGAGTCACGAATAAAATTAATAATAATAATAATGTTTTATTTATTCTGGCAGAGTTAAGGCCATAAGGCCTTCTCTTCCACTCAACCAGCACAAATACAAATAAATATTTGACAAATATAGATATACGCTATACTAATTATAAACAGCTAAAGATACATTAAATGTAGCAATGTAAATTTCATGTACAAACAACATTTTATACGATAACAATAATAATACTTATGATAATAATAATAATAATAATAATAATGATAATAATATAATAATAATAATAATAATAATGATATAATAATAATAATAATTATAATAATATAAATATGATAAATTATACGAGAAACACCAATTAATATATATATATATCTTACACTGGGTAATAATGAAGTCAAGGTTAGAGCAGATATAAATTTAGATTTTTTTAAAAAGATGCCAATGTCTGGTAGCCCCTTATTTCTTGTGGTAGGGAATTCCAGTTGCGATAAGTGAAAATAGTGTATGGCATGGAGTGAAGTGATGTCCTATGTTGCGGTATATTAAGTAAGAGACTAAGTTGTGATCTTGTGTTTAAGTTATGGTTTGGGGATAGATACTGGAAATGAGATGATAAATAATTGGGAATCGAGGTTTGTAGGATCTTAAATAAGAGAATTAGATAGTGCGATTTTGTTCTCTCTCTTAGATGTAGCCATGACAATTTGTGAAATAATGGAGAAATGTGATCATATTTTCGAATATTAAATATGAATCTGATACACATATTATGGACATGCTGACAATCCATCATTTATGTCAGTTAGTATAACGTCACATTAATCAAAATGCTGCATCACTAAGGTTTAAGCTGTTTACTAAAAAATCATTATTTAAATATAGTTACTAGTATTTTAAAATATGTATATATATTAAATATAAACGTCTATGTTCGAAAACAAATCAGAAATATATGGTTATGTTTCATTTGTTTATTCACTGCAACTTGATCATATTATTCATTGTCACATAGTATAGCAATGTTGTAAGAATGTACCCTAGTGGAGAAAAATTAAACACAACAAACTGTATATTATAACCAACATTATAGGCTATTAATTTATTTTATTTTAGTAAACAACTCAGTAAAATAATTATTTAAAAACACAATTATTGAACACACAATTATCAAATGTGTAGTTCGAAGAAATATGTTTGTTATAAACTAGGTGAGTGTTAACACTTCAGTAACGTAAAAAGGGCCTATATATCCCTAAAATGTCTTTAATATTACTTAAATTTTAATAGTGGCTCGATCAGGAGAGGAATGCGGTTAATGGTAGTAAACTAACATTGGCTTCAACATGAGTTGAAGATGGGTGACACACAAAACCCGTTAGGTCTGCTGGAATGTGTAGATTCTGTGCAGACATTTATATGCAGTGTAAGAAACAGACAAACTTTATTTACAAAAACCAATTATATATGAAAACTCTTACAGTTTAACCAAAAAATGTCAAAATTTTCGAAAATTCAAAAACTTTAAAAATACTATCTCGAGACTGTGTCCGGGATTTATAATGCAAAAAATCCGCTCTAAATACAAAATTTTAAAATTGAGTTATCCAAGGTTATAGTCTTACAGTTTAATCAAAAAATGTAAAATATACGAAAATTCAAAAACTGCAAAAAAACTATCTAGAGACCGTGTCCGGGATTTATAATGCAAAAAATCCGGTCTAAATTAAAGATTTCAAAATTGAGTTATCCATGGTCATAGTCTTGCAGTTTAACCAAAAAATATCAAAATTTTAAAAATTCAAAAACAGCGAAAATGCTATCTAGAGACTGTGTTCGGGATTTATAATGCAAAAAATCCGGTCTAAATCCAAAATTTCAAAATTGAGTTTTCCAAGGTTTATAGTCTTACAGTTTAACCAAAAAATGTCAAAATTTTCGAAAATTCAAAACCTGCAAAAGTACTATCTAGAGACTGTGTCTGGGATTTATCATGCAAAATATCCGGTCTAAATCCAAAGTTCCAAAATTGAGTTTTCCAAATGTATAGTCTTAAAATTCAACCAAAAAAGTCAACATTTTCGAAAAAATGTCAAAATTTCAGAAAATTCAAAAACTGCAAAAAATACTATCTAGAGACTGTGTCCGTGATTCGTAATTCAAAATATCCGGTCTAAATCCAAAGTTCCAAAATTGAGTTTTCCAACGTTAAAGTCTTACACTTTAACCAAAAAAATGTCAAAATTTCGGAAAATTAAAAAACTGCAAAAATACTATCTAGAGACTGGTCCGGGATTTATAATGCAAATCCGGTCTAAATCCATAATTTCAAAATTGAGTTTTCCAAATGTATAGTCTTAAAATCAACACGCACACACTATTGAGTAACACTAAGAAATTAGGACTGGAAGTAAATATCAGTAAAACTAAATATATGGTCACACATAGAAATACATTATATAATGGAAATGGACAGCTAATGACAAATGAGGGAAATTTTGAGGAATTGGCTGAATTCAAATACCTAGGAACAATAATCACAAATAGGAATGAGATGCACAAAGAAATTAAACATAGGCTCAATTCTGGAAATGCATGCTATTATGCATTGCAGAGACTTTTGATGTCCCAACTCCTTTCAAAAAACGTTAAGCTGAAAATATATAAAACTATTATTCTACCAGTTATATTATATGGGTGCGAAACATGGACTCTTACTTTAAGGGAGGAAAGGAGATTACGAGTACTTGAGAATAAAGTTCTTAGGAAAATTTTTGGATCAAAGAGAGATGAACAGACAGGTGAATGGAGAAGACTACATAACAATGAACTACATGGTCTTTATAGGAAGCCAGATATAATAACAGTTAAGTCCCGTAGACTGCGATGGGCAGGACATGTTGCGCGTATGGGGAATGAAAGACGTGCATGGAAACTTCTTGTAGGAAAGCCAGAAGGAAAACGCCCAGTTGGTAGACCAAGAATGAGGTGGGAGAACAACATTAACTATGATTTGAGGGAAGTAGATTATACAGGGAATGATTGGAAAGCATTAGCTCAGGATAGGGATGTATGGAGAGCTTATGTCCGTGCGGCCATGAACCTACGGGTTCGATAGTGCCAGTGAGTAAGTAAGTAAGTATAGTCTTAAAATTCAACCAAAAAAGTCAACATTTTCGCAAATCCAAAAACTGCAAAAATACTATCTGGAGACTGTGTCCGGGATTTATAATGCAAAAAATCCGGTCTAAATCCAAAATTTCAAAATTCAGTTTTCCAAGGTTATAGTCTTACAGTTTAACCAAAAAATGTCAAAATTTCAGAAAATTAAAAAACTGCAAAAATACTATCTAGAGACTGTGTCCGGGATTTATAATGCAAATCCGGTCTAAATCCATAATTTAAAAATTGAGGTTTACAAATGTATAGTCATAAAATTCAACCAAAAAAGTCAACATTTTCGAAAATCCAAAACTGCAAAAATACTATCTGGAGACTGTGTCCGGGATTTATAATGCAAAAAATCCGGTCTAAATCCAAAATTTCAAAATTGAGTTTTCCAAGGTTATAGTCTTACAGTTTAACCAAAAAAGTCAAAATTTCAGAAAATTAAAAAACTGCAAAAATACTATCTAGAGACTGTGTCCGGGATTTATAATGCAAATCCGGTCTAAATCCATAATTTCAAAATTGAGTTTTCCAAATGTATATCATAAAATTCAACCAAAAAAGTCAACATTTTCGAAAATCCAAAACTGCAAAAATACTATCTGGAGACTGTGTCCGGGATTTATAATGCAAGAAATCCGGTCTAAATCCAAAATTGAGTTTTCCAAGGTTATAGTCTCACAGTTTAACCAAAAAATGTCAAAATTTCCAAAAACTCGAAAACTACAAAAATACTATCTAGAGACTGTGTCCGGGATTTATAATGCAAATCCGGTCTAAATCCATAATTTCAAAATTGAGTTTTCCAAGGTTATAGTCTTACAGTTTAATCAAAAAATGTCAAAATTTTCAAAACTCGAAAACTACAAAAATACTATCTAGAGACCGTGTACAATGCAAAAAATCCGGTTATCCGGTTTTCCATGGTTATAGTCTTACAGTTTAACCAAAAAATGTCAAAATTTTCGAAAATTCAAAAACTGCAAAAATACTATCTAGATACTGTGTCCGGGATTTATAATGCAAAAAATCCGGTCTAAATCCAAAATTTCAAAATTGAGTTTTGCAAATGTAGTCTTACAGTTCAACCAATAAAGTCAACATTTTCGAAAATTCAAAAACGGCAAAAATACTATCTAGAGACTGTGTCCGGGATTAATAATGCAAAAAATCCGGTCTAAATTCATATTTCAAAATTGAGTTTTCCAAATGTATAGTCTCACAGTTCAACCAAAAAAGTCAACATTTTCGAAAATCCAAAACTGCAAAAATACTATCTGGAGACTGTGTCCGGGATTTATAATGCAAGAAATCCGGTCTAAATCCAAAATTGAGTTTTCCAAGGTTATAGTCTCACAGTTTAACCAAAAAATGTCAAAATTTCCAAAAACTCGAAAACTACAAAAATACTATCTAGAGACTGTGTCCGGGATTTATAATGCAAATCCGGTCTAAATCCATAATTTCAAAATTGAGTTTTCCAAGGTTATAGTCTTACAGTTTAATCAAAAAATGTCAAAATTTTCAAAACTCGAAAACTACAAAAATACTATCTAGAGACCGTGTACAATGCAAAAAATCCGGTTATCCGGTTTTCCATGGTTATAGTCTTACAGTTTAACCAAAAAATGGCAAAATTTTCGAAAATTCAAAAACTGCAAAAATACTATCTAGATACTGTGTCCGGGATTTATAATGCAAAAAATCCGGTCTAAATCCAAAATTTCAAAATTGAGTTTTGCAAATGTAGTCTTACAGTTCAACCAATAAAGTCAACATTTTCGAAAATTCAAAAACGGCAAAAATACTATCTAGAGACTGTGTCCGGGATTAATAATGCAAAAAATCCGGTCTAAATTCATATTTCAAAATTGAGTTTTCCAAATGTATAGTCTCACAGTTCAACCAAAAAAGTCAACATTTTCGAAAATTCAAAAACTGCAAAAATACTATCTAGAGACTGTCCGGGATTTATAATGCAAAAAATCCGGCCTAAATACAAAATTTCAAAATTGAGTTTTCCAAGGTCTATAGTCTTACAGTTTAACAAAAAAATGTCAAAATTTCCGAAAATTCAAAAACTGCAAAAAAAAACTATCTAGAGACCGTGTCCGGGATTTATAATGCAAAAAAAAAAAAAAAGCGGTCTAAATCCAAAATTTAGTTTTCCATGGTTTCAACCAAAAAATGTCAAAGTTTTCGAAAATTCGAAAACTGCAAAAATATAATCTAGAGACTGTGTCCGGGATTTATAAAGCAATAAATCCGGTCTAAATTCAAAATTTCAAAATTGAGTTTTCCAAGGTTATAGTCTTACATTTTTCCCAAAAAATGTCAAAAATTTCAAAAATTCAAAAACAGCAAAAGTACTATCTAGGGACTGTGTCTGGGATTTATAATGCAAAAAATGCGGTCTAAAACCAACATTTCAAAATCGAGTTTTCCAAGGATATAGTCTTACTGTTTTCTCAAAAAAGTCAAAATTTTCGAATATTCAAAAACTGCAAAAATACAATCAAGGGATTGCGTCCGGGATTTATACTTACTTACTTACTTACTTACTCACTGGCACTATCGAACCCGTAGGTTCATGGCCGCGCGGACATAAGCTCTCCATACATCCCTATCCTGAGCTAATGCTTTCCAATCATTCCCTGTATAATCTACTTCCCTCAAATCAAAGTTAATGTTGTTCTCCCACCTCATTCTTGGTCTACCAACTGGGCGTTTTCCCTCTGGCTTTCCTACAAGAAGCTTCCATGCACGTCTTTCATTCCCCATACGTGCAACATGTCCTGCCCATCGCAGTCTACGAGACTTAACTGTTCTTATTATATCTGGCTTCCTATAAAGACCATGTAGTTCATTGTTATGTAGTCTTCTCCATTCACCTGTCTGTTCATCTCTCTTTGGTCCAAAAATTTTCCTAAGAACTTTATTCTCAAATACTCGTAATCTCCTTTCCTCCCTTAAAGTAAGAGTCCATGTTTCGCACCCATATAATATAACTGATAGAATAATAGTTTTATATATTTTCAGCTTAACGTTTTTTGAAAGGAGTTGGGACATCAAAAGTCTCTGCAATGCATAATAGCATGCATTTCCAGAATTGAGCCTATGTTTAATTTCTTTGTGCGTCTCATTCCTATTTGTGATTATTGTTCCTAGGTATTTGAATTCAGCCACTTCCTCAAAATTTCCCTCATTTGTCATTAGCTGTCCATTTCCATTATATACTGAATTTCTACCTGTGACCATATATTTAGTTTTACTGATATTTACTTCCAGTCCTAATTTCTTTGTGTTACTCAATAGTGTGTGCGTGTTGGCCTTTAGTATCTCCTCGCTATCGGCCAATAGTACTACATCATCATCATAAACTAACAGCTTATTAATACCATTCAGTTGTAAGCCTTCCTCATTCTCTAAAGATTTAATGGCATGCTCTAGTACAAAATTAAATAGTAGAGGAGATAGTGCATCTCCTTGCTTCAACCCATTCTGGATTTCAAAAGTGTCTGAAAACTGTTTGCCTACACGCACCCTACTATTTGAGCCATTTAGACACATTCGTATAAGTCTAACTAACTTTTTAGGAATTCCGAACTCCAGCAGGATACTATCTATATAACTTCTCCCTCTTAATTGAATCATATGCTTTTTTGAAGTCTACATATAGTTGATGTACAGTGCCATTATATTCCCATTTCTTTTCTAAAATCTGTCTTATACTAAAAATCTGATCTGTTGTAGACCTGTTTCTTCTAAATGCACATTGATGATCTCCTAGAATGTCATCAATGTAGGGAGTAAGTCTGCTTACTAATATATTGTAAGAATTTTGTTACGAAGTTGAAAGTAATGAGATGCCCCTGTAGTTGTTGCAATCAGTTTTATCTCCTTTCTTATAAATTGGTACGATAATTGATTCCTTCCATTCATCTGGAAGAGCTTCTTTTTCCCAAATCATACTAAGCAACCAGCGTATTTTGTCTATCAATTTTTCTCCTCCTGATTTTATGAGTTCTGCTGGGATCTCATCTGAACCTGATGCTTTATACATCTTCAATTTTTCAATCGCCATTTCAACCTCTAATGCACTTGGCTCTGCGACTAGCATTTCTGCTGTCTGTAACTTATCCTCCTCAATGTCCTGTTCTGTATGTACATTTAATAGCTGATTAAAATAACTTTTCCATCTATTTAATATACTCCTTGGAATCTGCAATCATATCCCCATTTTCATTCCGAATTATGTTTGTTCTAGCCTGAAACCCTTTCTTCTCTATACTAATTCCCTGATATAATTCTCTAATGTTCCTATTTTTTGCATTCATTTCAAGATCATTAATCTTCTCTCTCAAATATTCCCTCTTTTTACTCTTTAGTAACTTAGTGGTTTCCCGTCTAATACTACCCAATTGCTCTAAATTTACCTCATTTGGCTCGTGTAACCATTTAATTTTTGCTAGTTTTCTTTTCTTTACAATGTTGGCACATTCCACATCAAACCATTTCTTGTTTTGCCTCTTTTTTAAACAACCAATGCTTTCTGATGCTGACAATTTAATAGTATCTCTTATAGCCTCCCATTATTTATTTATATCAGGTTCTTCTTCGTTTGCCACATTGTCATCTGAAGATTCCAGTACTTCAAATCTATTAGCAATTTTGATTTGGTATTCTTGCCGCATTTCATCATTTCTCAAGTTTTTTAATTCATATTTTACAGAATCATCTTTAGCATTCGTTCCTCTCATAAGCGATAGCCGTTGTCTGATTTTCACTCTGACCAGATGATGATCCGAATTGCAGTCTATCCCTCTAACTGATCTAATATCAATGATGCTACTGTGCCAGCGTTTATCCACTAATACATGATGTATCTGGTTCCGAGTTTCTCCATCTGGGGACGTCCAGGTGTATTTATGAATATCCTTATGCTGAAATGTTGTGCTCTTAACAATCAGATTCTTCGATGTGGCAAATGTGACTAATCTAACCCCGTTGTCGTTACTATCTTCATGAAGACTGAATTTGCCTATTGTTGGTTTGAATATATCTTCCCGCCCCACTTTTGCATTAAAATCTCCTATGACAATTTTCATATGATATCGTGAAGGCTATCAAATAAGCATTCTAATTCTTCATAGAACTCATCCTTGATCTTGTCATCTTTATCTTCTGTGGGGGCATGTACATTTACAATTATAAAATCATGTCGTTTACCCTTTAGAATTATGTAAGATATCCTATCATTAACAAACTTAATATCTCGGATAGCGGATAGGATCCTCCTTCTGACTAAAAAACCCGTTCCAAATGCAGGTCTTTCTGCACCCCCATAGAATAATGCAAAGGTTCCTGATTCCTGACTACCTTCTCCTGGCCACCTAATTTCCTGTAAAGCGACTATATCTAAGGGGATTTATCTAGTTCCCGCGTTAATATCTCTAGTGCCCCACTATTGTATAAAGTCCTAATATTCCAGCGTCCGGGATTTATAATGCAAAAAATCCGGTCTAAATCCAAAATTTCAAAAATGAGTTTTCAAAGGTTACAGTCTTAACTGTTTCCCAGAAATGTCAAAATTTTCGAAAATTCAAAAACTGCAAAAATACCATCTAGGGACTGGGTCCGATATTTATAGTGCAAAAAATCTGGACAAAATCCCAAATTTCAAAATTGAGTTTTTAAAAGTTATGGTCTTACTGTTTTCCCAAGAAATGTCAAAATTTTCGAAAATTCAAAAACTTCAAAAATACTATCTAGGGACTGTGACCGGGATTTATAATACCAAAAATCCGGTCTAAATCCTATTTTTCAAAAATGAGTTTTCCAAGGTTATATTCTTTCTGTTTTCCCAAAAAATTTCAATGTTTTCGAAAATTCAAAAACTGCAAAAATACTATCTAGGGGCTGTGTCCGGGATTTATAATGCAAAATTCCGGTCTAAATCCATAACTTCTAATTTGAGTTTTCCAAGGTCTTACTGTTTTCACAAAAAGTGTCAAAATTTTCGAAAATTAAAAAACAGCAAAAATACTATCTAGGGACTGCGTCCGGGATTTATAATGCAAAAAATCCGGTTTAAATCCAAAATTTCAAAATTGAGTTTTCTAAGGTTATAGCCTTACTGTTTTCCCAAAAAAATGTCAAAATTTTCGAAAATTCAAAAACTAGGAAAATACTATCTAGGGACTGTGTCCGGGATCTGTAATGCAAGAAATCCGGTCTAAATCCAAAATTACAAAATTGAGTTTTCCAATGTTATAGTCTTACTGTTTTCCCAAAAATGTCAAAATATTCGAATATTCAAAAACTGAAAATATACTCTCAAGTGATTGCGCTGGGATTTATAATGCAAAAAATCCGGCCTAAATCCAAAATTTAAAAAATGGGTTTTCCAAGTTTATAGTCTTACTGTTTTCCCAAGAAATGTCGAAATTGTCGAAAATTCAAAAACTGCAAAAATACAATATAGTGACTGAGTCCGGGATTTATAAAGCATAATATCCGCTCTAAATCCAAAATTTCAAAAATGAGTTTTCCAATGTTTTAGTCTTACAGTTCTTCCAAAAAATGACAACATCTTCGAAAATTCAAAAACTGCAAAAATACTATCTAGGGACTGTGTCCGGGATTTATAATGCAAGAAATCCCCTCTAAATACAAAATTTCAAAATTCAGTTTTACTGTTTTCCCAAAAAATGTCAAAATTTTCGAAAATTCAGAAACTTCAAAAATGCTATCTAGGGACTGTGACCGGGATTTTTAAAGCCAAAAATCCGGTCTAAATCCAAAATTTCAAAATTGAGTTTTCAAAGGTTATAGTCTTACTGTTTCCCAAAAATGTCAAAATTTTCGAAAATTCAAAAACTGCAAAAATACCATCTACGGACTGTGTCCAATATTTATAATGCAAAAAATCCGGTAAAAATCCCAAATTTCAAAATTGAGTTTTTAAAAGTTATGGCCTTACTGTTTTCCCACGAAATGTCAAAATTTTCGAAAATTCAAAAACTTCAAAAATACTAACTTGGGACTGTGACCGGGATTTACAATGCAAAATTCCGGTCTAAATCCAAAATTACAAAATTGAGTTTTCCAATGTTATAGTCTTACTGTTTTCCCAAAAAATGTCAAAATAATCGAAAATTCAAAAACTGCAAATATACTCTCAAGAGACTGCGCTGGGATTTATAATGCAAAAAATCCGGTCTAAATCCAAAATTTGAAAAATGGGTTTTCCAAGGTTATAGCCTTACTGTGTTCCCAAAAAATGTCAAAATTTTCGAAAATTCAAAAACTGCAAAAATACTATATAGTGACTGTGTCCGGGATTTATAAAGCAAAATATTCGCTCTAAATCCAAAATTTCAAAAATGAGTTTTCCAATGTTATAGTCTTACTGTTTTCCCAAAAAATGTCAAAATATTCGAAAATTCAAAAACTGCAAATATACTCTCAAGGGACTGCGCTGGGATTTATAATGCAAAAAATCAGGTCTAAATCCAAAATTAAAAAAATGGGTTTTCCAAGGTTATAGCCTTACTGTGTTCCCAAAAAATGTCAAAATTTTCGAAAATTCAAAAACTGCAAAAATACTATATAGTGACTGTGTCCGGGATTTATAAAGCAAAATATCCGCTCTAAATCCAAAATTTCAAAAATGAGTTTTCCAATGATATAGTCTAACTGTTTTCCCAAAAAATGTCATAATATTCGAAAATTCAAAAACTACAAATATACTCTCAATGGACTGCGCTGGGATTTATAATTCAAAAATCCGGGTCTAAAATCCAAATTTTAAAAAATGGTTTTTCCAACGTTATAGCCTTACTGTTTTCACAAAAAATGTCAAAATTTTCGAAAATTCAAAAACTGCAAAAATACTATATAGTGACTGTGTCCGGGATTTATAAAGCAAAATATCCGCCCTAAATCCAAAATTTCAAAAATGAGTTTTCCAAGGTTATATTCTTACAGTTCTTGCAAAAAATGTCAACATCTTCGAAAATTCAAAAACTGCAAAAATACTATCTAGGGACTGTTTCCGGGATTTATAATGCAAGAAATCCCCTCTAAATACAAAATTCAGTTTTCAAAGGTTTGTTTTCCCAAAATATGTCAAAATTTTCAAAAATTCAGAACTTCAAAAATGCTATCTAGGGACTGAGACCGGGATTTTTAATGCCAAAAATCCGGTCTAATCCAAATTTTCGTCAAAATGAGTTTCCAAGGTTATCGTGTTACTGTTTTTTCCAAAAAATGTCAACATCTTCGAAAATTCAAAACTGCAAGAATACTATCTAGGAACTGTGTCTGGGATTTATAATGGAAGAAATCCGCTCTAAATACAACATTTGAAAATTCAGTTATCCAAGGTAATAGTCTGTTTTCCCAAAAAATGTCAAAATTCTCGAAAATTCAAAAACTGCAAAAATACTATATAAGGACTGCTTCCGGGATTTATGATGCAAAAAAACTCAGTCTAAATCCAAAATTTCAAAAATGAGTTTTCCAAGGTTATATAGTCTTACTGTTTTTCCAAAAAATGTCAACATGTTCGAAAATTCAAAAACTGCAAAAATAATATCTAGGAACTGTGTCTGGGATTTATAATGGAAGAAATCCGCTCTAAATACAAAATTCAGTTATCCAAGGTAATAGACTGTTTCCCCAAAGAATGTCGAAAATTTTGAAAATTAAAAAACTGCAAAAATACAATCTAGGGACTGTGTCTGGGACTTATAATGCAAAAAATCTGGTCTAAAACCAACATTTCAAAATCGAGTTTTTCAAGGAGATAGTCTTACTGTTTTCCCAAGAAATGTCGAAATTTTCGAAAATTCAAGAAGTGCAAACATACTCTATAGTGACTGTGTCCGGGATTTATAAAGCAAAAAATCTGGTCTAAATCCAAAATTTCAAAAATGAGTTTTCCGAGGCTATAGTCTTACTGTTTTTCCAAAAAAATCAACATTTTCGAAAATTCAAAAACCGCAAAAATACCATCTAGAGACTGTGTCCGGGATTTATAATGCAAGAAATCCGCTCTAAATACAAAATTTCAAAATTCAGTTTTCCAAGGTTATAGTTTAACATTTTTCCCAAAAAATGTCAAAGTTTTCGAAAATTCAAAAACTGCAAAAATACTATCTAGGGACTGCGTCCGGGATTTATAATGCAAAAAATCCGGTCCTATAGCCCAAATTTCAAAAAATGAGTTTTCCAAGGTTATGGGTTTGCTGTTTTCCCAAAAAGTCCAAATTTTCGCAAATTCAAAACTGCAAAATACTATCTAGGAACTGTGTCCGGGATTTATAATGCATAAAATCCGGTCTAAATAAAAAATTTCAAAAATGGGTTTTCCAAGGTTATAATCTTCCTGTTTTCCCAAAAATGTCAACATCTTGGAAAATTCACAAAACTGCAAAAATGCTATCTAGGACTGTGTCCGGGATTTAGAATGCAAAAAAATCCGGTCTAAAATCCAAAATTTTAATTTGAGTTTTCCCAAAAATGTCAAATTTTCGAAAATTAAAAAACAGCAGAAGTACCTATCTATGGGACTGTGTCCTTGGATTTGTAATGCAAAAAATCCGGTCTAAATCCAAAATTTCAAAAATGAGTTTTCAAGGTTATGGTCTTTACTGTTTTCCCAAAAGTCAAAATTTTCGAAAATTCAAAAAACTCCAAAAGACTATCCAGGGACTGTTTCCGGGCTTTATCTATGCATAAAATCCTGTCTAAATAAAAAAATTCTAAAATGGGTTTTTCCAAGGTTATAATCTTCCTGTTTTCCCAAAAATGTCAAAATTTTCGAAATTCAAAAAACTGCAAAAATACTATCTAGGGACTGTGTCCGGGGATTTAGAATGCAAAAAATCCGGTCTAAATCCAAAATTTTAGATTTGAGTTTTCCCAAAAATGTCAAAATTTTCGAAAATTCCAAAAACAGCAGAAGTACTATCTAGGGACTTTGTCCGGGATTTATAATGCAAAAAATCCGGTCTAAAGCCAAAATTTCAAATTGAGTTTTGCAAGGTTATATATAGACTTCCTGTTTTTTTCAAAATTGCCAAAATTTTCAAAAATTCAGAAACTGCAAAAATTCTATGTAGGGACTGTGTCCGGGATTTATAATGCAAAAAATCCGGTCTAAATCCATAATTTCTAATTTATTCCCAAAAAGTGTCAGAATTTTCGAAAATTCAAAAACTGCAAGAATACTATCTAGGGATTGTGTCTGGGATTTATAATGCAAAAAATCCGGTCTATATCCAAAATATCAAAATAGAGTTTTCCCAAAAAATGTCAAAATTTTCAAAAAATTCAAAACAGCAACAATACTATCTAGGGACTGTGTCCAGGATCTCTAGTTCAAGTAATCCTTTATATATCCAGAATTTCAAAATGGAGATTTCCAAGGTTACGGTCTTACTGATTTTCCAAACAACGTCAAAAGTTATCGAAAATTCAAAAACTGCAAAAATACTATCTAGGGACTGGCCTCCGGGATTTATAATGCAAAGAATCCGCCCTAATTCAAAATTTCAAAATTGAGTTTTCCAAGGTTATATACTTACTGTTTTCCCAAGAAAAAATTAATATAAAATTATAGAATATTCACCTGAAAGGTCCGTCTCCTCACCTTAATTACTCATTTAACTGTAGCGCTTTCGGGACTTGTCCCATCTTCTGCAGGATTCAAAACTTGGTGTTTTCACTGAAGATCTGGTAGAGGGGTTTGCTTGTATTGGGTTCGTTTTCGTTTATCATTCTGTCGTTGTGAGCTGCTTTCAACAAGGAATTCCCTGAATTAACTAATAATTCCAAACCAAAAAAACATCATTAAACTTAAAAATAAAGACTATCCTCAAGACCCAAAAGTGCCAAGGCAAACTTCATCCAGTGCTGATACCTCACCGCTTGAGCTATACAATAAATTCTCTATATTATCACGCGATGATGAAATTTCTGGGCCCTCCATGCGACATTATACCAAGCGAGGAGAAAAAATACCAAAGAAAACAAATATTGGTGGCTCTAACAACAAAAAAAGAGAAACCAACCACAGGTAAGGTATGTAACCAAGTATCATCAGCTACAGAAACACACGAGGAAAATGGCCTCTCACATAGAGAGAAACCATCCTCACACACCACAACAACAGATAACACACGTGAAGATCCACCAAGATCTGAACCTTCTAGTGTAAAAATCAACAATAATATCCCAAAGAAAGAAACCAGGCCACCGCCTGTAACACTCATAGGTCACACTGACTTAGTCAAAATTTACAGGGCACTAAAAATGTTAGTTGAAAAAAGACCTTAAGTTGTTAGTACACATGAAGGTCTAAGATATTACACTATGCACACAGGAAGACCACAGTGTATTAAT